>JAJMLA010000006.1:0-322630 GCA_030569415.1 Yamadazyma mexicana
AGCAGCTTCTTTTTCGAACTTTTCGATGGTTCTCTTGTCGATACCACCACACTTGTAAATTAAGTGACCGGTGGTGGTAGATTTACCAGAATCGACGTGACCAATAACAACAACGTTAACGTGAGTTTTTTCTTTACCCATGATTAATTAATAACTATAGTTAGATGAAGAAGAAAAAAAAAGAAGGGAAAAAAAAAAGGGAACTTGTTGGATTTAAATCACTTAAAATTTTTTTCGCGCCCACTACCTTTTTTTTCTGTTTTTCTAGAAGGAACATGATGAGGGCGGGGGTAGGCAAACGAGGGTGTTTGGCGCACGACTAAATTAGGGCTGGCGCCCTAGCCTTCTTGTCGGTTGCTTTAAACACTGACTGTTCGAACTAGGGAACTAGCAGGTATGCTAGTTTAGGTATAATATGTGATGGGTGGCCGCCACTGTTGGCCAAATGTGGACGTACTGCCAGTTTGGACCAGCTTGTTGGCATCTTCACCAGCCACAGGCAATTGCCGTTTTAGGCCAATGTCTCAGATTTACGACGCCGTCACCCAAGAGGCTGTAGAGGAGCAGAGGCACAGATACGGACAAGTGTGGTGTTGTGGTACACAGTTACTAGCCACAAACGGCAATCGGACATTTTGCAGCCATTTAAAGGGATTTACAGAATAAGTTAGGGGCCCCGTTCAGAGTTTGGAATCTTCACCTGTGAAATCCAAACTCTTAGTTATTTCTCCTCTGGACACGAACAGGAACCTATCGTGCAAGATTTTCTGCTTGTTGCCGTTAAACACCAGTTCGGGGTGGAACTTGGCGGTTTCTGCCGCAGTTTTGGCCCTTTTGGCGGCCACATCGTAGATAATGTCGACGATTTTGTCAGGCTGCTCTCCGTTGACCAAATGGCTGGCTCCTTCGACGTTGTAGTGGTCAAGGAGGTGTCCTTTCTTGACATTTTCTCGGAACAGGCTGGCGGCGTCCGGTGGGTTCCATGTGGCGTTTCCCCCTATCACCTGCACGACCTGGGTCCGAAGTAAAGGCACCACATTGTGGATCTGTTCAAGACTCAAAACCGAGCTGTGATACGTGCTGACCTGGCTCGGCTTGCTGGCCTTGGCCTTGTACTTGATCTTCTTGGTGTCGGGGTCCACAACCGTGTAGCATTCACCGTCCACAAAGTCCTTCAACACCTCGGGGTGGAAAGTTTTGTAGAACGACATCTTGGTGTAGTATTTGTGGAAATCCTCGTACGAATCGAAGGTGTCGACAATATATTTGGCGACTTTGGCAAACACCTGGCCGTAGAAGGGGAGTAAGTTGGCGTCGTAGTAGCAAACGGCCTCAATGGGCACAATTGTGTCGACCAAGTGCTCTTCAAAGAAAGCAGCCAAAATGATATTGGCCCCGCCGTAAGAATGGCCCACCAAAATGTTTCTGCTGGTCTTGTTGTTAAGAAAGTCGCCTGCGGTCTTGTTCTCGTGCCTGAGCACCTCCACGAGGTCCCTGGCGCCGTCGTCCCAGCCGGTGACCCAACCAAGCTTGCCTTCATTCAAAAGGGCTGAATCTCCATGGAAAACAGCATCAAGAGCTATCACCGACCCCAAGTACCAGTTTTTTCCCGGATTTTCCAGACACCGGGCATACAACTTGCGGATATGGTAGTTCCAGACCTCCTTGTTCATTCCGGTCCCGTGGGTGAACGCCAAATTGATCCGAGTCTTGTTTTCAGGACTGGTTTTGGCACTGTACTTATTGTACACCAATTTAAGCGACAAAGCGTCAGATTCCAAGGCCGTGGACCCTGACCGGCGACCTGTGTGTGCGTCTGCAATTTTCTTCTCTACTGTAAACGACATTTGTGACTACAAAAGGTACTTACTAGAGATACCCCAGCTTTTATATTCTTTTTATATAAAGACAATGCGAAAAAAAGCCATGCCGAGGAACAACTATTTTGCATATGAACCCACATAACCCCGAATTGTTTGTCAGCAAAGGGGCACGGAGTTAGCTCCGCATAGGCGCCGCGTGCCGAGCTGCAAATGCATAAGCCCTAAACGGAATTTGCAGCTGTCCGCCACCGTGTTTCTAGGTGTGTTCACTTCTCTGACTCAGTTTCACGGTTGATGTCGATATCGTACTCGGTGCCGTCAGAACTGGCCCGGTGATTCATTCTCTTCTTCCACCACCGTTTGCTTTCCTTGCGGTGGACGTCTTCCAAGTAGAACCCATCGTCGTCTTCGTCTTCTTCTTCGCCGGTTTTTTCCTTGTGCTTTGCCGATTTTTCAAGGCCAAACTCAAACTTGTCAAGTTTCTTGGTGAGGAGATACTTACTGCCGAGGTTCAAGTCCTTGATCATGATTTCTCTAGTTCTGTTGAGGGACTCGATATCCGCCACTCTTTGCATGGTGTCTTCGAGGAATTCGTCGAACCCCGGCTGTGATGCTATTTCGTGGAACGCTCTCATCATGGGAATGGAATCGGCCCTCACTCTGGACTCCGAATCGATGGTGAAGATGTTCAAGTTGTCGTACTGCTGGATGTAGTCGGGCCTGGTCATGATTTGACGGGCTCTCCATAATGGCAATTCCGGCAACTCGTGGTTTTTGAACTGGTCTTTTTCTTCTGGGAAGTTCTGGAAAATAAGCGTGTTCTTCCTCTTGCGGTCCATTTCCACAAACTCTCTCATCAAAAGCATAGCAGACGAGCTGAACTTCCCGTGCTCCATCACGTCGTCGTCCATGCCCAGCCCAAGGATCCCACACTGGTTAAGGAACCACGTCTTCTCTCTGTCGATGATCTCGTGGCATGCATTGATCATGTTCTTGTGTCTGGCCACCTGCGAGATATGCTGCGGTCTACCTCCGATAAGATCGTATATCTTGTTGCAAGACTCGTCGTCGAGCTTCAAATGGGGGAACTTGTGGCTGGGGAAGTGCTTTTCCCGAATAAACTTGAGGGCTTTGAGGGTTTCGGCTCTGTTGAAGTCACGAACGTTGATCAACTCGAGTCTGGTTCCAAGCTTCTTCAATTTTTCATACACCCAGTAGTCGTCGGAGTTGAAAATCATGGTCATCAACCCCGATCCACTTAAAGACTCGGCTTTCTGTTGGAGCAATTCCACCAACTTGCCACCTTCTTCGTTTTCTTTGATCAAATGGCTGTTGTTGATGATCAAAATCAATGGCTTATTGTTGGCAGAAACCCTTCTGATAGCCAATTCTTCAAGCTTGTTAAATGCTCTTTCAATGTCCAACAATGCAGTGGTGTCTCTGGGCCCTTTGATGCTGAAAAGCGACCCGATATAATCTTCGTTGAAGGTGTAATTGAGAGCTCTTCCCAACCTGATTCTAAAAATTTCTGGGTCGGCATGGGCATCAAATATAGCCACATTGTACCCGTCCACTTTCTTCATACTTTCCATCAACAACGACAGTTTGCCGGTCCCCTTTTCACCAATGACAAGAAAGTACCGGCCAATGATCTTCCCGGCAACGATATCGTCCAATAGCTTCTGCTGGGGTCTTTCGACCCAGTAGTGGCTCAAATCAGTCTCAGCCCCGTCACACTCCTCGGCGTCGTCAATATGTTTGCTGGTACGCTTGTGGATCGATAACTGGTAGCCGGGGTCGCCCTTGTCAAATGCCATGTCCATTTTGTCCAAGACGTGCAGGTGGTAGAAACGATGGTAAAGGATTCCTGCCACCCCTAAAATGGCGATCGAACTGAAAGTGATACCGACGGTTTCAAGACACTTGAAAAGGAACAGGTTAAGCTTACGCATGGTCTGCTTGAAATGGGACTCTTCCTTTTCTTCGGGCTCTTCTTCCGGTTCTTCTTCAGGTTCTTCACGAGAACGCTCTTCCCGAGGAGGACCGTTGCCTCCACCGCCAACTGCGCCGGCGGAAGAGCCAGAAGCAGCAGCATTGGACCCGGCCGTAGCACTAGTGGCATTCGCGTTTGCACTAGACCCGGCAGTAGCACCAGTGAACAGCATTTCCAAAGTTTTCACTTCTTGACTAACGGCCTTTTCTTCAGCGCCATCTTCTGTTTTGCCCAGGGCTTTCTGCAGCTTGATTCTCTTCTTCAATTTCTTCTTGTCTTTCTTCAACTTGTCATTTTTCTCTTCTAATTCCTCCAGATTAAGCTCTTCAAGAACGTCAAATGGTAGGAACGGATTGATTCTTCGTACGGGGGTGTAGGACAAGGTTCTGACACCCAAAGTGGCAACTTGCAGCCTCTGGACGCGTAACAACGTCAGCACAGCTCTGATTCTATGAAAGTTCATCGCCGTTCAGTTTCCAAGTTCCATTTGTGGATCTAAGCCTTATTTTAAAGACGTGTTGAATAAAAAAGCCGCAAAAAAATTTCAACTGCGGCTGTTCTTATTTTTTTCATTATCAGCTTCGAATTCTTTTATCTTACGACAAATCGAAAAACGACTTGGCATTGATGGCATACAAGAGCTTCTCTCGCAAGAGCTCTTTGTCGTCGTAGTCGGGAAGCTTGAGGAGATTCACACAGGTCGAGGCGGTGGGGAGCCGGTCAGTGGATCTTCCTGCATGCCTGATAGTAAATTTGGGGTCCAAGGCTCCAAACCCGAGTAAAGGTGCTCGAGACACCGACGTGACAAACTTGACGAGCTTAGACCTTTCGGAGGCATCCATTTCTTCCACCACTTCCCAGAAATAGCGGATGGTAGTTCTGTCTTCATCGTAGACGCTGTACACCACATTTTTCTTCCAGTCTTCAATATCTATGTTGGACTCTGATCCGGAAATAAGCATTTGAAGTTCGTTGAAGTCAAACATCTTTAGCCAATTGGACGGGATAATCTCCGACAACCCCTCGAGAAACCTCTTGGACTGGGCGTGTACCGACGTGTTGAGCTTGAAGTTGGCCATTTGGTGGATATAGTTGAGCACATTGGACCTGGTGACTTTGATTTTGTCGCCATTTGGGGTCAAATCGAACTGGTGGTTGGTCTTGTCGAGACGAACTGTGACGCTGAAACTGAGATCCAACGCTTCCAACTCGGCGTCCGACATCTTGGTAAGCTTGGCAAGGTTCTGGAAGAGCTCTTTGTCCAACAGGCTAAGGTCGTTCAACGAGTTTTTCATCAAGTTTCGGGCCGTACACCACTTGTTCAAAAAGAACGACGCAAATGAAACGTCGATCAACACTCTCTCGTAGAGACACTTGCCCACAATGGCACCAAGAAACCGCAAGTAGTCTAACTGGGTTGCTGCGGTGTCCACATCGATTCCCTTGGCGTACTTGATGAATATTTCGTCGTTGGGGTACACTTGATGGTCCGAAGTTTCTTTGAAGAGCTGGTACAGGTTCTGGGGGTCGAATCCCTCGGCAACCACGCTGTTCAAGAACTCTTTGGTGATTCCACCGCCGTCAATGCCGGCCTCGAGGCCCCCGTACTGGTTGTAGAACAGCACTCCCAACCGGTTCTTGAAAGAAGGCCCTAGTTTCCCAAAGTAGTGGTACGCATCCTCAAGAACATGCTCACGCCTGATTTCTCCTTTGATGGCGGTATCGAACGGGAATGGCGTATGGGTCCTGGCCCAGTCCTGGTCGATCAAACTCTGAAATATCACCACTCTATCGTTGAACTTGATGAAAAATGGCACTTTGTTCAATAACTCCCATTTGGCCATGTTTTCTTCGGCGATTTTGGACTTGCCCTTCTTGGGGCCACTTTCCATGAACTCTTCATCGGAGTCTTCGTTTGCAAGTCTCTTTTCCTCCTCTTGTTCTTTGATGATGCTGAGCAAGATATTGACATTGACGACGATCTCATTCAAACTCCAGAACCCTTGGGGCAAGAACTTCAATCGGAGATTCTTCAAATAAAGCTGGTTCAAAAGCGATATGGAGATGTTCTTCAACTTGGTGAAATCTTCGAAGATCTCTGTTTCCCGCAGGCCGGTGTTGAGAATCAATGTGAGACACAAGTGCTTCAAAAACACCAAAAGACTGCTGACTTCTTCCAAGGAGAGCTTGTCGTGTTCAAAACTCTCGAAATCATTGGACACAATAAGCCAATATGAGTACAATTCCTCAAAAGTGTAAAGCGTCTTGTAGAACCCAGTGATGGAAGCCTCGTCGAGGTGGGAATACACCTCTTTGAAGTCCAGGAGCTTCATGTAGTCTCTTCCTTGGCTGCTCATAGACGTAATGGCAGTATAGATGGGATCATCCTTCAACTGGTTGAAAAACGACCTGTAGGAGCCCGGGGTGATGGTGATAAGCACACAGAGCCTGTTCTTGTACTCAGGGACCAACTGGAACAATGCAGACATGATTTTGCTGGCCAACTGGGACGATACCACGTCTGTGCCGGTGAACAACTCAAACATGTTTCTGATGAACGTGCTGTCGTACAAAACCCGGATCTTGTCGAAAACAGCAGGGTCCACGTTGATGTAGGTGCCCGAGTCATCGTCGGAGTCGTCTATTTCCGTGGTGTCCAAGGCTCGAACCGGCAATGTGATAGTTGCAAGAATCTGGCTCACCACTTCGTAGTCGTGGAGCTGGAATTGAGCCTGCTGGCACAGCAAGAACAACACCAACAACGCCACCTTCCTGGAGTCGGCCAACTGGGTGACTGTGGCGGCAAAATGGGGAGCGTGGAACACGGTTCGAAGAATGGGGTAGTATTTGGGGTCCAACTGTTTGTGGTCGGCCACGAAGTCCAAGAACGCCCCGTAGGAGTCGTTGACGTTGACGGCCATGACCACGTCGTCCACAGTGTCACCGTAACGAGCAGCAAGGGGTGCAAGGGCGGCTATGAGTCCCTGGCACGAGAAGGGGCCCTGGGCTTTGTGCACGGTTAGGCTTATCAAATCCACTAGTTTAGCAGTAGTGTCGGCCTCCGGGGCCCTTTTGACAAGCTGCACGAACGCCTGCACCAACAAGCGGCCACAGAGCGGCGCCACGGCATACTTGGACAAGTATTTGTGCACTAAGTGGAGTGAAGGCGCAATGGCGCCAGGGTCGTAGATAAGTTTCCATTTCGTCAAGAAATTGAACTCAGTCACAAAAATATGGAACTGGTGCTGGTCACGAACGGCCATCTGTGTCCACTGGACGTACGTGTGGTCGGCATGCCGTCTTGTGGCCACGTATTTCGACACTTTTTGCTGGATCAAACGGATATTCTTGTCTTTGAGTCTCTGTTCTTCTCGCTGTTGCCGCTGGAGTTTGGACCGCTCAAGGAACCCCTTGGAGTTCAGCAAGTTGTGCAGCTTCCTGTCGCCGAGATTTACCACCCGCTTCTTGCTCAGGCCCGTGAAATTGATCATTTTGCACGGGGATTTAGGCGGATTGTGTTGTAAGGTAGGTTTTGAGTATGTATAAATTTGAGATTATAGATTTCGCAGTTTGTGAGGGACAAGATGGGAGATGGGGAAAAACGGACTTGGTGTAAGGATGTGGTGTGTGAAGCTTGTAGAGGACGATGGTATGCACATGGGTTGGTGCTGGTATTGTGAAGTTGGGGAGTTGGTGAAGAACATGGTGTAGGGAATAGTGAAATAGAGCTGTGAATTTTACGAATTAGTAAAAGAGGATTTGAACTAAGAGACAGAAAATGGCTGCAAAAGATACAGAGGGCTCTTAGTTTCAAAGGGAAGGTAGGAGCCACGGGGAAGACTTTGAGGCGTCACTTTCTTAGTAAAGCTGCCTTCAATGGAAAAGTATGGTTATCTGTAAGTTATATCCATCCTGCATATAAGAACACTTGTATGTAGGAGCTTAAACTCTCGTATTTTGAAAACACCCTTCTTGCTGGACCAGAAGCCCAAACACCTTGAAACTCTTAGGCAGCAGTGCGGTGGCTCAGTATCCTGGTTGGTTAATAGGGTTGCGGAAGGCGTGCAAAACAGAAGAATGTGCTTGTTAAGTAAACAGTAAATCATTGGCATTAGATTTTTTTGAAAAATCGGCTTGGTCAGACCAAAAAGAGATTTAAAACGTTTCCGTAGGCTTGGAGATGAGCAAGACAGTTCTACAGTGGTTTGAGAGCCGTTAAAACTGTAACGGCTAGTAAGAAGGTCATCCAATAAGACGTGTTTCTACCGTTTGTGAATTCCGAGGGGTCTGGGGATTAATCGGTTGGAACACGACTCAACCCACCGAGTATCGACAAACGGCCTGGGGTAACTGGTTAGTGTCCCTGGGCTGCCCCACCACATATAAAAGGGCCAGAGTCTCCCTTTGTTGAAAATATTACCCCAGTGTTTTGATCCCACCCAAAACACATCTACACAAATGGACCGTCATTCGTGCAAGGAGTGCAAAAGACGTCGGATCAAATGTACCAGAGATATCCCGGTCTGTGGAGCTTGCAACCGGTTTTCGAGGCACTGTCTTTATGAAAAGCACAGTCGAACCCCATTGACTCGGAAAAACCTTACGGCGGTGGAAGAAGAGCTTTCGATATGTAAGGAGATGCTTAGGAAGTACGTACCGGACGTGGACGTTTCGAAAGTGGTGGCAAAGCTCAAAAACGGGTACAGTGTGAGCGATTTGATGCCCAAGCAAGAGGTGGAAGAGACCATGGAGATGCAGGAAGGACCAGGGCAGGCACAAGAAACACAAACACAAACACAAACAGACACAGAACCACAAATACAGATGCTATCACCGAACGAGTTTGCGTTCAAACCCGAGCCCAAAAGAGAGCCCGGGCACATCGACTTCAGCCAGTTCCAGATCCCGCAACTCCTCCCCTCCACCATCACCGGCACCAAGCCAAAGGCTGCAAAAACTTACGTTTCGCCCGAGGCAAGCTACAATTGGGACGAGAGGAAACAAGGCGAGTTTGAGCCCACCATTATCGACGGCATGGCCACCACCGACTCCAACAGCTACTTAGGTGCTGCTTCTAGTGCTGCTTTGATCAACTTGGTGGGCGGTGGCTTCTTTTTGTACGACAAGAAGCAAGTTTCGTCGCCAGGACGGTCGTCGTCGCTGTCTGTGCACAAGGCAGTCACCAAGTCCAAATTGGAGCACTATATCCACCAGTACTTCAACACGTACCATATCTCGTACCCCATAATCCACAAGCCGATGTTCATGGCCCAGTTCAATGAGATTATCCCGCAGCCGGACACCGGCTGGGACTCGCTCTTGTACATAGTGGCGGCCATAGGGTCTTTTATGTCGCTGGTGTCCCCGGACGAGAACGACGACTTGACGCTCTTTGAGCTCGCCAAATCGAAGCTCTCCATAGAGCACTTGGAAACCGGCAACATCACTTTGGTGCAGACGCTAACATTGATGTCCAATTACCTCCAGAAGCGAGACAGGCCCAATTCCGGGTACAACTACCTTGGGTTGGCCGTCAGAATGGCGTTGGGGCTCGGGCTCCACAAGCAGATCGACGACACAAACGAGCTGGTGTTCACCCAGGAGCTCAAACGCAGGGTGTGGTGGTGTCTTTATATCTTTGACTGCGGCCAGACTATCACCTACGGCCGGCCCTTGGGCATTCCTTGTTCCGGGATCGATGCCAGGCTCCCGTTGAACATCCCAGACACCGAGTTGACGGCCAAGACCTCCAGAATGCCTGACGAACAGTTGCTGCCCACCATCTACACCAGTCTCCGGCTCCAGTCGTTGTTCCACTTGCTCACCAACTGCATTTATGAACGGATTATCACCGATCCGTTCCCGTCGTCCCAGGACTTGATCCAGTGGGACGAGCAGTACTTGGAGCGATGGAGACTGCTTATACCCGACTACTTCAAGGACGAGGCGGTGGTGCCCACAGAATACAAGCTAGCACGGGCAGTCTTGGGGTGGAGATTCAGCAACTTGCGGATAATTATGTACAGGACGTTTTTGTTGAAGAATGTGGTTGTCAACTCCAAATCAGTGGAGGGGGACTACGATTCCAGGGCCGGCGAAATCTGTCTTCAGGAGTGCAGCGAGACGATCAGGACCATGTCTGACTTTTGGGCCACAAAACCAGAGAATAACCGTATGGACGCATGGTACTCGCTCTATTTCTTGATTCCAGCGGTGTTGATGCCGTTGGTGTGCTTGAGGAACAACCCCAGCAGCTACAGTGCCGACACTTGGAGGTCAGATATCTCGGTTGCAAAAAGGATTATCCAGAAGCTTATGCCCATATGTCCATCCGCGGGCCGGATTTTGAACTTGATTGATTCTTTGGGAGCAGGGTACTTGACGGAGGAGAGAGAAGAGGGAATGGCTTCTGGGACGGACGAGAGCCCCTTTTCCCAGTTGTTGAATCTCCACTCGATGTTGTGGCCGGGGTCTTTTGATATCGAGCAGCAGTTTTTGTAAAAGTAGGTTAATAAAATTCGCAGCCATTTGCAGCCAACATAATGCTCTTTCAAGTGTCTCTGATTTTCATCTATTGTTTCTACTTACTAATCTAGAATGCTTCAGGTTAAGGTGTACCCTCCACCGACAATGACTTCCTCACCCGTGACGTAGCTGGAAGCGTTACTGGACAAGAACACATAAACACCCTTCAACTCGTAAGTAGCACACAATCTACCTGCAGGAATCATGGCAAACCAAGTGTCCCTCCATTCCTTTGGATGGCATTCAATCATGTCGGTGTCAATGTACCCTGGCGAGACACAGTTGACTCTAGCAAAGTCGACCCACTCCACAGCCAAACATTTGGCGAGTCTTACCAATCCGGCCTTAGAAGCATTGTAGCATGCTTGTTTTTGGGGGTAGTTGACAATGGTTGACGAAATGGATGCAGTGAACACGATTCTGCCCTGGTCAATGGTGCCTTCCGCCTTGAGTTTCTTGAAAACATTGGCAGCTGCCTGAGCGGTATAGTAAGCTCCGTCCAAGTTCACAGACATGGTCTTACGGTACTCTTCTTCCGAGAAATCTTCAGCAGCGTCATGGATAGCGATTCCGGCATTGGGAATCACGACGTCCAATCTGTCGAATTCCTGCACCACTCTTTCGACGGTTTTGGTGACTTCGGCTTTGGATGCAACATCACACTTGTATGCCTTGAATTTCACGCCTAAATCAGCAAACTTGGAGGCTAATTGCTCCATGTACTCTTCGGAGGAAGAGTTGTAGGTGATGGCAATATCAGATCCGGCTTCTGCAAGCCCTATGGCTGCACCGAGCCCAATACCTCTGGAGCCACCAGTGATAAAGGAGACTTTGCCCTTGAGGGAGAAGAGGTCAAGCACGGAGGAGTTAGCGTTTTGGAAAAGCATTGGAATTGGTTGTAGTTAGAGAAAAGAGAATAAGAAGAAATGGCGGAGGTTAAATAGTCTGGGGAAGAGGGGCACAGAGTACCTCTGGAGAGATTATAGGAGTAATGGGGTGTGGTACTGCATATAAGCACAACAAAGGAATTAGCTGCTACAAACGATAGTACAAACACGGCAATGTATATACCGTGCAACGGTGTTCCTGCATCTAGACCTCCTGCCTGCCTACACCCCACATATCTACATCATAGATACCTGCATAGACACCATACCCATTACACAGGAACCTACCACCCAACTTACTGGGCCGCCGTCCCCCACCACCGGTATATACAGGAAATGTGCATCTCATAACATCTATTCATACTAATCTATAACTATATCGATCCCCTTCACGAGGTTGGCAAGAATGTATTCTCCATTCAACGTATCGTTCTGGTCGACCCTGGCGTATGCATGCTCCATGTCGGGCTCAATCCCCGCAGCCAAGTGCCGTTTGGCAAGCCTTTCTCGGGCCACAGCCGGATCAACGTTCACAAACCACGTCTGGTCCACCAATTTTGGCACCTGATTCCATGGATTCACGTCCAAGAGCGTATAGAGCCCTTCCACGATCACTACCTGTGTCGACACAGGCACCACGATGTCATCAGGTGTGGGGTCTTTGATCAGATGGTCAAAAGAAGGTGCTTTTATCACTTTTCTGTTCGTGGGAGAGCAGCTTTGGCGAAGTTTCACCATGAACTGCACAAAGCCGTTTGCATCAAACGTGAACGGAGCCCCGCGTCGCTTGAAAGCGTACTCCACGTCCGGCATCTGTCGTAACTGGTCTCTCGTAAGATGGAACCCGTCCATTCCCACCACGGCCGTTTCTATGCCCTGCTCTTGCAAGTACTGGCAGACCTCTTTGGCGACGGTGGACTTACCGGATCCAGGAACACCGGCCACCGCCACAACCACACGGTTATCATGGGACACGAGCTTCTTGACGGTTTGGCCCAATTGCTGCTTTACGTGGGTGTTGTCTATGGTGATGGTCATGTGTGAAAAATTGGGTGTATGTGTTTTGCAGCCGTTTTAACGCAGGAATCCTGTGTTTATATGCAATTCCTGTAATTAACGGGCGCTCCAATATGTACAGGAGGTTAGGTTCTAGGGGGACTGTAAGGTGTACTGTTGGCAAAGTGCTGTTGCTGAAAATGTGGAGGCGCGATCCCCCATTTTTTTGCGCGGGCACCTCGCCAAGCTGGTGGGGGTGACAGGGCCCGTAGGTAGTACAATTGGGGCACAAAATTCGGGACAAACACAAATGACAGTTTAGTACAAACACGGACCTCAGAGTACCTCCCAATGGGCACCCCGATGCCGTCCCCACGCGTATAAAAGGCCCTCCAAATCCCAGATTTGAACACAACCATCTCATCATGTTCAATCCAGCATTTGTGCTCAAGTCCATCAAGAACTTTGCCATTGAAGACAGACCTGTGCCCAAACTCGAGCCCAAGCAAGTCCAGCTCAAGATCGAGCAGACTGGTATTTGTGGCAGTGACGTCCACTACTGGCAAAAAGGCCGTATTGGTAAATTTATTCTCAAAGAAGGCGACACCATGGTCTTGGGCCACGAGTCCAGTGGAACCGTCGTTGCAGTTGGAGACGAGGTTTCGGGGTTGGCCCCAGGCGACAGAGTGGCCTTGGAGCCGGGGTTCCCTTGCAGATACTGCCATCTCTGTAGAGACGGGAAGTACAATGCATGCGAGGGTATGAGGTTTGCAGCCACCCCGCCAGACGACGGCACTTTGCAGAAATTTTATAATGTGCCTTTTGACTATTGCTACAAGATCCCTGATCACATGGATATGGAAGAAGCTGCCATGGTGGAACCGGTGAGTGTGGCGGTTCAAATTGCCAAGAGAGCACAGCTTCAAGCCCTCGACAGTGTCGTGGTGTTCGGGTGCGGGCCCATTGGATTATTATGTCAAGCAGTGGCTAAGGCATATGGCTGCAAAAAAGTTATTGGAGTCGATATTTCTGACGGAAGATTGGAGTTTGCCCTGACCTACGCTGCCGACGCCGTGTTCAAGATGCCATTCAAGGATGCCAGCCAAACGGAGGAAGAGTTCTGCAAGGGCGTGGCTGAACAGATCATGACCAAGTTTGATTTGCCAGAAGGTGCAGATGTCATTTTAGAGGCTACCGGTGCTGAACCCTGTATTGGTACTGGGGTGTACTTGGCCAAGTTTGAAGGTAGATTTGTGCAGGCCGGTATGGGCAAAGAATTCGTCAGCTTTCCTGCTGTCGATGCTTTGATCAAACAGTTGAGCTGGACCGGAAGTATTAGATACAGTACCGGAGTGTACCCCACGGCCGTTGAGCTTGTTGCCAGTGGTAAAATCGACGTCAAGAAGTTGATTACCCACCGGTTCAAGTTTGAGCAGGCAGAAGAGGCATTTGAGCTTGTTAAGGCAGGCAGGACCGACGTTATTAAGGTGGTCATTGAGGGTGTTAGAGATTAGGGGTAGAGATAGGATTATAAGTTTATAACATGAGTTTATAGGAATATAAGACCTAAGAATGTAAGTTCATTGGCTGTAAGTATCCCCTTTTGTTTCCTAACTTCACTACTTTCCTTTCTTAACTTGTGACGGTGCTACTTTACTTCTTGCACTTCTTGTTTCTGGTGCATGTAGTCACAGTGCCAAACAGATTTTCGCCAACGCCGTAACGGCATAGGTGTGGGGTCATATACTCTTGGATATGCGTTATGCAGAGCTTCCCCGGATTCACGGCAACAGGGCACCCCCCGGATTTCGCCCCACATTCCACCGGATTTCAAACAGGGTGCTTGAGCACCTCTTCTCCAAGGTATACCCACCTCTTCCCATAACTATAAATACCTGCCCTTCCACCCCTCTGCCGTCTTATACCAACAACTTAGCAGAATGACTTCCTCCGACAGCGTGCAAACGTCCATTAGAAAACCAAATCCTACTCTCCCCGACTCCGTTATGGAGATGTTCTCCATGACAGGCAAAACTGTCATCATCACCGGTGCCAGTGGAGGAATTGCACACGAAGTTGCCAGAGCTTTGGCAGAAGCCGGTGCCGATGTATCTTTGTGGTACCACAACGACACAGCTGCTGAGAAATTGGCCAAAGAATTGAGCTCTAAGTACGGGGTCAAGTCCAAGGCCTACAAGGTCGACGTCAAGTCCTGGGAGCAGGTGGAAGCCAACGTGGCCAAGACAGTGGAGGATTTCGGCCACTTGGATGTGATGATTGCCAATGCTGGGATCCCAGCCAAAGCTGGTATTTTGGATGCTTCTATTGAAGACTGGCATAATGTGGTCGACACTGACTTTAACGGGGCATACTACTGTGCTCGTGCAGCCGGTGCTGTTTTCAGAAAACAAGGGTCGGGTAACTTGATCTTTACTGCCTCTATGTCGGCACATATCGTCAACATTCCTCAGCAACAAGCATGTTACAATGCAGCCAAAGCAGGAGTGTTGCACTTGTCTAAGTCTTTGGCAGTGGAATGGGCTGGTTTTGCTAGAGTCAACTCCGTTTCTCCTGGGTACATCGACACTGCTATTTCTGGTGATTGTCCTTTTGAAATGAAAGAAGCATGGTTCAATATGATCCCAATGCAAAGAGACGCTGATCCTAGAGAATTGAAAGGTGTATATTTGTACTTGGCCAGCGATGCCAGCACTTACACCACGGGAAGCGACTTTATTGTCGACGGTGGGTTCTGTTGTCCATAGACAACATAAGAGTAGAGAAGAGTGTGTAGACTTAACCATTTGAATCTTTGCAAATAAACTATAACTCAATTTATAAATTTTGCAACCAATGTGAGAGTAGAAAATTTTGAAGTAAAGACAGATTGCAACTTCTAAAGGATTGAAAGCAATTGGTTTGTGACGAAGAGGAAGACTGGTAGATCTTATTTTATCTTTGCTAAACGCCTTGAATGGAAAGATAATTATATGGTACTGTTAGAAGTAATTCAAATCAAAGTCTTCTCAGAGAGAGAGGTTTTTTGACACAGGCAGTTTAAGGTTTGCCGAATAGAAATAAACTGGTTTAAGTACTCGATGTCTTTTAAAAAAGAGTAAGCGGAATGTCTTAAAAAGAAATAAAACAAAGTCTTTAGAGAATTAATGGACCACAGTTTATTTTACAAAAGATGAGCTGATCCAAAAGTCTCTGGCGAATCAAGGGCCTGACAAGAGCGTGGGAAACAGTCTAACAAAACTATGCGATGACTTTCTTATTACTACGTATTTGTCAGGTAAAATCTATACTTCACTGCAGTACAAAAAACACCACTACAGAATTAATTATCACTATAGACTTTACTCCATACATATTACTACTTTAAAATCAATTGTCATAAATCATGCCCCTATAATTATTGCCAGCAAAATGTGTCTCGTGTTTTCTCGTAAAACGGGCCCGTGCCGTATGTCTCTTTTTGGCCATAATAGCTTTCTGCATAAATCTACCAAAAAGGTCACGAAACTTTAAGCAAAATTGACCAGCGTAATCGCTGTTGGACAACCTTGCATATAATGCCGTGAACTGTCAGATAATATCATCCAATTTGTCAAATAGTAATTGAGCGTGTCAAAGATGCCAACGAATAAAATTTCAACAAACTCAATATACTAATTTATTAACGCCAATAACAGATTAGCTCAAGACAGCGCCTACTCCCAGGCTTTGCCAGATCCCTGCCAACTTCTTGTTTCACTTCTTATACTTCTTTGGTTCCCTATGTTACCAGTCGTGTGCAGCATTATTTTTTGACGTCTACAGTGCTCATAACAGGGCCGTATATATGACGTGATTCCCACTTTACTCGATATACAAGCATGTATTTCGAAATTGGTGCCGTCGTCGTCGTTTTAGCCATTCAAAACTACGTTTATAGAGATTTTCTTGCAATCTCCAATAACGCAGTCTACCTCGTTATTGTTAAGCTTATTTACTATATTCTTAGTGCTCTCGCTGTCTATAGCGGAACTAAGTATGTCCTCGACAGCTACTGAGGTTACTACCTGGTGTGGTAAGACAGTTTATGACGAATATCTAAAACAACCACTGAGTTTGCCTGAGTATGGTAAGACACTACGGTTCTGTAAAAGTAGCAGAGAATATGTCTGCTTACTGGCTCATTTTTGGTATTTAATGCTTTGTTGCACAATATACGCTGTCCGATAGAATATTTAGGACAAGTTTCATGAAGTGGAGGTTGGACTTACAGCCGTTGGATTTACAGCCGAAGTAATTCTCTTGTAGTTAAGGCCGAAATACGTATGTTAGGCAAAATAATCAGACATACAGCCGGAGCCGTAAAAGGATCGAACACAGGTTGGCAGCTGTAAGTGTTTTTGGCCAAAATTACCTACTCTAGTGCCTGTGGTTTTCACAGTCTTGAAAGGTGAGCTCTGGCATCCCTATGGGACCCAAGGAAAGGATAGTTGATTGCTAAGTATGTCATATTATGCGCATGCCTATTATTTGCAGCCAATCTTTCACTTGCGGCTATTGTTATCCCAGTGCCTCCTATCCATTACTTTGGCCATATCAGCCCCGTCACAAACAGCCAGTGTATGTCAATGCAAGAATGATTGGCTTAGTAAGTTACAAGCCACACCAAGCGGCTTGTGTTGATCTCACAGAACCCCGGCTTGTTGCACAACTTTGCATATCTGTGAGCTGCCATTCGAAAGGGTCTCCTAAATCTGAATAGAGTCTTAGCTAATTGTAAACGAGCTACGAACACAGCTGAATAACGGTTATCATTGCTGAAAACTAGCTCTTCGGGAGCTCTAGGTCTTTCTCCCAAAGACTTTTCTACAATTGTACTTTCTGTGTCTGTCTTACATCAAGCTACAGACTCCTAACAAGGCTTCACAGATAATACCACTCCATAAAGTGTCTGCTTGCATATGCGTCTCATGTATGTCTTTCGATGTTCACTGAAGTCGTATGCTGCATATTCAACAAATGCTGCGCTCATAACAAAGCCATATATAAAGATGTTTGATCACCCTATTGTCCTATATCCAAACATGCTTGCCAAAATTGGTACAATTCTCTTTGCACTAGCAGCCGAAAGATACGCTAACAAGGGTTTTACTGAAAGCAAATCTCTCAATGACTTCGGTGACGGACCTTACTTCGCTGCTGGAAAGATTCTTCACTAAGGGGTTTCTTACTTTTGGTCTTGATGGCGGATTTCAGCCTGTCCGTGTAACTAGCATGGTATACACCACCCAGCATGTGGCAGAAGTCCATCTTCTTGTTCAGCTGTTAAGTTTTTAGCTTCAATGCACGCTGTTTAATGAACATTAAGACAAGTCTTATGAACGCAGGAGGGTTAGACTCCCTTGGGCCTAAGATCAGCTTGGGCGTGCATGAGTTTATAAATTTCACTCTATATTTCAAGGTACCCTGTTCCTATCTCCCTGTTGGGGATGGATACAGACAACACCGGAAATAAACCGAGATCCGACCTCGATTCCAACTCGAGTTCCGGTAAAGCACACCCGGAATACGCACCGGATCTACCATAGATCTATTGTGTCATACGCCCATTTAGCGAACTTCGGCCACTCCCCTCTTTTACCATATATCTCCCACCAGTGGTCAAAACTCGGCCCCACTACCACATACAGATAAGCCCCACCAATGGCCAAAACCAGCCCTTTTCCCGGCCGGTTCTTCTTCCCTACCCCTTTCATTGCTATACTGGTTGAGTCTCACCCTAATTCCGTATTGTGGGGTAGATTCCAGGAATCACATACGTGCATCCCGTCCCCACTGAAAAATGTTTAAAATACTTCGAAAAAGGCCTCTGTCAACCTGCTGCTACCCCAGGAAATTTTCCCCATACTATGGCCCCATATTTTGCAGCCGTATAAAAACCCAACACAATGTCCTCGTTTTCCTACAAAAGTTCTACCAGCTCAGACACTTCAGCTCCACAAAAATCTAGAATGAAGCTCAAGTTTACACCTGTTAGTGAAATCGTGGGCCCTGCTATCGCCCAAGTGCTCCCCGACCACGGCAAGCCCTGGTTCCGGGTGCCTCATTTGCTTAAACTTAACCTTTTGTTGCTTATTCCTTTGACTGTGAGTTCTACTGCCGGTTACGATGGCCTGTTGATGAACGGGCTCCAAAGTATTGAAGGATGGAGAGAATTCTTTGACCACCCCAGAGGAACGATGCTAGGGTTCATCAACGCTGCTCAGAACTGTGGGTGTGTGATTATCTTGCCTTTTTGTGGCTGGTTGACTGACTACCTTGGCCGGAAAAGAACTATTGGTATTGGGCTTTTAGGAATTATTGTAGCTACTATTATCCAGGCAACTGCACAGAACTTAGCAGCCACCATTGCCTCTCGGTTCATTGTGGGTGCGGCAGGGATGTTGGCAGTACAGCCCAGTCCCTTGTTAATTGCTGAATTGTCTTATCCCAGCTTCAGAGGTAAAATGACCTCGTTGTACTGGACATTTTACTATTTGGGAGCCATTTTGGCCTCTTGGACCTGTTACGGTACTGAGGCCCGTCCCGACACTTACTCCTGGAGAATCCCCACGATTTTGCAGGCCGGGTTCCCCATTGTACAGCTTTGTTTCTTATGGTTCTTGCCTGAAAGTCCTAGATGGCTCATTTCTAAAGGCAAGTACGACGACGCAAGAAAAATCTTGGTAGAACATCACGCCGGCGGAGATGAAACCCTGGAGCTTGTGCAGGTGGAACTCACCGAGATCACGGCTGCTTTGGATATGGAAACGGCTGCAAAATCCACCAAGTGGTCGGATTTGGTAGCCACCCCTGGGAACAGAAAGAGAACCTACATTGCTGTTTCTTTGGGAGTGGCAGCCCAATGGAATGGGATTGCAGTGGTGTCGTACTACTTGACATTGGTGTTGGACACTATTGGTATCCATCTGTCGTCAATGCAAACGTTGATTAACGGGTTGTTGCAAATTTTCAATCTAATTGCAGCTTCTTCTGCAGCTCTATTCGTGGACTTGTTGGGAAGAAGAACGCTTTTCCTCTGGTCAGGCTTAGGTATGTTGGTGCTGTACATCATCTGGACAGCCTGTTCTGCTTATTTTGACCAGACAGGGTCCACGGCCGCTGGTAGGTCGGTTGTGGCTTTTATTTTCATTTTTTACTTCCACTACGATATTGCCTATACGCCCTTGTTGATGGGGTACCCCACCGAAATCTTCCCTTACTACCTCCGGTCTAAAGGTGTGGCTGTGGAATTGATCGGGGTGTATGGATCCTTGATTATTGCTTCGTTCTGTAACTCCATAGCCTTGGACAATATCGGATGGAGATACTATATTGTGTTCTGTGTGTTGTTGGCGTTGATCGTTTTGAATACCTACTTTTTCTATCCGGAGACAAAGGGCCACAGTTTGGAGGAGATTGCCCGGTTGTTTGACGGAGACGAGTGGAGCGTAGAGGCAGATATGGATGCGTTGAAGAAGAGGGATATGAAAGACGTAGATGTCGTGCACGTCGAGAGTGTTTGACCAAGTGTTTGACCAAGAAAGGTTCTGGCCCTGTGCCTTTAATTCTGATTATAGTAATATATTGAGTACTAATCCTAACGGGATAAAAGGATGTCGTAGTAAGTCTTCCGGAGTAGAATCTAAAGAGGATCACTGATGAAAAGTCCAATGTCACTAGGTGCATACTATTCCATACTTTTCCATATTTGAATGAGACATTAGTGTAGTAAATGAACGAAGCGACTGTTGCTGCATAGTCAGATTCAGTTTCGTAGTAAAAGTTAAGAACAGGCAGCCATTACATTGATTAAAAGTCATGAACAGGCAGCCATTTTATTAATTAAAAGCTAAGACCATGCACCCATAACATCAATAAAAAGCTAAGACCATGCACCCATAACATCAATAAAAAGCTAAGACCTTGCAGCCATGATATTGGTTCCACATCCCAAGTTAACACACATTCAAGTCCCAGCCAAAGCCCTCACACACATCTGTCCAGTCCACAGCCAACTCCCCCTCCATTTCCCATGCGGTTTGCACGATTTTCCAGCACCGTGAAACATTAAGCACAGGACTAGCTTGCATTATTGTGTCAAAAAGCTGAGACAACCTCAACTTGTCTTCGTCACTGGTGCTGCACATGCCACAGAGAAGCAAAGGCAAGCAAATAACCACCTTGAACCTCGTAGACACAAGCTCTTCCACCAACTGCAACGTCAGCGTCCTTAAATGCTGGATTTCGGGGTCTGCAGGCGTCTTCTTGACCACGTACATCGCCATGTTCAATTTGCAGCAAAGCCGGTACAACTCAAATGCCTTAAGGTGCACGACCTGCTCTGAAGGTTCAAGGCCAAGAATGAGCTGTGGATGGGGCTGTACCGTTTCTATACGCTGCTCAAGATCTCTAATGTGCTCCAAACTGCACCCAGTGCCGGCACTGGCCTTCAATTTCAACGTTTCGCCGTAAACACTCAATATGGGGTGGTTGCAGCCCTGCAAGTCGTCGATCCCGTATGCCAACTCTGTCCGCACAAACGGCTCGCTTTCAAACAACAGCACGTACTCTTCCATGGGGAACAACGTGCTCTTTCCTCTGGCACTGGAGCTGGACGACATGATGTCATGGTACTGGAAGTTCGACACCAAGAACCGCACATCGTCAGTGTACCCGAACAGCTCTGCCAACATTTTGAGCCCACCCAATTTCTGGATTGTGTCTTTGCACGCCTCCAAGAACAGTCTCCAGTGAGTGGTGTCACCAGTGCACACGTGGAACCCTACTGTGATCAAGTAGTAACATATTTTAAAGTAAAGCCCGAGCCTGTTGTTGTCTGACTCGAACCGATGGTGAAATTTCACTACCAGCTGATACAAGTACTGAGAAATCTGGTGGTCCACCCGTTTGCCGTTGTAGTAGAGGGCTCCCCAGGCTGCGATGATGTAGGCGAAGGACTCTTCGTTGTTAGCAAGAAGACAGAACACCTTCAGAAAGTAGTTGGTGTTGGTGAAACACAACTCGTGGGTGACATGTGTCTGGAAATAGTGGATGTAGAACCGTTCAGAAGGGCCCACAAGAAGCGAAAGCGTGGAAGACGGAGCCGTAAGCAAGGGGAACGATTGTGGCACTTTTTTGGTGTTTCCTTGAACGACAGGGGCCGTTGGTGCTCTCTGTGGCAGGGGCCCTTCTTTTGGGCATCGAATCTCCATCTTCGGTTCAATTCTGGCAGCCGCAACTTCTCTCGGACCGGGCACATCTGCAGCATCTTTGTACACACACTGAGTACCCGTCTTTGTGCACAAAGCGCAAGCTGGCCGTTCTTCTGTGCACTTACGTCTCCTCTTTTTGCAAAACGTACACCCAGATCTGGATCGGGCCCTTGCCCCCACGATATTGGCCACTTTTATCTGCCGCTGCGGCACGTACGTCGCCACGGGCCCGGCGTTGATCTGCCGCAACTTCTTTCTGTGTACTTGGTGTAATGAATCGGCCGTTAACACAGAAAACATGGTGTACAGAAACAAAATTAGCTTAGTGGGGAATCAGCTCAAAAATGCAAGTTCCGCTTATCACGCCAAATGTCGCGCGAACAATGTCGAGAACTCGGACGACATTTGCCGACGACATGCGACAACTGCCGCTGATAAGAATAATTGCAAAATAGGAAACATTTACGCTATATAGATAAGTTTTTTCATCCACTGTTATCTTTCATTTGTAATCCTTATCTTTTATTGTGTTTTTATAGAATAAATACAAACATTCCTTTTACAAACCCCCCTAGTTCACGAAATTGCCGTTGAGTTCGAGTTCCATCTCGTAGTCTGGCTGGAATTCGGCGTAAAGAGTTTCTGGGTCAGCACTGGTAAATTCAGTGTAAGCGGCTTCTTCGTCTCCAATGAGTCTCAATGGATGTTCAGCAGAGGCAGCAGCTTGGGCGGCCAACTGTGCTTCACAGCATCTTTCCATCAATGTGAATAAGTAAGCGGCTTCGTCAACAGTATTACCCACAGTGATCAAACCGTGGTTCTGCAAAATAGCACCTTTACCGTTACCCACGCTTTTAGCAATTTCTTCACCCTCTTTAGCTTCCAAAGCAACACCTCCAAAGTCTGTGTACACACTGTGGGAATTGTAGAATGTACACACGTCTTGGTTGATCATGTCTAATGGCTTACCAAAAGCACTGTATGCTTTACCGTAGACAGAGTGGGTGTGACAAGCAGCATGCACGTCAGGTCTGGCTCTGTGAAGGGCTGAGTGAATGGCAAATCCAGCAGCGTTGATGGCGGCTTGGTTACCGTCTGGTAAGATGTTTCCGTCAGCGTCAACGTGAACCAAGTCAGAAGCTTTAATCAAACCAAAGTGTTTAGCCAATGGATTGATCCAGAAAGTGTTGGGGTTGACGGGGTCTCTAACAGAAATATGGCCTGCAGTTCCTTCAGTGAACCCCTTTCTCGCAAATATTCTAAAAGCACCTGCCATGTGCTCTTTAATCCACTGTCTTTCTTTTTGCTTATCAGTGAATTTAGGAACTGGGAAAGGATGAGGTAATCCTCTGGCAATGTTGTGGGCTCCTCTTTCACCAACAGCGTACCCTCTGGAGGTAGCTGGCTCAACAGTGATGTTTTCTGTGGTAGTAATAGTGGCCATAGTTTTTGTGTTATGGAAGTTGAAACACAAGATTCCGGTAGGGATTGTGTTATTTATATAAATTTTTTTTTTCTAACTTTCTTTTTGTGGATTATTAGTTGCGTCGCTTAAGTTCCTGATTTTGGACCAAATTCCGTCCCATTTTTTGGAGAAGTTTTTGGTTTCGGATACAGACTCCCATATGCGACATTAGCGGCAATGCGATATGGGTATAGTCACGTGATGGTACCATGGTGAGCATTCCTGCATATAAATTTTTTGGATTTTTTGCAGCAGTTGCATGGAAGTTTGAAGGTATGCTAGGTCACCAGAATCTTGCCGTGACGCAGAATTCCTGAGCAAAAAGTGTACCGTCTAGCTCACCGCCTAAGTATCTTGGAGGTTTACTTGTCTAAAAGAGACAAGGAAGGACCCAGGCTATAACTAATACCACACATAAAATGCATTGTATTTTTGCAGCCAATGTACTGTTGCTTTCTGCCGCAAGCAGGCTCCAGCATATAAACTAATGATCCCCTTTCACTTGGAAATAACTCTGGATCAGACACCCGAAATAAAATTTGAGGCTCCCAGTTCCTCTTGTCCCAATTTTTATTGAAAGTGAACAGATATACATTTGAAGGATACTCTTCCCCCACCCTTATCTTCTTTAGTTATCCTGTGGCACCTAGAGTTTCTTTATAGGTTCAAATATTTTAGAATCCACTCTGGGCCGGCCTGGAATGATTTTGTGCAAGAGTATGGAAGCATTAACTGCATTCTCTCTCTCATCGGGATTTCTCGTTTCTTGAGACAAGACAAAACTTTGAAACATTTTCAGTTGAGTCTCCTTTAACCTTCTTTCAGCTCTGAAAACCAGCTTCACTTTCCTTCTCTTCAACCACTGTTTAACTACTTGAGGTACAAATTTGAAACCCCCCCCCCCCTTAGTAGCTTGAACACCAAATTCTTACAAAACACGGAAGTTACGACGTATGGTAGTTTGTGATATTAAAACATGGCCTTCACAGCCTCCCTTCACGGGAACTAGTAGTTTCAAATCTTTGGCACAGCCCAAGATGGTTTTTACTGGTTCCAGGAAATTGACTGTTGTTTTTTCTTCTTATCCCTTCCCAACTCGTTCAATTTTTCTCTTGATAGTCTAACTTGCTCTTTCAATTTCATCTTCAAGCTACGTCCCTATGTGTTTAAAGGCAGCCGTTCTTCCAGCTCCTTCTAAACGCTTCTAGAACTACTGACTGAGAGACTCTTGGGAGACTCTTGATAAAAGGTGTCTCCACTCATATTTGGGATGTGAATGCTTGTACCGAGGAAACATAGTGGGAAAAGTAAGATGGTCCTTTGAAATGATATGCTGCAAAATCTTGAGCTTTCCCTCAGAAGTCGGCCGTTCCTTTGGGTTTTGGATGTGAATGCTATGATAAGCCAGAAGGTAAATACAAGTCTTGCATGTTTTCAAATGAGATAGGGTTTAATGTGAGGATACTTTTATGCAGCTCCAAAATACGTGCAAGGCAGTATCAATAACCAATAAAAAAAGATACAGTTTCCGAAACAACCTCCTAAACCTCACAACCTCCGCTTTTTAGAGGGAGGAGGTTACTTATATCAATTGGCGCCAACGGGGATGACACTATATTTTTTGCTGTACCCCCATAAACATGCTGCATGCATTTGCAGCCGCGTCTTTACTACAAGTCTTTGACGTCGTTTCAGCATGTTATTTTTGGTCTAGTAGCACAATATAAGATTTCCATTGACGTGTTACTGAATGTTCTCTAGAAAAAAGTGCAAAGAAAAGGCGAATAGGCCATAACTAGCTCTCATCGCTCGGCAGCACAAATAGAACACTTACCACCAATTCCAAGGACTGTATATAAGCATTTGCAGCTTTTTAACATAATGTACGCACTCTGGAAATGTGCAAACAGACGGAACCTTTCGAACCTCCGTTTCTTGTAAGAGAGCCAAAAATAACTATGACTCCTCTAAGACACCCGGAAACCGGCGTCGGCCCCCATCCAGTGAAACAGCAGCTTTAAAATCTCTAAAGTGCCTTTTTGTGAACTTCCGTAGATTTTCAAGCTCGGCATTATTTTACACCCAGATTACTAAGCTAATAGTTTTCTTAAAAACACAAATAGCTTGCTGGTAAATGTGAGCTACGGCGCGGTAAAACACTAAAGCAATGACGGTAGATCCTCTACATCCTCTATGAATCGCTGTACGGCGCAAAAATCGTATTTGTGGTTTATATTATAAATCAGAATTTTGTGTTAGCCTATATATCCGGCGCATTGGTAACATATCCGCTCTTTTCCCAAAATATTTAAATCTACGGTTACTAATACACTTATAAATATTTATACTACGCAAATCACTGGTTTTTCCATTTGTGTCCTACAGTTTTTGCCACCTTTGTTCAACCCCAAACCGTATTCTAATAGTGGCCTCTCAGATTATTTTCCTAGTCCATCCTTTTTAACAAACAAATGGCAGGTAAACGGCAAAGGAAGACACCTCCGGAAAAGAGACTAAAAGTGTCCACCGCCTGTGATGCATGCAAGAAGAAGAAGTACAGGTGCAGTGGAACGGCGCCTTGTGAGTTATGTACAAAAAGAGGGTTTGTGTGTACTTTCACAGCCATCGATAAACGGAGTCTAAAAGGTGAAAGAGTTGCACAAGAAAAGAGAGCTAAACAACTACAAACGCCAGAATCAGTGGTCAAGAGTGTCGACCCAACGGCAGATAGCAACATGGGTGTTTGTCGAGTGTCGCTTCCCAGTATTTCGGTGATCTTCCTGTCGAAAGCAGACTTTAGTCCATCTTTTGACCTTTCAGGAGGTTGCACCAAGAGAGAGGTGCCTCGTATAACGATGGACAGCAAAGGCAGTATTTACTACTGGGGTGAGTCTTCAATGTGTTCGTTGGCATCAGAACTCCATTACCTCCAGCAGTATTTAGGCGGAGAAGAAATCAAATTAATGCCAGAGGATCAGCTTTTTAGGAGATACGAACTTGACAACGACATTTTGACCAGCAAACCGCTCCCCCTCCCGTCCAGAAGTGAGATGCTAGACAAGGCGGCCAACTACTTGATCGACTGGACAGGGTTTCTTTTGTTGTCGCCAGAAGAGCTCGAGGAACTTGTGGTTGACGTTTACGACCGAAACCTGAAGGACCCCATAGACAGAGCACTAATGTACTTGTTGGTGGCATTCCTGGATTTCGAGGACAAGTCCCTTGTGGTTTACTTTCGACAGGCAGTGCAGTTGTTGAAACAGCACTTCACGTATGTGGCAGAAAAGAGAATAGCACAGGCCCATTTCTTGATATGTCAGTATTTCAAAGCTTGCAGCCATTTCAGAGAAAGCTACTTTCATATGGCGTTGTGTATCAACTTCTGCAACCAGTTGAAGTTCAGTGTCTCCGACAACGCCATGGAGAGGCGATTTTATGGGTCTCTTATATTCTGTGATGCTGTGTGCAGTGCCATTTTGGGAAGCACACCCAATATCCAGACGTCCAATCTATGCGTCAAAGGATCCAACGACGTCATCAAGTTGGGGTACATCGTCAACCGGATTCTCGTTAATATGTACAACAACACCAACGAACTCGATCTTTCTCGGGTGAAAGAGCTCACAATAACCCTCAAGACCTGGGCTTTAGAGCTCACAGAAGACAACTTCATTGTCAACGCCCGGAAGTGGGAATCGTGTATTATGCACTTTTCAGATATGCTTGCCATAATGCTTATATCCCGGCCGCTTTTCATCTCCCACATCTTGAGACACTGCAACCCCCAACTTGACAGAAAACCGTTATCGAATATCACCAGCCACTACTTCGAGGCTTGTATACAGGCAGCCATTTACAGCATTCAAATGCGGCTTTTATGGGGACACCACAAGGAAGCAGGTGAAGAACCAGCTGTTATTACTACTATGACTCAGGCAGCTTTGGTGATTTACGTTGCATGTCTTTTCCTTGACAAATTCGGCCAGGGTCATATCAAACACAAGTTCAGCAGAGACTATTTGCTTTTCAGCCTTTCTGAATCAATTCCCTTTGTCAATGTGCTTCTTCAGGACACTTTGAAGAAGTTTTTGGCTACTGAAGATATCACTGGGTTCTCTACAGTGGATCTTAACCATGTGCAGTACTTTCAGGGCAATTTCGTCAACCAAGACGTGGCTCCTGCCATCCCCCACCCTTCACGGACTTATGACTCTTACGACACTCTTATATTGAGTAAGGTGTAATATGTATGAATATACACAATTATGTATGGATGTGCTGCGGAAGTGTGAAAATTGCAAGCCTATGGTACTTTTTGAGCTTATGTAAGCGCATGGAAAAATGCGGTTTGACAGGTTTAGGAATTTTCCCGTGCAACCCAAATCAAAGAATGAAATTGCCGTTAATTCTCCTTTTGTGTTCGCTAACCACGGCGTCTCCTGGCGACAAACTCAAGCGCTTCAAACGGTGTGTGTCAGAATGTGATGCTGTCAACTGCGAAGGCTCAGAAAATTTGTCGGAGTGGGCGTTCGAACCGTTCAACCACAATCTTGAACTTTTATTGTGGACTTGTGAACAGGACTGTGATTACCAGTGTCAGCGGATCATAACGGCAGAGAGAAAGGCTAAAGACCGCAAGGTCGTGCAGTTCCACGGCAAGTGGCCGTTCAGGCGGATTTACGGCATCCAGGAGTTGGTGTCGATGGTTTTCTCCATCGGCAATTTGGTGACACATTTACATGGGTTTAAAACTGTCAAAAACGCCCTTAAAACCACCACAAACTACCAGGGAAGAGTGCAATTGTGGGTGATACTAGCGTCGTCGGTTATCACCATGTGTGCGTGGTTTTTCTCCACTGTTTTCCACATGAGAGACTTTTTGGTCACCGAACGCTTGGACTACTATTTTGCAGGCTTGACGGTTTTGTCTGGACTATTCTCGGTGACAGTCCGGTATTTCGAGTTGTTTTTGCCCCAGAACGCCACCAAGCTCGTGTCGGCGTTGGTGGTGTTTGTGTCTGCGTACACGGCGCATGTGTACCGATTGGTGGTGGACTGGCTGTACACCTACAACATGCAGGCCAACATTACCGTGGGGCTTGTTCAAAACGCATTGATGGGGATGTTATGCTACAGATTGTACTTGCTGTACTACAACAGGGCGGTTACGCTGGCGAGCCATGTGCAGTATGTCAGTCGGATTTTGGTTCTGAGTTTTTTCAACCGGTCCGACAAGGTGTTCTCGTTGTACCCCATTTTGCTTGGGTTTATCGTGCTTTTAGGCATGCTGTTGGAAGTTTTTGACTTCCCTCCGGTGATTTATGACTTGGTGGACGCACACAGCTTGTGGCACTTGGTGACCATTGTGCCGGTGGTGTATGGATGGTACGAATGGTGTGTGTGGGACGCTAAGGAGAATTTGGACCTGAAGTCCATGCAAGAGCTGGCACTGCCAGAGATAAAAGAGAAAGCAGAGTAAGTAATCATCTAATGCATCATATTAACTATTCGAGCTTAGTCTCAAAAACCTATAGGGATCTCTATTCGTCGTCCTCCTTTGGCACATATGGAGGTGGCTTGAAAAACTCTTGGTCGGCCACCACCGCCTGTTCAAACTTGGCTCTATCTTCCATAAACGCACTCAAGTACTCCAACTCCAACTCATGCACTTGTCTTCCCAACATGATCAACGAGTGCAAAGGTTCACCAGACTCGTACTCGGCCAATTCCTTCAAAGTGGCAGCTTTGAACGTTTGTTTAGGAGACCCTAACCTGGAAACGGCCACACATGGGGTATTTGGCGTGTATGCCTGTTCACCCCTCAGTTCTTCCACTTCTAACAACTGACTGGCAGCAGTCTCGATGTTCATGTATCTTGGAGGCTCATAGATCAATCTGCCTCTGGCCATATTCTCCCAACTCTGTTCTTTGACCTTGATATCTAATAAAATCAAAGTGTGCAATCCGATTTTCCGGTTCTCCATGATCTTGTCGTAGAAGGAGTCTGGTTTCCAGGTGTCGGTGAAGAACACCAAAGACACAGTTTGTCCAAACTGGTATAATTGAAGACCACAGGCCCCCACGGCGTTCATCACCGACGCATTGTGCACGCTCTCCATAGGAATGCCCAACTCTCTGGCTCTGATCACTAAATCCGTGTGGGTGGTGGCGCCAAATGGGTCCCCAACCACCAAGAACGCAATGTCGTCCTTGTCTGCTCCTTCTAAGATAGTGTCACTGCCACTTTCCACCAACTCTCTGTCGGCCAAGATTACTTCTCTGCCATAGAACTCCTCCAACGATTTCTGGTCCGCCTGCATCAAAATCGACGTATAAGCTTCCAAGTACACCCTCTTACATTTCTGAACGATCTTCAACCCACGCACGGTGATATCTTCGTTATAGGATAATCCTAACCCCACTAAGTACAACATAATGATAACGATGAAAAAAAAATTATGCGATGCGAAATTATGCAACAACACTACCACCCTACCACCTTTGTTTCAGGTATCATCTAGCTGCTGTAGAAGCCCATTGATGGCCTGTTTCTGGTCCCTGGTGTAAGGGTCTGTGTCGATAAGGTTTCGTGCCAACAGGAACAACTGTTTGATCTTCAGCTGGGTGTACTGCAAAGATTTCAGTTCCTGGGTCATGTATTCCACTGCCCGAGCCACTTCATCCACCTGTTGTTTGCGCTGTTCTTGTGTCTGGGTGTACAAAATGGTATGCACGGGCGTCAGCGGGTCGTGTCTCAAGCAGTGGAGGATAGGGAACGAAAACTTGCCCTCGACCAAGTCCTCGCCCGCCAACCCCTTGGAGTGGCTATATTTAGCACTGGTCAAATTGAAATAGTCGTCTCGAAGCTGGTAGATAATGCCCAAGACGTTGACCAACGGCACCACATTCTGCGATTTTGTAGGACTGAACACCGCAAGCAACCGCACAATGATACGCAACAACCCCGACGTCTTATCCATGGCCATTTCCAAGTACTCCTGCTCTGACGGCAATGCGTCTAGCCTCGTCTTGTTATCTCTCCAGTAGATCTCTGTGCCCTGGCCGTGGTGCAAATTGAGCATTTCTTCTACAAGCACGTCATTCACCTGTCTCGACAACGCCGTCTGCTGCACCGTGTCGCTTGTGTGGTGCACGGCTAGGGCCTGGGCCCGTTGGAGAACCACAAAGTACATGTAGTTCACGCAGTTGATGGTGCTGGGCACGCCAAACTTCAAGTGGGCCGCCACAGCGCCCCGCCGGAACTCCAGCGAGTCCTCCACGTCGTCAATGAGCAACAGGCACTGGTGCAACACGTCACACACGTCGTTTATAGCGAGAATCAAGTCCTCGTTGGTAATGCCAAAGTATAGATCGTTGAACGCGGTAATGAACTTGAACCGGATCTGCGAATTGTTGCCGGGAAGTCGATTGAGATACTGGTACGGCTCCACGATGAGCTCGTGCTTGGACAGCTGCCGCGTCAACGGCGTGTCGTTTCGGCGAATTAGGTCCTCAATCGACATATAAATAGTTAACAAAAAGGTGTTTGGATTGAGAAAAAAAAGGGTATGTGTATTCTCGCACCGTTTTTTTTTATGTTACAACTTTGCAGCTTTTTATAGATGGAGAACTTACAGGGACTTATGGACAATATTCCGCCCGTTTCTCGTGTGTGGACGGTGTGTGTGATTGGTGTGCAAGGGGCGGTTGCCTTGAAGCTTGTGTCGCCGTTCCGGTTGATTTTCGTGCCCGAACAAGCGTTTTCCCACCAGCCGTGGCGGCTCGTGTCGTCTTTCTTCTTTTTTGGAGATTTGTCGATATCTACGGCATTGGCCATCTGGAACACGCTTTTGTGGCTCCGGTCGATGGAGGAGTGGTTTCATGTGGACCAGGGCTGGTTTCCTGACGCTGTGAATGGATTTAACGAGGTTCAGATGGCCAAACTTAACAAATCAGTAGGCAAACTAAAGCCATTTGACTTTGCCTACTTCTTGGTGCTTATTTGTGGCTCGATCGTGGCAATGGCTACAATTGGCACGTATATGTTTGGTCACCGGCTTCTGATTCTTGGGTTTGTGTTGTATGAGGTTTTAAGCTACATAGCGTGCCGGACTAGGTCAGATATCCAGTTGAGCATTTTTGGGTTGATCAATGTGACAGGTGTCTACATTCCGTTTTTCGCCCCGGTGTTGGACTGGGTCACCCAGGAATCGTTCAAGGACCAGTACCTGCGGTTGGTTACGGGCCATTTTGAGGTATTAAAAGAGCTATTTACGTCTCATCTCGCGTGGAAATCGGCCTGTGGGTTGGCACTAGGCCACTGGTGGTGGTTTGTATCGCAGATCTTGCTTACAAAAGTGTACCAGGACACCAACCGGGAACGAGGCCGGTTGAGAACTCGTACCGTCAAGAGAGTGGAACAGCACAGGGCTGTGGGGTGTGTGGACGTGACGAAGGCTTTGGTCCGCATGGTGTTGTTGCCACCATGGTACTGGGCCGTGATCTATGGCATTTCTAGGTCCTGATATGATCTCGCTATGTCGCGCGGTCACGGTGTCGCGGTAGACACGGCTTCCTTACCATTAGTCTGCTAAGGGACCTGCGGCTAGAACGTCGCTTACAAACTCAAAAGCAACAACTGCCCCAAACAAGGGTTCAAGACTGCACCCTACAAGCCCCGGACGGCACACAACGCCCCTGAGCAACGTCCCTGATCCACCACTAAGTCGCGCGATCCGCGCCAAATGAGACAACTCCTGAATCTTATTCTATCTCGCAAAAAAAAAGTGGTTTTTTTTTTGTATGCCTCTTGTGGACTCAATTTCCTGCCAGCAAATCAACAAAAGTGCCTAAATAAACAGTAGTGCTGCTTCTTACCACACGGTATCCCCCATTGCACAAATCCACATTTTTAAATCACAAAAAAAATGTCGTTTCTGGTGGTGGACACGCTAGAGGCAGAAATAAGGGCTAATCCGCCCCCAATTAACGGATCCGTCAACCAGTTGATCCAGGGATTCACAAAGTACTTGAAGGAGCCCCGTTTCCAACTGCCGTTGACCATCAAAGAGCTTTCCAGGCTATTCCAGAACTTCTACCGTGATTTGAACTCAACGGTGTTGACCACTTACACCCAGTCCAACAGTACAAAAAAACTGCTTATCAGCAAGACCAATTTTTTTAAGGAACATCCAGCTGATTTTGATTACTTATTGGCCATCGCCAACTACTCGCTGTCCTCCATCAAGTTGGTGAAACGAACAGACCCGCAGGCGGTGTTGCAGCTCCGAATCTTCAATTATTACAAGTTTCTTGTGGTGTGGGACATTATAGAACGGGCTCAAATTGCGTTCTTTGAAGGTAGCAATAAGGACGACGAGTTGTCGTTGTACCACAAGTTGTTCAAGTACGACGAGAAAGATATTGTGTGCCAACAGTTTTTCGATAAGAAGTTGGCAGCTTTGAAGTCACATCAGTTGAAGTTTGACTGCTTTGTGGAAGAAAATGATGCACCTAAAGAACTTTTGCAGTTCATCAATTCCGACGACTTTGACGATGCAGTAGCTGATATTGTTGCAAAATTCGCCAAGATCAAACACACGGTGACGCCGTTATCGAAGCTTCGGATCATCACCCAGTTTCAGAAAGATATTATTGCATTATTATCGGTTCATTGTAATATGAAACCGCATTCCATCAACAACGACATATTATTGCCGGTGCTTATCTACTTGATCATATACAAGATTGCACCTCATTCGGACTTGTTATTGAACTTCAATTTCATCAAGAGTTTTGTCAATTTCGTCGACCCCTACGACGTTCTGATCCTCAACAGCACCTCCTTCTTTTTTTATAACCCCACAGAAACATCTAGAGCTTCAGGTACCAAATCGGTGTCACGGAAAACTACCATTTTTGACTGCCTCAACTTGAACGAAGCCACTGAGCCTGCCTCCCACCCCGTGGACTTCAAATTCGACTTTTTTGCTACCGATAAAGAGTTGGTGTCATACTTGAACAGCACGTATTTGAATAACAGTGAACTCCAGTACTATTTGACGAACTTTGAAGCAGTGCTTTTCTTCATTCAAAATGTCACAATGGAGGAACTTTCTCAAGCTGTTGATACCACCGAAGATGTGCTCACAATGCCTTTGAGTGTGTTGATTGAACAGCATTTGGCCCCCAAGTATGAGTTCCCTAAGTTAGATGATACTAAAAAAGATGACGTAAAAAAGGAAGACGTGGAGGCTGCCGACAATAGGTCTAGGTCCAGTTCTCTTTTCAACAACTTGACTAACAAAATCACCGACGCCAAGAACAGGTCCCGGTCCAATTCCAACCTTTTACGAAACACACGGGAGTCTTTCCCCACCATAGATACACTGGAACTAAACAGTTCGATGACTTCACCTTTACACTCCCCTCTGGGGACCCAGGAGAACCCATTTGATACCTCCACCAGTTTTGGTATGATGAAAAATATTCTTGGTCGGTTCAGTTCCGTAAGTGTACTGCATTTCAGAGCCCCAGAGGAGGAGGAAGGGTTATTACCCCAGATCAAATCCAAACATGCCAGGTCCTCTTCTATCATCGATAGACTTTCGCCCAACAACACCCGGACGAGGTCTTCGTCTCTCGAACAAGGCAATGGCAACGGTACTGCATCTCCTACAAGAAAAAACACCATAGCATCAAAGCTTTCGATAGGAGTGACGGATCTCATGACCAAGCTCAATACCCCGGTGACTTCAGGAGACGGTGTGAGTGCATTGGGTGAGAATACCAATCCCAGCAACGTCTCTGAAATGTCGTTAAAGTCCTTAGACCAACAAGAACAGGAGCAGAAAGACGCAAAAGAAGTCAAAAGGCCAGATAATTTGCGGACACGGACGGCAAGCATGCAGATCATGGAGAAATGGTTCACTAACATGTCGTTCAACCTGTCTCAGCAGGGCACCACAACTAGTTCCAATACGGGCACCGCAAACACAAACACAAGTGGTACCGAAGGTGTAAAAGGTGATATTCATTTGAACGATGCCATTTCAGAAAGCAGAGAAGGGTCGGTGTTTTCCACGCCTTCTAAGGAATTGGCCCGGTATCACAACATGGATTTCGATTCGCTCACGGTTCTGGATTTGCGGACGTTGAAGGTGTATTACGACCAGTTGTGTAATGAGCTTGGTGTTGGCAAGTTTGAAAGCAAGAGTACCACTGACGAATTGAACGACCAGATGAGCAGCATCAATTCTATTTAGGCAGATACGAGATATACACGATTAAATGAGACTGGAGGGAACTTGATTGTAGTGACTGAGTATTAGTATTCTGGAAAAGAAGACTTCTGATTATAGCTAGCAGCCTTAGGTACGGGATTTAGTTTCATTAACATACTAGGATACTATGGAAAGTACATTAGCATACCAGGAAAATTCCACAGAAGACTGTAGGAACATATATTACAAGGATGTATACTGTTAGTATAGGTGAATATCAGTATACTTTTAAAGCGATATCAGCATATTGTAATTATATACACACTTGAAATGATCAACACAAATATACTGATATACTCTTGAAACGAACATATGCAGTGATGTATATTGGAGATGGAGACGTTTATAGCATATTAGAGGGAACATTCTAAGCTGATGAATGTATAACATTATGGAAACATAGAATGCTGTGTTTTTAGTGAAACTAACCACTTTTGAACTTAAACACAGAGAACCTCTGACTGACCTTGACCACTTTCAAACTCAAACACAGAAAGCGCTTTACTTTTTCAAGAGCACAAAACGGAACAAATAAGATATCACTACGCCAACGGCTGGGACTTTCCTTTTCGAGAGGTTCTTCAGTATGGTTTTGCGTATTGCTGCAAATTTTTTGCAACAACCACATAAACATTAAAAAAGACCATTGTAACTGATTCATAGACAGATATGTAACGTCTGCATGATGGTCTTGACATGATCGTGACATAGTTGCAAGAACGTCGTTTGGCTAATAAAAAAAATTACTGGCCCGTGAAAAGCTAAGCCTGACTATAACTTGTAAGGATATTGTAAATATTCAGCACTTTGTGGAAACATCACACTACTTGCTATCACCTCTGCAACTTGTTGGCCTTGCAATATAGTCCCTCTTGACTACCAGTATTCCACCAACTAACTATTTGCAAAAAACCTTATATGCAGTCCCCTGCATATAGTCCTCCCCCAGACCACATCGGATTCGAGAAAAATCGATAACACTATAAAACACAAATCTTCTTTTTGCAGCATCTTTAACCCAATTAATGGCTCAGATAATGAACAACTGGATCCATACCGACTTGCGTCTGAGCCGCAAGCGTATGGCCTTTGACGACCCTGATGAAGACATGTTCATAAACCAGAACGGCAAGCGTCTACGGCTAGATAATGTATTTGAAGATCTTTCATTAACAGAGTCCACCAAACGGCAGAAATCCCAATTGGCACTTGATTCAGAGGCCCCAGCGTCATTCTCCAACGTCTCGTTTGTACCGCCGTCCGATTTGAATGCATACATAGCCAGCAAGATCCGAGACGAATTTGTTTCGGAACATCAAAAGAACAACCAAGTGATCCACAAATACGACTCCCGGCGATTGGTGTGGGTTCGATTCCAATGGTGGGTGCTACGGCTCTTCAACCGGTTTATTTTGAAGTACAACCGCAACAACAACGCCAAGGTGCCGAAGTTCAAGAATTTCTTCAAGCTTGTGGTGGTGTTGGAGCTGCCGGAGTACAATTTGACATATAACGATTTGATGGGCATAGTGATGAGAGAAGCGGGCATGGAGATGGCGGCGGTGGAAGCGAGGTTGCTGAAGCCGAAGAGCGTGTTGGAGGAAATTGAAGAGGAGCTGTTTACGTACAATGATGTGAAGTACGGGTACTGGGACACCATCGGGGGGCTCGAGGACGTGGAGATGGAAACAGAAGAGAGCGGTGACGAATACGATAGACAACGATACGATATACAGGGCCATGAATTCGCCAAAGACGGCAGTTTTGTCAATGGCACAGAGGACTCCGACGACATGCAGTTGTGAAGGCCAACTGTGGCATAATCAAAATTGCGCGAGCATGCTTCATCTTCTTCCTACAGAGGTGATATTCCGGGTGTTGGAGCAGCTAAATATCGCCGAAACAGAGACGTTTATCGCCAACGTGACACAGGCGGCACAGCAGCTTTCTCCCGACACCAATAAAGACGTGAAAACTGCCATTGATGAGCTAATAATCTTAGCATACCAGCGCATTTATCGAGGTAAGTTCATTGTGTATTCCAATGTGGATTCCGGCACTTCGTCCAAATTCCACAAACAAATGACCATCGGCGACTTTCTAGACAAGTTTGACCAGCAGCCGTCGATGGAGAACACCGCTTTTGCTAATACCCGGTCGCAGCTGGTGGATTTTGTGTTTATTCGCCAGGCCACTGACTATTCCAACTTTGTGCATGATCTCAACACATTTTCCGATATGGTGGAAGGAAAGACGGACCAGCGGCTCCTGAAACACTTCAATGCCATTCTCCAGTACGGGCTCTATATCAACGGCAACTGTGTGGCGATCGAGTCGACCACGTCGTTTTTGGTGGCTATTTTAAAGGTGTTGATTGCCATTTCTAGTCACTCGTCCCCAGTGCACGAGAAGCTCACTCATATCACCATAAAGTCCACCGATATTGGCCAGTACTTCGTCAACCAGTGGTGCAAGCTCTTTGGCCGGTTCCACAACGTCACGTCGCTCGATCTTTCAGATAATCTAATCAAACTGGACGAAATCCATCATGCTGCAGATACTCAGAACTCCTTCACTGATATTTTGGGCACAGAGTTTGCATGGCCTCCTTCCCTTCAGTACCTCAATTTGAACCTGAACTTCCTTACGTGTGTGTCGCCGCAGTTCATTCAGGGCCTTCCTAAGACGCTAGAAGTCCTAAGCCTTTCCAATAATATGTTGACGACCATTGGAGACGAGTCGCTGGCGACGCCGTTGTTTGATTTGAACCTGGAGTTGCCTTATCTCCACACGTTGACATTGAACCACAATAACCGGTTGGTGTACGTGGACCCACGGATATTCAGCGGTGTGGGCGGCCGGTTCCGGCGTTTGAAGCTCAGAGGCTGCAATTTGGGGGCTGAAAATACCGCTCAGATTAAGCTGAAGTGCAATCTGCTAAACATCGGGTTGATGCTTTAGTTCTTGGGGCTTTTTCATTTCCTGTATAATACACATTTACAAGTAGATTTTCGTAGAATGGCCTTACAGGGGCAGTAGAAGTCTTAAGTATAACTGTGGACTGCACAGACGCCATAGGCTATGGACTGTACAGTAGAGATTGTAGACTGTGGACTGTACAGACGGTATAGTCTATGGACTGCATAGACTGTAGACTGCAGTATAGCCTGTAGACTAGACTGGACAACTGTACAGGGATCGGCCATATGCAGGACTAAAACGTCAAAACTTGCTCGTTTTGGTAGAGACACGCTGGCCTCTCGCACTTTCACACGATCACCTCACCATATCCAAAACACAAATATTGTTTAACACTTACAAAAAAAGACTGTTGTTCCCATGTTCTGTCGTGCCACACTTCCGTGCACAAAGGCGGTGTTCCAGCGGGGCGTGGCGAGGTCGTTGTGGAGTTTGCGGCCCGTGGCGATGTCTAAAAATGGCATTTTGACCACGGCTCCAAAGTTCGATTTCGGACTACCAGTATCGTTTGCAACTACACGTCGATTACAAATGACACAAACACGATGGAAATCCACAAACACGTTTTCGGACTCCGTGGCCACAAACAAAGAAGCCGGCACGGCGGCCACAAACGCCCCAGAGCCCGCCAATTCGCCACAATCCAACAGTGCACCCAAAAAAAAGGCCAATGTGGCAGAAATACGCAAGCTTTTGGCGCTTGCAAAGCCGGAATTGCGGCTTATTCTCCTAGCGCTTGTGTTCTTGGTGATCACCTCGTCGGTGACAATGACGGTGCCGTTGTTGGTGGGGAAAATCATCGATACTGCCCGGCCCTTGGAGCTGCTTACCATTGAAGAGCGGCAAAAACAGCTTGAAAACGACACCCTTTACTTTGGATTCCCAGAAAAGACGTTCTACACAGGAGTGGCGGTGTTGTTTGCGGTGGGGGCGTGCTCCAACTTCTGCCGGTTCTACTTGTTGAAGCTTGCAGGAGAGAAGCTTGTGGCCCGGATGCGGTCAAGGCTCTTCTCCAAGATTCTTTCCCAGGACTCCTATTTTTTTGACGTGGGGCCCACCAAGACTGGGATGAAGCTGGGGGACTTGATCTCGCGGCTTCTGAGCGACACGTCGATCATCGCCAAAAGCATAAGCGGCAATATCTCCGATGGGGCTCGTGCGTCCATCAGCGGGGTGGTGGGGCTTACGATGATGTGGCTAGTGAGCTGGAAATTGACGATGGCCATGAGCATGTTGTTCCCGCCGTTGGTGATCATGGCGTGGGGGTACGGCCGGCGCATCAAGGAGCTTTCCCGAAAAGTGCAGGAGAACCTCGGCAGCTTGACCAAGGTGACGGAAGAGTACTTGGGCGGATTGAAAACGATCCAGACGTTTGCACGCCAGAAATCGGTGGTGCACGAGTACAATAAGGAGATCAGGCAGTTATTCCAGGTGTCGATGACGGAGGGGAAGCTTTCGGGGATCTTTTTTGGCGGGAATGGGTTCCTTGGGAACGTGACGATCGTGGGGCTTTTGTTCTACGGCACACGGCTCATTGGGCTGGGAGAATTGAGTATTGGAGACTTATCGAGCTTCATGATGTATGCTGCGTACACCGGAGGGTCTGTGTTTGGGCTCGGCAACTTCTACACCGAGTTGATGAAGGCCATTGGGGCTGCAGAACGGATTTTTCAGTTGACAGAACTGCGGCCGCAGATCACCACTACTGTGGGCAAGAAAGTGGCCGATCTCCACGGAGACATTGTGTTCCGGGACATCGAGTTCAGCTACCCTTCACGGCCCCACCAGCCGGTGTTTGGGGCGCTGCGGCTCAATCTTACCATCAAACGGGGCGACAATGTGTGCATAGTGGGCCCCAGTGGCAGTGGGAAGTCGACAATCTCGCAGCTTTTGCTCCGGTTCTACGACCCCGGTGCCGGAACCGTCACCGTCAACAACCACGACATCAAGCACCTAAATTTGAACTTTTTCCGGTCCCAGATCGGGTACGTGCAGCAGGAACCGCTTCTTTTCAGTGGCACTTTAAGAGAGAATATCACTTTTGGCAAAGATAACTGCACCGACGCCGAGATCGACCGGGCGTTGACGCTCAGCAACTGCCACGGGTTCATCAACTCGTTCCCCAAAGGGCTAGACACCGTTGTGGGGCCTGCCAATAGCGGAGCCCAGCTCAGTGGGGGACAAAAGCAGCGAATTTCGTTGGCCAGGACCCTTATCAAGCAGCCGCAGATCCTTGTGCTTGACGAAGCCACATCTGCGCTTGATCTGATCCTGGAAGAAACAGTGATGAAGAATTTGAAGCCGTTGGCGTCCCAAAAGGGCGTGACGATGATTCTGATAGCACATCGTCTTTCTACAATCAAGAACAGCGATAGAGTGGTTGTGCTCAACGAGACGGGACAAATCGTGGAGGACGGGCCGTTTGCCGAATTGTATGGCAACAAGCAAAGTGAGTTCAACAAGTTGTTGAAAAAACACGACACTACTGAGTCGGATAATTAGTGGTTAGTTGTAGCACCATATTAATGTACATAGAAGGTGGAAAATTCACATGCGTATGCACCGGGCGGAACGAATCATGCAAGGTACGGGACTGAGCACCTAAAGTACGAGTGGTGCGGACGCAGTGCGGAAAAACGTAGACGGGCGGCTGTGCAATCAGGATGTCGCGGACCCCAGCTGCCAAGATGGGCCAAGGTCTCCAAAGCAACGCTTGCGCCTTTGGTCACAGTCAAGCACAGCCATTGACCGCAGTGCATGACATGCTCATTACCCGTTTCTCTCAAACCCAAACAAGCTTTTTTTAATTGTGCTGTTGCCATGGTCCTCGGTTTCAAGCCCAATGTCGCGGTTGCCCTGTTGCATTTACGTTGGGGGTTCTTTGTGAGAAAACGACATTTCCCGATAAAAAGGGTTCCATCTATTGTCGGTGTCAGGCCCGCACTGACAATCTCAGTTAATTTCACTCTATTTTGACATATTTATCCATGGTCTTATTCTTTTTCTTAAAGCCTAAATTCCGAACTTAATCCGATTGTAGTGGTGTTATTTGTTCCCAGTGGCTGTTTATAAACCACCCAGTTCCTCAAAGTTGCTCCCAAGGTTCTTTTCCCGTTAAAAAAAGCGTAATTTATCTCAACATATCCTCAATAAAACTGGGGCAAAGTTAATTTATTACAATCCCCAAACACCCATATTAGTTTGTGGCCCACTAAGTTTATCATGGCGTCTCCGCAGCGTCCAATTGACATGCTGCCACAAACACGTCTGAAACAACACAAACACGATCAATTTCAACCCCAAAATCACAATCTCGTACCCCAGGGTTCACAGCAACATACCGACCACAAACAGAAAAAGTCCCTGGATGACGTGGACGATGGCGATGTGTCGAGCGAAGACGCCGCCGTGCCGCAGCTGGTGCCGGTGGCGGTGTACAAGAAGCTCCGCCACACGTTGATTCCTCCCATCCAGTCGACTTTGCTGTATGGTGAAAGTGTGGCTCCTGGGCCTGACGACACTAAAAAGGCTTCAGAAACAAAGGCTACAGAAACGGCAGACGAAAGTCTCCCCGAGGAAGAGGACGTGGACGTGGCCACCGTCGTTCCCGCCGACAAAAAGAACATATTTGGCCTTATTGCCACGTCCCTGTTGTACAACGAGGTCCGCAACTACGTTAAAACCCAGACAACCCGCTACAGATCCAACACCAGAGACTCCGGCGAGTCCCGTATCCCGCTGCTTGCGTACGGCATAGACAGCTCAGACGAAGAAGACGAGGATGACGACGAAGAAGACGAAGACGAGGAAGACGAGGACGAAGAAGACGAAGACGAGGAAGACGAGGACGAAGAAGACGAAGACGAAGAAGACGAAGAGCAGGCACTCTTCGATGGCCTGGAGCTGGAAGAAAGCCTGCTAGACGCCTTTGAAGACGCCCAAGAGCACGACACCCGCTCCGAACAGACGCTCCGCCCTACGCCGCTTTTGGCCAGCCACCCCAGACTGGACGCTCCCGATATAGCGCTGTTGATGTCCTCGTTTGCCTTGAAAGACGAGCCCGTGGACTTATCCAAGTTGACCACGTTCCAGCGGTCCATTATCGACAACTTCCACATCCAGTACGCCGACGGGGTGTTGATGAGGTACACCGACTCCGAAACAAGCAAGTCCAGCCAGACTGCAGCCCAGCTTTCCCATAAAATGAAGCTCAGTATTGCCGATAGACTTCAAAAAGTGTTTAATCTCGATGACGGGGACTACTTCTACACAAACTATAATGCATGGTTGGTCAGGGACGTGTTCCTTCAAGGCCATGTGTACTTGACCCGAAACTGTGTGCTTTTCTTTGCATTTTTGCCGCAAAGCTTGTCGTCACAGTCGGCTAAACCGAGCTCCAGTGCCAGCACTTCGGAATTCAAAAAGCAGGACGACTCCAACGTCTATATCCAGACAGGGTCATTGACCATGAAAACAAAGAAGTACGGGGAAATCTTGGGCACGGTGCTTACCAACCGGTTTTGGGCCATTTTAAGACCCGAAACTTTGAGTATCTATTCTTCCCCCACAGATTTGTACTTCCCGACATTGGTGATAGACTTGAGAACCTGCTCCAAAGTGGAAATCTTGGACAAGTACCAGCCCAAAACAGAGAATGCGTCCAAATATTCCGGCACCTATGGCCAGGGCTCGTCAGCCCTCTCTGATCCGTCACCAATGATGTCTCCCAAAGACACAGAGCTGAGAAACCCGTTCCAGGAAGAGTTCAATGATGAAGGAGAATTGAGCAAAATGCTTGCTATTGAGGCAGAAGATAATAAAGAGAACATTTCGGGCGGGGTGTGGTTCAAAATCACCACCAACAAGAAATCCTACAAGTTCCACACAGATAACCTTTATTCTGCACGGCAATGGGTCAACAACATCACCAAGATCATTTTCCAGCTCCACAACACCAACTCCAAGAACGAAGTGTTGATCAAAGTGCCTTTTGACAGAATAAGCCAGTTCTACAGGAAAAATCTTTTCAATGTCACCAGCCAAGCCGACTCAGGAATGGACGAAAACTACAAACATATCAAAGATACGTTGCCGTCTGTGTTCTCGGTGAATTATTCTAGTGGAGTAGTGGATTCGGCCAGCACAGCCGTCAAAATGCTGAAAAAGATCCTGGAAAAGACAAAACAGAAAATCAACCCTTTAGACGACGTGGAATGGTTGCATTTTGCTTTGTTCTCCAAAGGCACGGAGTTTGAAGACCTGGTGGCTAAAATCATTCAAGAAAGAGACGCTCAGCAAGACCAAGACGTGGACGACCAGGCCTCTACTGCAGACACAGAGCTGGCAGAAACTTTGATGACCAAGCTCAAAAAGAAACGGTTTGGGTCAACGTCGTCAAAGAGCACTGACTTGCCAATGTCCACGTTGCTGAGAGCAGGCAACTATCTGGCAATTCTTGACCAGGTCCTTCCTGTGAACCAGAATCTTTTCAATAATAACCCGTTGCTCCTGACAAGCTTGTCTAGAGACCTCAAGACCGGATCCAGTGACTCCAAGCTCAAAAAAATTAGCAAAACTTTGTCTACCAAAGTGTTTACTCCGTCGCGTACCCGGTCAGATACCCAGGTTTCCAATGCAAGCTTCTCTACACCGTCGTTGCCCATTGTATCACCTGGAAATGGCACCATGAGCCCTCTTGACCGGGCATATGGCAGCAGCAATTCCAATCTTGTTTCACCCCAGCCGTCGATGGCCATCTCGCCTTCTGAGACATCAATCCGGTCCAGCGAGTCAGCGTCTCCGCTGAATTTGAACCTTCCACGGCAAATGTCGCTTACAGGGCTCAAAAACTTGAATATGACATTTGAAGCGTCCAAGCGTGATATAGAAGTGGCAGCAGATCGGTACGGCGATACCAATGACGAGGCTGGAGGTACGTTTGCAGTTCGAGAGATCTTGCCGGGCCCATTAACCCTAGCGGATCCTTCGGAGTACACCACCGACGATCCCCAGCACAAAGACACCAAGCTCAAGACCTTAGGAAAGAGCATCAAGGCCCTTTCGCAGGTCACCACGCGTTGGAGTGCTCATCCTTACCATTATGTGAAACTAGAGGATGAAGATTCTTACTACGTGGACGGCAGTGCCAACGACCTTGGCAACAGGCGGTACAGAAGCCATTTCTCCCTTGGCGAAAGCCACAAACTTGCAGCCACGTATTTCTGCCACGTCCAAAGAGCGTTGCCGGTGTATGGAAAGCTCTACGTGGGCCACGAGATGATTTGTTTCCGCAGCTTGCTTCCAGGAGTGTCCACAAGAATGATTTTACCGTTACGAGACGTAGAGAACTGCTACAAGCAACGAGGAACCAAAATCACGTACCACGGGCTCACGATCGTCATCAAGGGCCACGAGAAGCTCTATGTGGAGTTCAGCTCCCAAAGGGCCCGTGACGACTGCTTGGAAATGACGTTGGAGATGTTGCATCAGCTTCATGGCACTGAAGCCTGGAAGCCTAAAGCCCACGAATGGGGCCACAACTACGACATTGAACTAGGCCGTGAACGGTTGGAGAACGACACCGACGATGCCAGCAGCAGCTTGGCGTCGCCCTATTCTGACGAAACTTTGAAGCAAGCTTCCGCCAGAATCGAAAGTGCTAGGATCAAGCTTTTTGAAGATAGGTTCACTTTGGCAGCAGGGCTCCAGCTCCCGATCGTGTTGGAAGATTCGCCGTTTGTCAAGACCGAAATCAGGCCCAACACTTCCTATCATTTCGTGCTTCTAACCATAGGTTCCAGAGGAGATGTTCAGCCGTACATTGCACTAGGCAAGGGGCTCATTGCTGAGGGCCATCGGGTCACCATAGCCACCCACTCCGAGTTCAAAGATTGGATCGTCAAGCACGGCATCGGGTTCAAGGAAGTGGCAGGCGACCCCACAGAGTTGATGTCGTTGATGGTGACGCACGGGTCGATGTCGGTTGCATTTATCAAAGAGGCCAGTGCCAAATTCAAAGGGTGGATCTCCGACCTTTTGCTGACGGCATGGTTGGCGTGCCAGGGTGCAGATATTCTTATCGAGAGTCCTTCAGCCATGGCGGGCGTCCACATTGCCGAAGCGTTGGGCATTCCGTACATGAGAGCGTTCACCATGCCGTGGACCAGAACCAGAGCTTATTCCCATGCGTTTATCCTTCCAGACCAGAAAAAAGGTGGTTCCTACAACTACCTCACCCATATCATGTTTGAGACGGTGTTCTGGAAAGGTATCTCGTCACAGGTCAATAAGTGGCGGGTGGAGCACCTCAACTTGCCTAGAACAAGCTTGTACAAGCTCCAGCAGCACAAAATCCCGTTCTTGTACAATGTGTCGAAGTCAGTGTTGGCACCAGCGGTGGATTTTCCCGACTGGGTGAAAGTTACGGGGTACTGGTTCCTAGATGAAGGAGCAGCCAAAGACTACGAGCCCCCAGCTGACTTGTTGGAGTTCATGGCACAAGCGTCCATGGACAACAAGAAGATCGTGTACATTGGGTTTGGGTCCATTGTGGTCAACGACGCCCGGCTGTTGACAGAAGCCGTCATAGAAGCGGTGCTTGACGCAGACGTGCGGTGTATTTTGAACAAAGGGTGGTCCGACCGGGGCGAAAAGTCTGCCAAAGAGCCGGTCCAGTTCCCTCCGGAGATCTTCAATGTGGAGTCGATCCCCCATGACTGGCTTTTCGCCCGGATCGACGCTGCTGTGCACCATGGAGGGTCAGGCACCACGGGAGCCAGTTTGCGCAGCGGGCTCCCCACCATCATCAAACCGTTCTTTGGCGACCAGTTTTTCTATGCTGCCAGAGTAGAAGAGGTCGGTGCAGGCATTGGCCTCAAGAAACTCAACGCCAAAACCCTCAGCAAGGCCCTCCAAGTGGCCACCACAGACATCAAGATCATCGAGCGGGCCAAACTCATCAGTGAAGAGATCCGCAACGAGCACGGCGTGCTCTCTGCCATTGAAACCATCTACTCCGAGCTCGAGTACGCCCGTTCGCTCATCGTCAACAAGCAGATCGCCAACGAGCAGTCTCGCTTGCATGCCGGCAGCAGATCCGCCACAGGCACCTATGCCTTGAACACCCCACAGAACGAACAAGACACCGATAGTGAGCTTGACGACGACGAAGAAGATAATTTTTACGACCATTACGACAATAAGTCCGATTTAGGGATCCAGATCGACTACGCCTATAAGAGCTAAGTGTATATAGTAATGTAATTTTATGACCTGCCACAGTTGGTACTCAAATGTGTCTACCAGGGCACGAGACTTTGGCTCACAGTTCGCATTTTTTTTTTCATGAGTCAAAAAAAAAAACCTAATACTGAATCCCAACCATATCTATGATCAGCACCACCAAGCATCTTGTGAAATACTAAATCAGAATGAGTTCCGTGTACAAAGACATCACGGAAGAACAGAACAAGCTAAATCCGTACGCCAGGTTGGTGCCGGGCCAGACCATCGTGGAAATCCCCCAGTTTGAGCTCGAGTGTGGTGAAACGCTATACAATTTCCCGGTGGCATATAAGACTTGGGGCAGACTTAACGCCACCGCCGACAACGTTTTGGTGATCTGCCATGCGTTGACAGGCTCGTCCGATGTGCAGGATTGGTGGGGGCCGTTATTGGGTGATGGCAAAACGTTTGATCCCAGACGGTTTTTCATCATTTGTGTCAACTTTCTTGGGTCTCCATACGGCTCCTGTTCGCCCTTGACCATCGACAAGGCCACAAACAAGCCGTACGGCCCATCGTTCCCATTGGTGACTGTCAAGGACGACATCGCCATCCAGAAGTTGATTCTTGACTCGTTGGGCGTCAAATCCATAGCGTCTGTGATCGGTGGATCCATGGGCGGCATGATGGCTTTGGAGTACTCCTCCACCTACAACAACTCCGGGTACGTCAAGTCGGTGGTGGCCATCGCCACGTCGGCTCGGACCTCTGCCTGGTGCATTTCTTGGAACGAAGCCCAAAGACAGTGTATTTTCAGTGATCCTCACTACAACGAAGGATACTACTATGAGAATCCCAGCGGATCCACACCTGATTCAGGGCTTAGTGCTGCCAGAATGTCGGCTTTGTTGACGTACCGGTCCAGCAACTCGTTTGAAACCAGGTTCGGCAGAAAGTTACCCGGACAGCAGGGCAGCGCAGATGCTGCTGTGAAGATCTACCCTAAGACCAAGGACGAAGAAAACTGGCTTTTGCATAACGAAGGAGCTAGAACTGCCAAAGCGGCCAGCTCGCCGGTGCAGGGCAAGTTGCAGACTTATTTCACGGCCCAGTCGTACTTGCGGTACCAGGGGAATAAGTTTGTCAAACGGTTCGATGCCAATTGCTATATTGCCATCACCAGAAAGCTTGACACCCACGACATTGCTAGAGGCAAAGTGGAACTCGATAATGAGCTCGAAGACCCGTTACCAAGCTACCTTGGCACATTGAAATTGCCTCATTTGGTGATAGGAATCCAATCCGATGGGCTTTTCACGTTTGGAGAACAGCAAATGTTGGATAAGTACCTTCCACATTGTGACTTGAAGAAATTGGATTCTCCTGAAGGCCACGATGCTTTCCTTCTTGATTTTGAAATCGTCGACAACTATTGCCAGCAGTTTTTGCACCTGAAAATTCCAGAATATTACGATGATGCTTCTGGTAAAGTGGATTTGTTCCTCGACTGGAAGAAATACGTGCAGGACGTGGACAATGGAGGTAATTCTGTATTTGGGGAAGCAGAAAAAAACATCACCAACTGGTAATATACCAACCGGGCCCCTAGATTCGAACCGGTGACATCCCCAACAGATGCACCGTACTAACGCAGTTAACGTTTATAGAAAATTCAACATATTTCCTTGTATTCTGTGGACTAACACAGTGACGTTTAGAACATATCCTTGTATTCTGTGGACTAACACAGTGACGTTTAGAACATATCCCTGTATTCTGTGGACTCCAAATACAGTGAAGTTTTTAGAAATTCGACATATTTCCTTGTCTCTGTTCTATGAATTCTAAAACAGTGAAGTTTTTAGAAATTCGACATATTTCCTTGTGTTCTGTGGACTATTAAGTGTCGTTTAAAACATATCCCTGTATTCTGTGAACTCCGAATACAGTGACGTTTATGTAAAATTCAACATATTCCCTTATCTCTGTTCTACGAATCCATGAACGTCCTCAAGAACCCGTCGGCATAGAACTCGTCGATGTGGAAGTCTCCGCCTTCTAGCCAGGTGGAAAAGTTGTCAAACAGAGCCAAGTCGGTTCCAATATGATCCACTGCTGGCATTGTGTGGTGTGTCTGTTTCTGACTAACATTCTGGGTGTCAGAAGTGCTTCCAATGATCCCATTGGTACATCTTTGTGCTTCGTTGTAGCAGGTCTGCAACACTTTGTGGATGGACTTCAAATCTTCGTTCTCCAACTCGTAGTACTCAAACTCTCTCGATTCATATAGCTCATCACTCTCCACCACCTTGATAATGTCGATGGAGTCGGTTGCAACTAGCCATGCAGTGATGTATTTGGTTGCAAAATTCACCAAGATCCTATTGAAGTGGCGGGTCACATGGTGAAGCATCTTAAGCATATCATCAATGATATCGGTGTCAATTGGCCACGGTGGTCTCCTCTTTAAAACCTCGAATCTAGCAATAAACCCTTCCAACGCCAACAGGCCCTTCTGCAACATGAGTATATAGTCCTGGATGAACGTGAAATCGCCAATATCTGGGAAAGCCTGGGCCCCTGTCTCCACTAGCTGGTGACACAAAGGGAAAAACTTCACGATTATAACCACAAGAAGCTTTTCAATGTAGAATGACGTGAGCCTGTGTGCTTGCTTCTTGGAATAGTAAGAATAAAGTGTGAGCAAGATGTTGACTTCCACATGGGCTGCAGTTAAGAACGTCTTGACGTTTTTGCATCTTTCAATGGCACTGATAGACGTGTCAAAGAAGTAACTGAGCTGGTATGGAGAAGAGGACCCCAATACCTTGTACTCCAACGTATCAAGGTCTTTGAACAACGTCGTCAACTTGGGGGACCGTTTCACGTTGGTGGTCAACAAGAGAATCTCAGTCATGGTCTCTGTCAAGGCTCTAGGGAAATTAGGGCCCTCGGCACTGCATAGCAAGGGGTTCTCTTGGGCCAGTTTTTGCCTGGTCAACGGCAAGTCCAGGTCCATAATCATAAACGACCCAACATAGCAAGATTGGTATAGTTCAATGTCGTAGATTGTCCACCAAACATGTTCAAGTTTGTTTGGGAAAGGCAGTAGTTCATATTCACTCAAGTCAAGCCACTGCGGCAAATTGGCCCCCATGCTCTTGGCCATGTTCACCACCAACACCCCGAGACTGGTGTGTTCTTGTTCGATTCCCCGTAAGCCTTCTTCTGGGGCATAGAGCTTGTATATCCGGTGCAATAGCACCAACAACAACACGTCAATGGACGACACTTTAAGGATATCAAAGTTGTCCAAACACCTGCTGGACAAGTTGACGAAATTGACACCAATGGCATATTTGCCGTATAAGTCGTCTTTCACCATGGAGTCCAGGGACTTGTAACTATTGGAAATCAAAGTCAACGATGCTATTCTAAGCATAATGAACAACTGGCCCAAAACTGCAAAATCCACTCTTTTCACCACCTCTATATGAGGCACTGGGCCGTCCGACGTGCCCTCCGGCCCGATCAACTGTGACAACTTGTGTTTGAAACCACTTTTTTCAAATATCGGGTACAACCAGTTGAACTTGGTGAAGTAAATGTCCACCAAACGCCAAACAATCTTCTGTGGGGGCAAACTGTCGTGCAAGGTCTTGGTGAAGTCAGCCACCGATTCGTGTTTGGGCAACAACCCGATCAGAAACCCGGATTTGGTGGCACTGGCCATAGTAGCGTCTTCTGCTTCCTTACTTTTCATTTTTTCAGCCAATTTCTCCTTAAAAGGGGTGTTATCGTTCCTTCCAAACACAGTCTTGACCACCTCGTCGTACTGATTCTCTAAGTCCTTCATAGACTCGGGCAATATGTGCTCAGGCTGGAAATTGTTCTTCTTGGAACGGGATAGCTGGTACTCAAGAACTTTGACAAGAATCGGGTCGTACCACACCAGGGCCAAATCGCTGTATCCTCCAAATGCCCTGCACCGCTGGTCTTTCCCCTGGTACGCCACACGGTGTTTGAGGCACTCGTACTCGTCGTCTGGCGAGAGAAACGGGTTCTGGCCCATGTACTTGTCACAAAGCGCAGACACCGGATCCACAAACCCCGGTTTTATGGCCATCAGCGGGAATTCCTGTACGCTCGGCACGTGTGACGACACCAGGGACACAGTAGTAGGGATGTTGGCAGTCTGCACGGCAGTTTCGGCGGGAATCTGGGTTATTGGTGGAAGTTGAACTGGATTCATTAGCTGTGTAGACAAAGACGCAGCCACCGGGACTAGATTGGGGCCCAGATGCAGAAATTCACCGTTTAAAAGCAATCCCGGGCTCTCGGACTCTCTTGTGCCGGCCCTATCGCTTCCTTCACTACCGCTTGTCTGTTTCAAGCCCTGTTCGAGGCGTCTTATTTTCTGTCTCAAGATATTGATTTCATTGACAACCATATCAGCAGACTCGCCATCGATGTGTTCTTCTTTGGCATAAACGCAATCGTCTCTTCCCCGCTTCACGCAGGTGGAGCACGGCTGCTGGCGATCACACTTGATCTTCCGTTTCTTGCAGAACGTGCACGAAAGACTGGCACGGTTTCTTTTAGATACCATAGTGATAGAAAAATGCGATTCGTATCTGGTTCTTTTTGTGATAGAAGGGGATGGGCCCTTTCGTACGGCAACTGGTGGTTCAATCGACTCGTGGTATTGCTGGTGTTATTGGCTCGTGGTTATGGCTCGTGGCTGGTGCTGGCTCTTAGAAGGCTTCTGTTTTTGCAGTTGTGTTGTTTTATTTTTGAAGATTGGTTGGCTTTTGATACAGTAACTGTGAAAATCACCTAAGTTGAGTGTCTGATACTAGCATTCTTTCATTTTCACTCTTTCTTCCTTTCACTCTTTACTCTTTCTTCCTTTCGCTCTTTATTCTGCCTTCTTCACTGGTCATTCTCTCATTCTTCTTTCTCTTATTCTCCTTCTTTCATTCTTAACGAAACCAATGCCATCAAAACCCTCCAACGTCCTCCATTCTCCTCTGTTGGTTAGTGAGCCCCTATTTCTTTATTCTTATCCTTCTTTCTTGTTCTTTCTCTTTCAGCCTTTCCTTTCTCCTCCTCTTTTCTTTTTCCTTCTTCTCCTAGTATTTAGTATTCTCTTAGTATTCTCTTAGTATTCCCCTTGTATTCTCTTAGTATTCTCCTTCTCCCTATGAATTCCCCTAGTATTCTCCATTTGTAGACCCAGGATCCTTACACCAACCTTACACCAACCTTTCAGCCTTCCCCCAGCCTTCAATCCTCCAATCCAATATCCCATACTCTATCACCTCCCATTTTGCAGCTATCCGAATCGCGCAATCGTTTTTCCTGAAACACCCTTAATACTATCATGTCAAAAATCCCCGAATCGTTTGTGTTCCGGATCCTCCACAATTCGTTGAACGAGTTGGGCTTTGGCGGCCTTGCCGACCAATTGGTTGAACAGGTTCACGAAAAAGGGTTGTTTATTGACAGCACAAGCCAGGATCTCCTTTATTCCTCCAAAAAAGCCAAATTGTACCAGTGGATAACACAAGAAGTATACCTGGGTAGATACGATAATGTGTTGGACTATTTGGACCAGAATATGATGTTGTACACTTCTGAGGCCCTGTTGACAGCAGAGGTGGGCGGCAAACCCAACTTGGCCCATATTCTAGCCATTTCAATTGAAGATATTGCCGACCCCAAGGATTTGGTGCCTGTGGTTTTGGTGGCCAAATATTTCATCAAAAGAACCATCTTCTTACAGAAATTGGTGGATTTCCTGTTGGACAGACTGCTGGCAGGCGCCGGGAACATCACCAATAACTCGTTGATCCAATACCTAAGCGACCAATTGAGCCCTATCCTAGATGTCATAGACGTGCGTCTTCCCTTGGTACAGCAATTGTTCAACAGTACCGTTTTAGCCAACTTGAACAGAGAAGCAGAGCTGTCGAAGTTGTTGTCGCTTGTTATGCAGCTGCCATTGACTGATTTCCAGGTGGAAAAGTTGGTTTTTGGCAAAGAAATCATGTTTTCAGATATCGACATATCCGATAACGCACCTGACTACTTTGTCAGCTTGCTTCGGAAAACGTTGGTGAAAGTGTTCTTGGGGTCCTTGTTTGCAAGAGACTTCTACGAGAGTGCTTTGCCGTACCTGAACTTTCAAGTCCAGGGCAATTTCCTCAATAAGATCATCAACGACTCGGTGTTGTACACCCAAAGCCAGAACCCCTACTATTTGCCCAGCAGAACATTTCTGGACCCCTCAAACACCAACGGGACGTTTATCCCGCCCATCGACTCGCAGCTCAAGGAGTCGTATGCCGCCCAGTTCCCGTCAACGTTGCTTAAAACTCTCAAATGTCATACAGGTGAGGTCTGGGCTTGTAAGTTCAGTCCCTCCGGTAGATATTTGGTGACAGGAGCTGCCGACGGCCAGTTGATCATCTACGATGTCCGGCGCAACTTTGAGCCTATCGAGACTCTTGTGAGTGACAATAATCTCGACAGACAGCGATTCGTCAACTCCACCTACAAGCCATACACATCCAGCAAGTCCATCATCTACTGTGCTTGGGACCACAACGAAGACTATATCATCAGTGGGTCTTTAGACACCCGTGTGAGGGTGTGGAACGTCAAAGGCATCAAGAACAGAAACAAAACTGTCAAACGAACCACGAGGTCAACGGCTCACCAAACCGAAGACTCAGATGAACCGAAATTGGTGTCGTGTTTCATTCTTGGAGAGAAAATCCGGACCTGGTCCTGTGAATTCTTGCCTCCGGTAGAAGGCGAAGTGCCGGCTTTCATCATTGGGTCCCCAGACAAGGTGTTGAAGGCATTTGATATCAGAGGAATCGAGTTGTTTGACTTCTACAGCAACAGTGCCATTGGCATCGACGGCAGAATGTATGAGGACACCGAGGAGTATGGAGAAGATGACAATGGCCATCACACCGACGAAAGTGATGAAGAGAACGAGTTCGAAGGGTCCAGAAGGTCTAGTGCCAATCTGCGTACGTTACCACGTCGTTTAAGTTCCAAATCAGAATCCAGAGACCTTACGTTCCCAGAGTACGTCTCGGCCGCTGAAAACCGTGCACGGAACTTCAACCGAGTCAACGATATTTGCATCACTCCCAACGGGAAGATCTTGATCACCGCAAACAGCAACAAGCAGGTGGCCTTCTACACGATTCCAGATTTGGGCGACGCCAACAGCAGCACCCGCAAGATCGCCACGTTAACCGTCAATGCCCGGTTGACGTCTTGTTCTGTCAATTCAGACGGCACTTTGTTGTTGCTCAGTCTATCGCCAGGCGAATTGCAAGTGTGGAACATCAAGGATTTGGACCATAACAAGAAACCCACCTTGTTCAAGAAATTGATAGGCCATACCCATGTGTCGTACATGATCAGGTCGTGTTTTGGCTACAACTACAACAATCTGGAACAACTCGCCTTGAGTGGAGGCGACGACGGGGATATCTTTATATGGAAAGTGAACACCGGGGCATTGGTGACTCGATTAAACGGCCACCAGAACGTGTGCAACTCTGTGAGTTGGAACAACGGCTACCAAATGGAAGAGGACTATGCAGGGCTCGATTACGGGAAATTGTGGTGTTCTGTGGGCGACGATAAGTTGGTGAAGATCTGGGGGCCCCCGGACTTCTACAACTAGGAAAGTCTGCAGCTTCTGGTCTATAGCTTTTTTGGTGATCTTGGGTGTGTACGGTATATATATTCATATATATGTTTTTGGCTTCTTAAACTACAATTCGTCGTGGTCGACTTCTGGTTCGGCTTCTTCAGCTGGTTCTTCTGCCTTAAGAGTAGTACCATCGATTTTCAAGCCACCTTCAGTCTTGATGAACTCAACGAAACCGTCAAAGTCTCTTTGTCCGTTGAAAGCAACAGGCACTCTCAAACCAGTGGCTTCGTCGATTTCACCGTTGGCTGGGTATAATAAGATGGTTGGGTACCCTTCGATTGGGAACAAAGTTTCAACATCGTTCTTGGAATGGTCGATCTTGGCAATAACAACATCGGAGCCCTTGTATAAAGCACCCAATTCTTCATAAGTTGGAGCCAACTTCTTACAGTGGCCACACCAGTGAGCGTAGTATTCAACCAAGATATCTTTGGAAGTGTCTTCCAAGACTTTGTCGTGGTTGTAAGCAACCAAAGTGACAACTGGACTAGCAGCTTGTTCTTCTTCAGTTGGCAATGGTTCACTCTTGACAATTGGTTCTGCCTTTCCGTTAAGGAAGTCTTCAACCAATTCTTCAATTTGTTCAGCACTTGGACCGTCTGGATTGGCTTGTTGGTCAATACCGTACTTCTTGTTCTTGATGTTATCTTGAATAGCAAACAAAGGAACAATGGCAGGATCCATGTTCAAGAGTTCGGCGTGTCTACCAAACATAGTAGCGTCCAAACCAACGAACGTAAGAGCACCTCTGTGGGCCTTACCTAACTTAGTAAACAAAGCTTCGACTTCGTCTCTTTGTTCTTGGGTGTTGTAGAAGTAGTAAGCCAAAGGAGTTGGAGATTCCATGTACATCATGTAGGTATCTCTGTTGATGTCACCAAAGTAAGGAACAATTTCAGTTTTGATGAAATCAGTCAAGGATTCCTTGGACAATTCTTCCTTGTTGAATGGGATAATGGTGTTATCAGCAGGGTGGACAATAATGTGACTAACTTTTTTCAAGTAAGCAGAAGGATCGAAATCAAAGAATTTGGTGGACAACGATTCAATGAGTTCTTTACCCTTGACAGCAAAGAAAGACAATTCGTTTCTTAAAGAATCAGCAACGGCAGTGAAAGTGGAGTTGGATTCTTCATCTTCTTCAGAACCAGTCAATTGAAGAATGAAAGGTTTGGTTTGTTCACCAACGGCAGCCAACAAAGCGTCGACGGATTCAGGGATTTGAACGGCTGGCAAAGATTGTTTGATCATGTAATCAATGATACCAGAAGATTCTCTTGGACCTTCGTAGTCTTCAGGCTTGTTTTCGCTACCTTTCAACACTTTTAAAGTAGGGTAACCTCTGATTCCAAAATCTCTGCACAATTCTTCATCTTCAGTACAATCAATCTGGGCCAACTTGATGTTTGGGTGTGATTCGTTCAAGGATTCTGCAGCAGCCACGTATTCAGGTGCCAACTTCTTACAGTATCCACACCAAGGAGCAAAAAATTCTGCCAACACAAGCGGATTAGAGTCGACAAACTCTTTGAAATTTTTGCTGGTCAATTTAACCACAGCAGAATCAGCTGGGGCAATGGCATCACCGTCACTTGGACCTGATCCAATTGCTACGGATACAATCGATAAAATAGAAGTAGAAAGTAAACCGAACTTCATTACGACTTTATTAATAATGAAAAAAAAAAGGTTGGGAAAACGGGCGCTTTTATAAACCGAATCAGAAAAAGAAAAGTGTACACGGTGTTAAATATTTGACGCGTGCTAGAACTTGGGCCAGAGCTGGCACCGTAATCGCCCTATTTTGCGCGCCATTCTCGCGCCAATGCTGCTGCGCGCCCCCAGACCAATTACTGTTAAAACCGTAGCTTCTACTGTTAAAACCGTAGTTTATATAAATAATACAAAACCGAAAACAAACCTAAATGCCAAAGAAGTCCTTCCATGTCAGCCATGTATCCAACTCCGTGTCGTATATGTAGTGCATGGAGTGTCTCAAAGAACTCTGCAAATACTGGGGCTGATAGTCGAAAATGAACATCACCAACCCCCACGTCAACACTGCAAAATACTTCCACGACTTGTTGTAGTACTGCTGCTTCAACTTGTTCTTCTGGTGGGTCGTGAGGTTCGTGTACGTCTTGTTGCTGCTGCCGCCAGCGATCTTGAAGCTGGGATTGGTGCAGTGCAAGTACTTGTCGAGCAATATTTTGGACACCGCCAACAACACCCGTGAAAAACAGTACAACGTGACCTGGTGTGTGATCCCGGGATGGAAGTAGTTGAAGTGCTGACTGTACACTATCCAACTACCAAAACAGCCAGCCACAAACTTACTAAGACCCTTGGAATTGGACCCTAAGATTTGGTCACTGAGAAGCACATTCAAAGCAAATTTGTAAATGATTGCAAACGCCGCCAACACTTCTGCGTGGTTTTTGGTGGCCTTTAACACCTCGATCATCCGGGGCCTCATGGGGCCTGATCGGTAGAGCAAGTTGATCACAAGCGCATGGCTGAACCTGATTTTCCCCCCGTAAACGATCCCGTTTCTGGCAGACCGAACCACTTCCAAAAGAGGCCGGTATAGCGGGTTGGCGAGGACGCTGGTCATGTTAAGGTCTGTGTATGTGTATGTGGAAAGCGAGGAGTCTGTTTGTGTATGATGATTTGTGTTTGTGGTTAAAACACGGGTCTGTCTAAGTTATCTATCAACTGACGTTGTGATATTTATTTATTTGGGGAAAGTGAGAATTTTGAAAACTGGAGATACGGATGTGCACGAGGCAATAATGTACAAGACCCTAGTATGCCTGTTTGTGTTGCGTTGTGTTTTATTTGTGTAATTTGATGGTCTATTTGTGTAAACTAACTATTCTATTTGTGTTTTTTAGGTCCTCTTACGCTTCCTCCCGCCCATATACCCCCCTACACCTATCCCATACCATCCTCGCTTCCCCAGACGTTCCTTGGGCCGCCGGTTCTTGCAATGTCGCGGTATTTTTCCGCGGAACTTCTCTCCCTGCAGCGAGTCACACCGTCTGGGTTTTTTTTTCACTCTAAAGTCGTTTTGTGTCATAAAAAAATTTACATAAAATCAAAATCAACTGTGAGAATTTTTTTAGTTTGAAAAAATTTTTTTCAACTTTTTTCTTCATACACATCAAAGCGTCTAAAGTTTTCACAGAACTTTTATATTTATCAATTATCAGCAAATTTCCAAACTTCCTAAGCGTGGAAATATAATCGTTAGTTGTGCATCTGCAATCTCCACTTCTTTCAAAGCGAGTTTCTTCTTTCTTGCAACTAAAAGAAATCCCACGTTCATTCTAGTGCTTTTTGGTGTTTCTGTATTCATAAAGCGACAAGCACAAAAAGTTCTTCTTTAGAAACTCACCACAAAAAAGCTACTGTGTTCCGTGTTTGATAACCATGTCTGCTGTTTCATATGCTAATGTTGTGGCCAATGGCTCGGCCAATCCGTCTCCAGCTTCTTCTAACCCCAGTTCCACTCCCGCATCAAATGGGACTAGCTCCGTACAATCTCCTGTGCCTGCTACCACCAGTGCTGTTTCTTCCGCTGACGATGTGAAATCTGAAGTATCTGAAGATAAAGGTGACCAATCCCAGAAGCCTGAAGAGAAATCAAAGCCAAAAGATAAAAAATTGGCTCCTGCTCCTGTTCCTGCTACCAGTGCTTGGGGGAATGTCACTAAATCTGCTTCTTCTAATACTTTGAACTTTGATCAACACAAATGGCCTACTCCACATCAGCAGCCGGCCAAACAACCTCAAGCCGCCAAACCTCAAAAATTCACTAAACCTTCTTCCACTTCTACTAAATGGGTTCCTATTAATGCTAAAGTGATTTTACCAAGTTCCAGACCACAAAACCAATCTAATAATAAGAAAAATAACAAAAAAAATAACAACGTTAAAAACAACAAAAACAAAAAGAATGGTACTCCTGCTGCAACTGCAAACGGTGCTGGTCATGCTGGTGCCACCAAGGCCAGAAAGGACAGAAAGGACGAAGGTAAACCTGAAGATGTTGCATCTGAGTTTGAAGATCTTTCAGTTCAAGATGCTCCACAAACTGAGTCCCAGGTCGGCAACGGTGAAGCTGCTGAACAAGACGTCTCTGCTGACGCCAAGAGAGATGTCACAGGTGAATCTCAATCTGCTGATGCTAACGGATCGACGGTGACTGAACAAACTGAAGCCTCTACCACATCCAACCACAACAACCAACACAGCCAAACGCATGGAGAAAACGGGTCTGCATCCAACAACGGTCAACAATACTACAATAACAACAACCACAGCCACAATAACAGACAGTACAAAGTCAACTACAGAAATAACAACCGTTATTCCTTGCCCAACGGAAGCCCCAACCCCAATGCAAACCATTATGGACAAAATTACATGCAATTTTCTCCTTACCCACAAGGCTTACCAAACAGCTACTATCCATACCCACAAGCGCCAATCCAACCTTTCAACATGGGAGCACCAGTTCCTGGTTTCAACCCATACCCTCAACAATTCCCTATTCAAAATATTCCACCTCCCATTACTGCAAAACAAGATCCAGTTAGTGCATTGACTCAGCAAATTGATTACTACTTTTCATTTGAAAACTTGATCAAAGATGTTTACTTAAGAAAGAGTTTCAACAAAGACACTGGATTTGTTGCCATAAGTAATATTTTGAGTTTCAAGAGAGTTCAGCTCATTTTGAATCAAATCAAGAATTTGAATTTGAACAAAGAGTACGATGAAATCATTAAAGATGCTATCAGAAGCTGCAACAACATAGAGATTAATGATAACGAAGACTTGAACAAGATTGAAATTAGAGTCAAGAATGATTACAAGAAGTTCATCTTGGACTAAACTCAACCCCCACAAAAGAAAGAAAAAAAAATTTGACAAAACCAAAGTACCAGATTGAAAAATAATGATGTTGGCTGTATACTCATACAACTTATCCAACTATCGAATTTTCTGAATTTTATTTTTTTTTTTTTTTTTTGATTTTTTTTTGCATACCCCCAGGATTCAAACGACAGGTCCAGCAGAAGGTATTTGGCATACAGCATTCGGTTCCCTGTACAGCATTCGATTTTCCTGCCTTTTTGACAGCCGAAACCTGTCGTTATTTAACTGCTGGTAATAATTGACACCAGCAGTCGATGATTCCAATCCACAAAAAAAAAAGATGTCTTATATATAGCTATTGAATTGTCCCCATCCTGTTAATAAATAAAATATGTATTTATTCTTAAATAATGCTACAATCTTCGCCGACAATCTCCTGAGTCCGTAGAAGGATGTGCCATTTCGTAATATTCGTTATCGTTATCAGACAGAGACCCATCTTTTTCAACCGAGTCTCTCTTGCGGATCTCACTCACAATCAGAAGGTTCTTTATGATAAGTTCGTCTGCCACTTCAGAATCAAGAAGGTCCAAGTCTTCTTTGGGAATAAATAACGGCCAAAGCCATTTGGCTGCAAATGCAAAAAATAAAAGTACCCCAGGGAACCCCACGGCTCCTTTGGTCATGGTGATGGCCACTTCTGCGGCTGCTGCTATGATCTGAAGCACTAAGTAGATGTAGAAGTACTTTTTGTTGGGGTACCGGCTATACTCTTTGAAGTACTCTGGGCACAGCGGATCATTATCGATGTAGTCCTGGTCCATTAGCACAAACCGGATCTTGTTGGAAATAGGATTGCCATGAAGACCTGTAAGGGCCATGATAAAAAACAACCCTGATAATACTGCTTGGGGGATAGTGCCTAGTACCGTCAAAAATGGCGGGGACATCATCACAAACGTCAAAAGACCTTGGACAGTGTTTGTGATCCGTTGTTCCACCACCGACAACGGCTTTCCTGTTTCCAAATCGTGTACCACCAAAGAACTAGTATGCAAAGGAGCCTGGGGTATCAAGCCGTTTGGAGCTGGGAGTCCAAGAATACCAGCCAATCCAGTAGTCAAGCCTAATAATGCAAAATCCCAATGGAATGAAGAAGGTTTGGTCAAGGGGAACTCCTTGGATTGGCACATCAACGAGCTAACGTTGTGATCGAAATAGAACAAGAACGTTAACAAAATAGCAAACGGAATCGCCAAAAAGACATCACCAGTGTCAATATTTTCACCGGGCCAAAAATGTATGAACCAGCCATGAGCCCTATCATTTCCACTTTTAGTGGGTTTGAAACTACTGGACACAGGGAGTTTGGCCATCTTGGTATCGTTTAAGTACCCACCGAAATGAATAAACCCAGTGAAAAATATAACTGATAACGGCACACCGTAGTCCACAAACACTTTACGGATCCAAGGTTTGAAGTAATGGAGGTAGGAGCCAAACACAAACGATCCCACACCACATATCACCATCAACACGCTCAAAAGAGCGCTCAAGTACCCACTGGCGGCATCAATCTCACTGAACTGGTTAGTTAGGATCTGCACGCCCTTTTGGATATACACCACACAGATAAAGAACCCGAACACCTCACAGGAAAACAGGCTGATGATCTTCAAGAACGAAATCATGTTGCTGACAGCGATGGCCAAGTGCATCACCATTGACCAAAGGTAAATCCAGCACATAAATGGGAAATAAGGAGTGCCTCGTGGTTTCATGATATCGTATACTGTGTAGCTGAAAATGGAGATGGGGCCCGTTACACCCACAATACAAAGCGGTTGTCCTGAGAAAAGACCAAACACCACGCCGGCCATGGCACTGCTCATCAAGACTTCGTTTAGCCCATACAGATCATCGGTGTTGTCGAACATATCTTGAGCAAATGCAATGGCAGGTAATAAATTAGTGAAGAAGATGAACGTGGTAGACGGGATAACACGATAGTTCCATGCGTCTTTGAAGTCACTGATATAGTACGGTAGCCTTGTTTTCACATCGTTATAGATTCCGTACCCCCAGTAATTGACGGCCTTAAACCTTGTCATTGTTGTATTTTTATTTGAGATTTATCAGTGATGCTTAGATGTAATTTTATAGATAAACTTTTTTTGTGAATTTTGAATTGATCGCAATCAACATGTCAGGCAGATCTCTTGGAGCTTTTTTTCTTGATGTGCAGAAATTGAAGCTTAGCATTGGCGAAACATGTGGCCCATGTAAGCGGAGAATGGGCGGAGTAATAGTTTTACGTAAGATCATTATGTGCTATTCTGGCATACTAGAGAGGTTAGACTTTATTCAGTAATTGTTGCAAAAAAGTCGGAGAAAAATTTGGCAACCATTTCACGATTCTTAGTCTTGCAATTTACTACATGAATGTAGCACTAAGACATGATGGATGCTGAAGAATCGTCTATAGTGGCCCTTGTGCCAAGGCATAATAGTACCAATAATCCCAGAGCTCCCCGTAAAGAGAGGTGTAAAAGGCTAAATGATATGTAGGTTATTAGTATGTTCGAAGCCAGTGCATGCTAAACCTGCGGGCCAGATTCTGGAATCGGGACTATGAGTGCTAGAGTCAGAACAGAAATGTCGAATTCATGCCACTTTCTATGCTCCCATCGAAGGATACAGATAGGTGTTGTTCTGTATTGCAAAAGATGAAAAATTTTGCAGCCAAAGCTCCTATACGTTGTAGTCTCTGTTCGGTTTACAGGCTTAGTAGCATCGTTCTGCTGCCATTGCATCTGTACATTCCTTTTCTGCATAAACCGTTCACCAATCTCAGGAGTAAATATACATGCCTGCCATCTTGGACGAAAGCTATTGACAAAATGCCAGTGCTGCAGATTTCTACGCCAAATCTATCACAAAGGCATGTATCAACTATACAGACACGTTTCTGTTGCAATGCAAAAGAGGGCATTGCCTTAGTTTGCAACAACACCTATTTGAAAAACGGGTCGTGTACGTACAAAATGTGGTTGGGATTGTAGGTGATGTATAGTTTATGCCAATCCTTGAACCCAAAAGTATAAATAGGCCACAATTTTCCCCCTTTTTCTCAAATTTCAATTCCCTGTTTTACTACCTGTACGGCCTGTAGCTCATTTCTTGTATGTGTGTAGTACTTTTGTGTCACAGAACACATACAACTGAATACACAGTTACGAGGAACACGAGTTACATCTAAAACACAGGCAAATCTTTCTGTGGTGCTAGAAATTATCCCACAGACTTCGGTAAAGTATCCTGCCTATATCTAATCTGGTATCAGTTGCTTGTAAGTACTGTCTACGTATAGCCAGGGCATGGTTTCGGTGACTTACTAATATAACATAGTATTTTATTGGGTCTTTTACGCTTCGCTGAGTCTGTCAGTGGGCAAAATAGAGAAAGGGGAACTGGGCCGCAGTACCCGCCCATAACAACCACCCCACCCCCTATCGTGGCACATCCTACCTGTGTGCTTTAGCAACGTACTGCTTAGAAAAAAAGGCTGCGAAAATATCCTCAGCGGTCCACCATCGGTCCTCCATCGGTCCTCCAGGTTGGTTAACAGAACGGCCAGAATCAAAAAAAATTTGAGTTATCAAGAAGTTGATACACCATCGAATAGGTCCCTTGGCCCAGTTGGTTAAGGCGCGGAGCTAATAACTCCGAGATCAGCAGTTCGATCCTGCTAGGGACCATTTCTTTTTTGTTTTGAGTGTTTATCGTTCTCAGGACGTTTTTTTTTTGCAGATATCATCTAGTACATGCTATATGCCGCCTATATTGGTAGCACATATAGGTGCAGGCAACCATTCGGGGAAAAATGAAAAGCAGTATAGGAAGCTACTTTCAGAGGCAGTTGGGGCTAACAGAATTGACGGGTTAGATGCCATACTAGCTGGCAGTAAAGTGCTTGAATCATCGCCTATAATAAACAGTGGGTATGGCTCATCGTTAAACATTTTGGGGAAAGTAAGCAACGACGCCAGTATTTTACAGTATCTGGGCAACAATATGACGAGGTACAATGTGGTGCATAACATTGACCACAAGTATCCCATATCGGAAGTGTTCAGCTTGTACGATAAAATCGACACATTGTACAGGACTAAGAAGTATGACCAGTTGGGGATGGTCAAGCCCAAGGTGATAGACTATACGGCCAAGAAGCTTGTATACGAACGGCTAGGCGAAGAGGTTATAGATGAAGATGCAATTCTGGCCAAGGAAGAAGAAATGTTCCAGCTTTTCAAAGAAGGGTTGTTGCTTGAGACATCAAAAGAAGTCACTGACACTATAGGGCTTATCCACCTCCACGACGACATCACTACCATTGCATCTTCTTCTGGCGGGAACTTTCTCAAATTACCTGGTCGAGTTGGATGTGCTGGGGTGATCGGGGCAGGGATTGCCCACAGAGTCACTGAAAAGTATGGTATCAGTGTTATGTGCAGCGGAAACGGTGAGGATATAGTGATGATGAGTCTTGCCACATTTGTGGCCGATATATGTGGGGACGGGCCGATAGACGTTACAGTTTTACATCGTCAATTGTCAGATAAGTGGAATACCATAGATACAAGCAGCCAGAAACTTTACGTTGGTGTCGTAGTCATCTTGAACAACAAGGAAGACCACACACAACAGTTGTTCTACTACCATACCACAGAGACGTTCTTCTTTGCTTTCAACAGGGGCAAGGAAGACACTAACGAAACAAAGTCTGTCAATGGTGGTGGTTCTATAACGAAAGATACAAAGGGAGTCAAAACCAAAATCGTTGCTAGCAAGTTGCAAAATCAGCCATATGTGATAGGAGAGTATTTCTTCAAATAGAACCAAGTAAAAAGTTCAAAGTACTGCTATCTTACAAATATTTATTAATTACAAAGAATTATGATATTTATTTAAAAATTTATAACTAAATTAATAAATATTGTTCTTAACGGGAAGTAGCTTGGACTTTTTGGAAAGCACCTTTTTGTTGTTGTTTAGAAACCTTGGATTGAGCAGCGTTAGCAGCAGATTTAGCCTTTTCAGCTTTTCTGGCAGCTTTAGCAGCTTTCTTGGCTTCTTTATCTTTAGCGATTCTTTGTTCTCTAGAAACCTTTCTGTCAGCTGGCTTTTGAGCTCTTCTTTCTTTAATTAAGTCTAAAGAAGCACCAACAATGGCTCTTTGAGATTTGACAGCTTTTCTGGTTCTTCTCTTAGAAGTTTCTTCAGAGATACCTTTTTTGTGTTGTCTTCTGTATAAAACAGTCCAAGCAATTCTTCTTGGGTTCTTTCTTTGTTTGAATAAAGAAGCAGTTTTAGAAGATTGGAATCTGAAGATTTTGGAGTCACCTCTGACGAATAAGGTACCTCTACCTGGGTAGATCTTGGCACCAGAAAATGAATCAATTTCGACCTTCACTAAAGAAATATGTTAGTATGAGCAAGGGGGAAAGGCAATGGGGTAACTGGAAAAGAAAAGAGCTTGAAAAATGGAATTAAAAAAGACGGGATTGTACTTTGGATAACTTCGGGTACACTCTGTAATGCTTTTTGGTAATCTAAGGAGCTTTGATACATCTTTAACGGAATTCATGTATCTTTTGGGTTTTTTCACAATCAACTGTGGTACTTTGCATAGGGACATATATTCGATCATTTTGCTTGTCTTTTCATACTAAAAACTTCTCTGTAACACACACAACGGCGACTCTGAGATCTTCCCACTTTATCTTCCCAGTTATACCTCCATTTATCTATAGTTGTTTCAACATACTTGTTTAATATAATTTGATAGAAACTAAAAATTCAAAGTTTTTTTCAACTGAGCTTCTTTTTTCCTACTGTGAGAACAGAAAAAATTTTTGGTGAGTGGAAATTGAAACTTTGGACAAATACACGACCATACAAACCCCCATCACATGATGGCCGTGACTGCTGTTTTTTTTGTTTCGCACTAAAAATACTACCAGAGGCTAGTGCGCGATGTGCCAATACAGTTCTAAAAATTTTCAGACTTCAACTTTTTTTCTTCACTACATAAACACATTCAAAGTCAAAGACCGGAGTGTAATTATAGAAACACAGAGATGGCCCCAAAAAATCAAGAAAACATTAACGCTAAATTAGGTTTAGTTATCAAATCTGGTAAATATACCTTAGGTTACAAGTCCGTTGTCAAATCCTTGAGATCTGGTAAGGCTAAGTTGATCATCATCGCCGGTAACACTCCAGTTTTAAGAAAATCTGAATTGGAATACTACGCCATGTTGTCCAAGACCCCAGTCCACTACTTCCAAGGTGGTAACAACGAATTAGGTACCGTTTGTGGTAAATTATTCAGAGTCGGTGTCTTGTCTGTCTTAGATGCTGGTGACTCCGATATCTTACCAAATTAAGTAGCTTTCTTGTATTATAATGAATAAAACTTAATTCACGAACTTGTAGTGCTTGTATGAAGGGATAGCAACGAAGTGCTTCCATGTGACCTGCATGGGTGGCTCTAGTTGCATGTATAGCTGAACATTTTCCTTCTCTTGTCTCTTTCCTGCTAGCTTGTCTTCTAGTTTGGCCATCTTGGCCTCACACTGCTAGTTTAGCTTTCTTGGCCTCGATCTGCCTCTCCAACTCTGCCACTTGCTCCTCTTCCCTTCTCAAGGCCCGGTCGATATTGGCCTCATCTATATCCATTCCATAGATGTTATGCGAATGAAGCGTCTTCTGGTTCTCGTCATATACCCTCTGTAACTCTGATATGTCTGCAGTGAGCTCGTCGTACTCTCTTTTCATGTCTCGTATGCTCTGCACGTACTCCTCGTCCGACACAGGAAGCTTATTGATGGTCTCGATGATTGATCTGTACGTTGTGGGGTGGTCCTCTGACACGTCCATATACAGCTTGGACTTGGACGGAGAGCTCCCTGTATCACTACTGCTTCCCAATCCGCCAGTTCTCCCGGTGCCATTGTGCTCCGTAGCAAGCTGGGGCACGCTCACTGCTGTTCTTTTAAACCCTTGATCCACCCCTCCATTAGAGTACTCATCCAAGGCATTGTCCACGAAGTACGACTTCCCATCCACACGCTCAAGCATAGTGTCTGTAGGGTCCTCAATGTGCCCGTAAGCCGCCGATTTGTGCTTCACCTTGTATAGAAGCAGCTCTGATTCGTTTGCGTCCTTTAAAAGCTGTGTTATATCGGGCTTCGTTATTATGGAATTCGTGAACATCCCCGGCGGCTGGAACCCCAAGTCTTGTATTGCATCACACAGGTTGTTGATATTCTCAAGGAAATAGTTCAAAGAAGGCATCTTTGCATATATTGGAAGGCGTATACTATGTTTCTTTGTTTGTTTATAATAAAAAACAGACGCATCTATTTGTGTCGCATTTTTTTGCGGTCGGTCTTTTTTTTAATAGTCTCATCTTCATCACATAAACCAGTAGCCACAAACAAAATACGATATGGTAGTAGACTTGGACCGGTACGTGAAGCCCGGAAAGGATTATTATCTTGCGCTTGGTCTTGAGGGGTCTGCAAACAAGCTTGGGGTGGGGGTGATAATGCATAATACAGGACAATTGAGCGCTACCAATCCCGCAGAAGTTTTATCTAATGTGAGAGATACGTATATCACGCCGCCTGGAGAAGGGTTCTTGCCGCGTGATACCGCCCGGCACCACAGAAACTGGGTGGTCCGCATCATAAAGCAGGCGTTGGTGGATGCCGGTATCAAGGGGTCCGATTTGGACTGTATTTGTTTCACACAAGGGCCAGGAATGGGTGCTCCCTTGCAGAGTGTGGTGATAGCGGCCAGAACGTTGGCCCAGATATGGGACTTGCCGTTGGTGGGAGTCAACCACTGTGTGGGGCACATAGAGATGGGCAGAGAGATCACGGGGGCCCAGAACCCTGTGGTGTTGTATGTCAGTGGAGGGAACACCCAAATCATAGCATATTCAAGACAACGGTACAGAATTTTTGGCGAAACGTTGGATATAGCCATTGGAAACTGTTTGGATAGGTTTGCACGGACATTGAAGATCCCTAATGAGCCTGCGCCAGGGTACAATATCGAACAAATGGCCAAAAAAGGTAGGCATTTGGTGGACTTGCCATACACTGTCAAGGGAATGGACTTGTCGATGTCAGGGATATTGGCGTACGTTGATATTCTTGCTAAGGACTTGTTTTCTGCCAACCCAAGAAAGAACAAGAAGTTGATAGACAAAGACACTGGAGAACTCATAACCCCAGAAGATCTCTGTTTCTCGCTACAGGAATGGTTATTCTCGATGTTGGTTGAAATCACCGAGCGGGCCATGGCCCATGTGGAAAGTAACCAGGTGCTTATCGTGGGAGGCGTGGGGTCTAACGAAAGGCTCCAGCAGATGATGGAAGCAATGGTTAAAGAGAGAAGGAACGGGTCTATTCATGCTACAGATGAACGGTTCTGTATTGATAACGGGATCATGATAGCCCATGCCGGGTTGTTGAGCTATAGAATGGGGCAGGTGAACGAGTTGAAGGATACAGTGTGCACACAGAGGTTTAGGACCGACGAGGTGTGGGTCAACTGGAGAGACGATTAGATCGGAGAGACGATTAAGTTATTTAATACATGCATTCATTAGAAGAAAAAGGTAGGCTGGCCATTGAAGTTAGCTTTGACAGTCCATCGTGATGTGTGCCCCTAGCACAGTGTCAGGTGGAGCGTCATACACCAAAACGATTTTCAAAGGCACCAGGAAGCGTTACTGCCTGGTGTCAGATACGAATTGGACATCTCCCAAAACTATCTCTGGATCAAAGCAGCGAGTTTCTGGTTCACCACATCATTGTCTGTCATTATTTGGTCCTGGATGTCTCTATATTCTCTTAGATCCACTCCATTTACCTGGCTGTGATCAAAATTGGAGTCGTACAACTTACAATCTCGAAGCAAACTGGCCAATTTTCGGTACAGCGTGCCATCCCACACCGAAGCACTCTTGCGGTAGTCATGAGACACGGCTCTGTCTGCATTTTCTGGTGTTTGGAACTCTACCAAAGCAGCCCTGTACTTGTCTTCGGTGTTGCGAACCTCTTTAATAGAGAAAACTGGTCCAAATACCGACATGATTTCCGCCAAAACATCGGTGTTGAACAGGTCTCCCAACTCGGGCCGGTGTTTCCACTTGACTATCACCTTGTTTTGGGTAGCAGACGAAGAAATGGCGTCCGTAAGTTGAATGTCTCCGTCCACTGGTATATCTCTGTACGAAACATACAGGGTTTTTCCTAGCGTCTCTTGCTCTTGCGTTCGCCTCCTCTTGAAATTCTGCGTCCGGATCTTCTCGAGACGGTTCTGTTTGGCGGTTTCGTCCTCGTACTCCTTGGTCACAGCATTAAACACCGCCGTAGCGTTGTTGGTGCTTTTAGCCCTAGTCTCTGCCCGGACCAATTCCTCCTTAAACCGACGGGTCTGCTCGTCCAACTCCTGCGTCCGCACGGTCTTCTCCTGCTTGTACGCCCTGATGCGGTCGTAGTCATGCCGGGTGCTTTCATTGCTTAAAATGTCATATATCGTAGATAACACTTGGAACTTGTTGATAGCTTCAGGGTCCTTATTTTTGTCAGGATGGTATTTTAAGGCCGTCTTTCTGTACTGCCGTTTTATCACCGCTGGCAGGTCTGTGGGATTGGCATCTATGTACTCGTACAAGTCTATCTCTCCGTTAATTATCTGATCCACGGAAGACATGTTAATCATAAATAAAAAAAATAAAGATGCGCAAAACTGTTTTCTATCAGACTATGGTTTATCAATTCAATGGTTTATGCATTATACACTAAAAAGTCTAGATGTACCATAAATATGATTTGGGGTCCTTTGGCGTGATGTAGTTCCTTGGGGAACCTTTTTGGGGGCAGGTAGTGGATTAAATCGTTAGATAATAGGGGCTTTAAGCCTTGATGGTCCTCACACCGTAGTTACCTCTGAAGATAGCATCACCTTCAGCGTAACCTCTACCGAGTCCAAAACCCACACCGACCCACACAGGGAAGGCTCTTCTTCTGAACAACAAGATGGAAGCTAACACACCTCCACCGAATCCCAATCCGGTCTTGATAAGGGTATTGGATAAGACGACGTCCCACTGTGAAATGTTAGTAACTGAAAAAACGAAGGCTAGTAAAAGCCGTACGAAAATGCAAGGCCCAGGGAATTAAATGCCCGGAAAACGAAGACCTGGTGTGTGGAACACTACAGCACCATTTGCTGATCACTGCAAGGAAGCAATGGTGAAAAAAATGTGTCCTTTTATCGGGTTCTGACTATAGTCCTCGACGGGCAACTAGCACCCATCAGATGGTTCATTCCCTGCTAATTGGGGCTGGTTTGGAAGTACATACCTTATCATTCAACAAGTTTTGCGATGGTGCTAATATTTTCTGTTCAGTAGACATGTTATATCTTCTAGGAGTTAGTAAAGGTACCGGATTGTAAACAACTTGGCCTCGAAAACTGGCGCTGTTTTCGTGCACCACAGACGCTTTTTTGCTGCTTCAAAAACACCGTGTTTGATCTCTGGAACAACAGCGTCCAGTATGAGGGTATTGGTGCTATTTTAAATTCGGTTTACGTACGTTTCAAATTGATCAGTGTCAGTGAATAAGTGTTAACTATATTTTCAACTAACAATTGATTTCACAATATTGAGAAAAATGGTTGGTCGAGCGACAATTCGCAGAGTCCGACTACAAAAAACAATCACGTGACATACTAACAAGTATTCATTTTTAAGAAAGATGAGATACAAAGGCAACAAGAGGGTTTTGGTGGTGGTTATTGGACTCCGTACGGTATGTGGTGGCTCTGGAACCTCATGAGCAAAAAAAGAGCAACACAATGGTTTTCTCTGGGACCCGGAACAAAATGCAAAAAAGAATGATCACTCCCAGGATCGAACTGGGGACCTAATGCGTGTTAGGCATTTGTCATAACCAACTAGACCAAGCGACCATTTGATGATTTTTAGGCATTTTAGACCCTCTTTATAGGAGGGGAAGCATACTCTACTACATATTTCATCGTATCTGGTGAACAAGACACTCTGCTACCGTGTAAACCACTCCCGTGCCTATACCTGCCTGTGTGATACCCCCAAAGGCCCAAAACATCCACTTCACGTAACAACTTTTAGCTCTTTCATCGCCGTCGTCAAATTCATCAAAAATACGTTCCTGAAAAACTTCTCATTTTTCCATACTCAAACAGCACTTTTGGGGGTCTAACGACCCTAACGACTCTATTGGCACTAAACAAAAACTCACGTGACTTTTGCATTCAGAAAGACGTCTTTCATTGATTTTGGCACCGTGGAAGGAACCCACACACTTTTGGCGTTTCTAGCTGTCTCCAGTCACCCATTCTATGTACCCACTGTTTTTTGCAATCATTCTGGCATTATTATGTTCCTGCATATAATGGCGACACCTCACAGAAAAATACGTCTTCAATACTCACTTTTGGACTTCAGTCTTTCAACACATGTTCAACATAGTCACTAGAGCACAGGCTCTTTCTAACCATGCTATCACGTGCTCGTTCATTGTGGCGTTCTTGGTTGCGGCATCGTCACTTCTCCAGTTGCTTGCCAGTGATGTGTGGTCTTTGAACACCACGTCGATTTCCAATATTCAAGCCCAGGCGCTGATGAAAGGGTCGTTCCATTACGGTGCTAAGAACGGTAAGCCCAAAGAAAACTCTGTGATCAAGTTCGACTTGGACGCAGATTTGACTCCTTTGTTCAATTGGAACACCAAACAGGTTTTTGTGTACTTGACGGCCGAGTATCCTGGCAAAAGCGAAGGTTCCAGCAACAAGGTGACATACTGGGATAAAATTATCACCTCCAAAGAAGACGCCGTGATTTCGGTGAAAAACCAAAGGGCCAAGTATAGTGTGTGGGATGTGGAGCCTTCTTTCAGAGAAAGAGACGCCGTGGTGCGTTTGGAGTGGAATATCCAGCCTCATATTGGGCCTTTGGTGTTTGGACAAACAGAGGACTCTGCTCCGTTGAAATTTGCTGCTGTGCAGAAAAAGGAGAAGAAACCTCAGGTCTGACTCTCTGGATTCTGAATATGTTAATTATGCTATACTATTTACATGTATACTGTACAAGAGTCCATAATGCTCGTGTTAAACTGAGATGCGTAGTCTATTGCTTGTCTGTCTTGCCGAAAATCTTCTTCAACGCCTTACTGGTCCTTTCTCTTCGCTGGTGGAACGTCTCGATGGCGTTCTGTGGCGGATTTACCACGCTGTTGATCTCCGACCGAAACTTGCTGATTTTGGGCCTCCAATGGAAGTCTTCCACCATACAGTCCACTGCTGCCGGGTACTTATCAGCCAAATCGAAAAGTTTGGTTCTGTCACCGTCACAGTACCGTGCAACGTACTCGCTCAACTTCCAAAGGGTCGACGAATTGACTCTATAGCTGGTATCAAGTCTCTTTTCTGGAGAAAAGAAGATTTCAGGGTTTTTCATCACGTAGTCGTAGCTCCAGTCTCCTGCACCATAAAATCTGGCATTGAAATTCATCAAGGCCGTCTTCATGGCTACCACCACGTCTGTTTGGGGAGGGAAAGAGTCCTTGACGGCCTTTATGCTTTTCAACGAGTAGAGATCGTTGAAGATCCGGTAAGTAGAAGCCAACCCTGCTTCTGAGATCACTTCACTCTTTTGAAGAATGAACAACCGGTAGATATGCTTCATGTACCTTCTGAATGCCACCTCGTTGATGGTCCCCATGGCCAAGTAGTTGTCGACGATATCCATGATATTATGTAAGCCCTTCCAGTTGTCTAACTTCATAAGCTGCTCAATTAGGAAATTGCAGCCTTTACCAGACAACCTGACGTTGTATTTCTCACAGAACTGGGCTATGGGGAGATATTCCGAGGGAGATACTGCTTCGAACGCCATTATCTTCATCTGCATGGCCATTAGCGCAGAATAGTCGTCCTGGAGCCCTCGTGGAAGAATCACCTCGAACGGGTACTCGTACGGTACGGGGTACTGCAGATGGAACTTGGAAATGATGCCCTGGAGCTCTTGCACCCCTCCTGCAACCACAGATTTGAGTTTGGCCACATTGTGGAGGTTCTGGTACGCCTTTGCCATTTCCTTATAGATGGTGATCTTCAATCTGTACTTCATTCTGTGCAGAAGCGACCAGTCAAGCTGCCGCAAGAGCTTGGTCAACATCTTCTCCTTCTCCGCTACCGGCAGAGGCTTGTGCCTGACATATAAGCACACCATGCGGCACAAGCTGGGTGCTGCCTTGACGAACTCGTCTAACACAAGCGAGGATGTCTGTAAAGGCTTGGCATCTTTGGGTTTCTTCCTCGAGAGGAAACTGGGGTCCATACCGTAGGTTTCTAGCACAGACTGGATCATTTTGTCGGAGTTATGGTAGTCGTTGTTGGCTGTATCCAAGAAAAGAACTGACTTGAACAACGGCTCGTACGTCCGGATAGACACCCTGACGTTTTTTTGCACCATATCTTTATAGTAGTCCAACACTTTCTCGTGGTGGCCCTCGATGTTGCTGTTGGAATAATGCTGCAAAAAAGGTACATAGAAATCTTCCATCATGGGCCCTCTTTTCATGAGTTCCCGAAGCTGCAGTGAAGCACTGCCCATCATCTTCCGGGTTACAAAGTATCGTATCACCTCGGCATAGAAATGGTGTCTGAAGTGGCTGGTGACGTTCTGGCTTCTGGCGAGCCGGATGACTCTCTCTCTGGAATGCCAGATTATCGCCTTCTCTTTGGCGTTGTTAGTGTCCACAAACCATGTGGTGTAGTTTCGGAGCTGTGCCTTCAACACCAACGGGTTTCTAAACGGCACAAGCGACTTTCGGTGTGCTTCGGCAATCAACTCTTCTGCAAGAGAGTATTGCGAAAAAGTGGTATAGGCCGTGGCCAACTTGCAGTAGACACTCTCGTCCAAAAGATCAAGCATCTCCGCTATCTGGTGAAGGTACCTGACTTCTTTGAACCCGTAGCACTCGATGAAATACTCAATGGCTTGCACAATCATCTTTGTGTCTATTATGCTGATATTGTCTGTCCTTTGCCTGTACACCGACAGCTGGAAGAACTTGAGCAACTCATCTCGATCGTTCAGACTCAAATATGTGCTGAATAGCGTCCGGTAAAGATCGCTCACCTGTAAGTCTCTCACGGGCATACTGGGCAATTCCTGTATAAACTGGTCGAAATATGCTCGGGCCTCCACTAGTTGGCCGGCCGTTATCCTGCTCACCACAAGAGCCCTATAGATGCTTGGGGTGGGTGCAATATTTCTCTTTTTGAGCTGAGCAAAAAGCCTGTCGACTTCTTTCTTGACCCCCAAATGGGCCAATGCATTCATAACCACCGAATAATGTTCGGCGTACGGAAGATGGCCCTTCCCGTACATGAAATCGAACTGGTCCTGCAACAGTTCCCAGTCCTTGGTAGCATCGCTCACCTTCAAAAGAATCACCAACTGCTCTTCGTGGTATAATGGAATGTAGGTCTTGCTTAGTTCCATGACTCTGGTGAAATTCCGAAGATTGTAGTAAGCCATCATTGTGTTGGTCAAGTCCGACAGCGTCAACATCCGGGGCGCCTCCAACACCTTGTAGTTCCAGAACTTGATTGTGGCTAGTGGGAGCCCTTCGCTTGACACCTTGATCAACGTCGAAAGAAAATTGTTGAACACTTTGTCGTACACAGACCCTTCTTTATGCACCTTGGTGAAGATATCCTCCAACACCAACGCCCCATCTGTATCGGACTGGTTGAGGTACTCTATAATCAGAAACATCACCGGTTTGTACTGTTTATGTTCGGCATTCACTAATAGTAAATGAGAATCTTGCTGTATCAAGGTCATAAACTCCACAAAACACTGGAGTATCTCGTGCTCGTCGCCGTGTGCCGCCTGAACGTCTCTGGCCCGCTGGAAATGAAGCCCTCTTCGCGTGAACACCGCCAACATCGATCGTTTCTGCTCAATGGGGGTGTCGTCACTGGTCAAAAACGACTCGATGGCTTCTCGGTTAAACTTGGTCTCTCCCAAATCTGTCACGTCAAACTGGATGGTTTCAGCCAACACGTCACACCACTCCTTTTCCAAGACACCTCGCTTGCCCTGCTTGAACAACGGGCGTATTAGCCTCTCGTACATGGCATAGTTGCGGTAATCAATGAGGGTATGCACCAAGATCTTTCTTTTCTGCAACAACAACGCTTGAAGCGGTGTGATCTCTGTTTCTCCGTTCCGTAGCCGGAAAAAGGCTCTGTCCCAGATGTCACAGGCCAACATGAAATGGTTTTCTGCCGATATTTCTATTGAAACCGTATCTAAAGCGGTATTGAAGAGCCAGTATACCTTTTCCACCTCTTCAGCCGTCAAGTCATCTCGGGCCACTTTTCTTAGAAGACGGCCTCTTTCTCTCAGTCCTTGCACGTACCGCTCTATACGGAACATGTCCATGTCCTTGACGTGCGCTTTGGGGGCACGGAACCCCTTTGTGGACTTGACTTGCTGGCTATTGCCAGCAACATGGTGTTGCTTGGGCCTTTGAAAAACGGTCTGGAAAACTGGTATGCTATGCGATATAGGCCGATTGAATCGTAGAAAATGGCTGGGCCGTATTAGTCGAGGTCGACTCTTTACTCTGAGTGTCCCTAGCATGATCGAAGAACTGGTGTTAGCACAGTTTATGGCAGTTATATATACAAGTAGTGAATGGTTTTATTCTCGAGATGGTGAAAAATAATACGCACACGCATCGATGCGTCTTATATGGTGTGACAGAGAAGTGACGCTAAAAATGGCAAAGATGACCAGTTTAGAGAACAAGAGAGTGGTACGCCGAACTAAAGAAGCTTGTTGTTGTTTCAACCGTTTTATCAGAGTCATTAAATCAGTTTTTTTGTGGTGTAGTCAGGGAAGTGAAAACTTCTCGTACAGTGTGAATATAAAAAAATCATCATATCAACGGTTGAAAAAACAACAACAAACACCTTTGATTTGGCAGAGGGGGACACAAGCATGCAAAGGCACGTGCTACACATGCAGGTGTCATATTACAACTTCTTTCAATGAACCTGTTGTTGTTAGTAAAGAATCTAAGATACTTCTTTTTTTCTGATTCATCAAACGACAGTCATCACCTCTTAAACACCAACAGCTCATAAATTTGTACACAGAGCTGCGACTCCTCTCCCTATTTGTACAAGAAAGGGGCGTCTAAGGTTAAATATGTCCGCCCGGTCGACAAGTTTAATCATTATGAGAAAAAAAGAACACAATCCTGTCACATACCTTATTGATGTTAGTATAATTTTCCTCTTTGTGGTGTATGGAAACAAACCAAAGCTCATACAAGGCTGAAACTTAACGATAATGCATTTGTCAACCCGGATAATTCAGTTGGAACAATTGGTAAAAGCAAATAATCATAGCAAATGGGTGTTTCCACATCGTGTTTTGTTATGCAACACAAAAAGCAAAAAGAACATACGGTTTAACACAATTGCATTGATATCACGCACACACAAACAGATATTTCCGTATATTTCATCCATCCAACAGGACGAATCACTTTAAAAACATTTCAAAGTGTTCTTCCTATTGAAAGAAACATAAAACAATTGGAAAATTTTTTAGTTTGGGAGTGATGGCTATATATATGAGCATATTGGTAGGCGCACGTTTTTTATTTTAGGAGGATGAAGAGTTGACAGCAGGCAATGGGGGTATGAAAAACGGTTCGAATTTTAGTATATGTATCATTTGTTCTGTTCTAGACTAGCTAGAATGTCAGGGTTGCATTGTTAAGAAGCAGATTTTCTATCATTCGTTCTCCGTCACTTGTCTGCTCCCGATATTGGCTGCAACTCCTGGTTATACGGAGATCCCGAAAAATGATACCTTCACCACCACGGAGAACGCCATATGGGCAATTGCAAGACCTCCTAAGAGGGCCCACTGTGTTTTCTTTGCCTTTTCGGAGTCATTTTCATAAAGATCCAAGCAGTTTCTCTCCAAAACAGGGCTTATACTGCTCAAATTGCTTAAGCCGGTCACAGCCCCACTCAAAATCACGATAATCCACTCCAAAACGTTCAACAAAGTGTGATGCTTCTCGTTGCTTATCAACACCACGATCAAAAAGTTAACTACGGTGATAGGAAGCCATAAGATGTTGGTGTAGCCGTAAATAGACACCAATCTCGACAACGAGAGACGGTGGGGAAACTTAAGCACCCAGTTCGTCACCGCGTATAACGCAAAAGGCACCAACACGTTGTAGCCGTAGAACAAGGAGATTGAAAGCGTCAAAAGGTCAAAGTCGTACTCGTACTTTTTGTCTTTCTTGGATTTGTGGAGCCAGTTAGCCAAAATATTGGAGCCCGTAGAGCTCACAAACATCAAGAATATCAAACTGCCGGTTATCCAGATGAACCCGTAGAGCTCGGCCGGTTCTTCATTGCCTGAAGCATCGTGTACTGGAACTAAGCCCTTATTTAAAGGGTTGATTGCATTCTTCAATTTCAGAAAGAAATCCTCTGTGTTCAAGTCAAAATACCTTCTGTAGAAGTTTATCTGGAACATATGTGATTTTGAAGGATCAATGGGGATTTGTGGCTGAAGTACATGGGAATCAGGTTGATTTATCTCCTGGCGGTAAGGATTTGGATCAGTATCAGTTTCGATCAAATTATCGTCAATGAGCGACGTCTAAGTTTGTTAGTATATGTGACATGGTACAAAGAGGCCCTAGAAGCGTTTGCTGGTATTCTGAAACTTACATTTGGCTCGTTTGCCGGTATATTTTTGTACCCTTGTGACATGTTTGGGAGTTGTATATATTTTTTTAGTGAGAAATTCCAAAACTGCTGCTATGCACTTTATGTACTTTGAAGGAAATTGGTTTTGGACCTTTTAGGCGACCGATGCCGCTGCAACTCGGTGTCTCTGCTCTTCAAGTGGGCTGTTGCAAAGAACGAAGGCTTTTGTGCTTCAACGGTTGGAAGAAGTGGGTTTTTGGGTGCAGGAAACCGCATACTGGAAGACTCATCAGTGGTAGATGAAAAATTATGGCTAGAACCACCCATTTGTAGCCTGATGTGCGACCTGTCGCTTTCTTCCAGGTCCCAGTCGTTGGAGAAGTACGACTGTTCGGAGCAGGACGCCAATTCGCCCGGAGAGAGCGTTTTGGGCTGCGTTTCTTCGCCGGACTTATATGCCTCAATGATATCGTCAAGTGCCACTGTACTGGCAGCTGCAGACAAGGTCTGTGGCTTTTCGGGACTTGGTGCAGCCGATTTGAACACCGTGTTGGGGCCGGAAGTGTATCCCGTGGCAGGAACGGAGATTGTGTCGGTGAATCTTCTTTTGCGTGGAAAACTGGCGGTATCAGAAGAATCAGAAGAAACAAACGACGACGACGATAAGGGAGCTGTAGAATCAGTGGCAGTAATCAAGAGCTTCTTCTTTTTCATGGAGTTGTAAAGCTTTTTGTTGAAATCTGCCTCGACGTGCTCAGAAAGGGCTATCAGATTATTGCTTTGAAGCTGGATCATAACGGTTTCGTCATCTGCTCTGGTATGCCAGTCTGGCGGCGTATGGAAGAAAGGCAGCTTCTGCAGTACCTTTTCAGAGTGTACAGGCTCCTGTGTCAATTCGTCGCTGGTTGAGACCTTCATCAATGCGTCTTCAGTGGCTGCAAAAACGTCAACTTTCTCTGTATCTTGTGGTTCAGTGTCTTCAAGGGGCTCAATAAACGGTGTGTTCACCAACAGCACCAACGATTTTGTCTCGGGGAACATCAGGAACGCAACAGCCCCGCCAACACAGAAAACTGCCAATGCCAAAAACACCCAGTATTCCACAAGTTGGAAACTCAAAGGGAGAACGATTGTAGTGATGGAATTGACCACCCATGCCAAACAAGTGCACACTGCCATTCCCTTGGCCCTGGCCTCGTCCAGGAAAATCTCGCCGATGTAGAGCCAGCTGACAGAAGCAATGGACGAGGCATAAACTGACACCAAAAATAAGAAGAGGGCAAGAACAGCAGAAGCGGGTTCTCGCTCAAACGCCCAAGTAAAGGGCGACCCAATGGAATCTGCTTTGAACGAGTAAAGAAGCCCTACTAGGAAAAGCCCCAAATATGTCAACCCCATGATCAGGATCCCATAAGTCAACAAATCGACTCTGCGGGCACCGTCAAGCACCACTAAGGGAACCACCGTCAACAACGCCAAAAGCGCATACTGAACAGACACCACCACGAACTTTGTGTCGTCCTGTAGTCCACACAGATCGCATATGAACGTGAAAAAGTACATCAAGGACGTGACGCTAGTGAGCTGAATAAACACATTAAGAAGTAACCCTACGGCTGTTTGCCGGATATATTTCCGCTTGAAAAGGTCTGCAAAGTTGGCGTACTTGATATGGTGGCCTGCAGTATATGCTCTGGTGACATAGTCCCTGTCGTTGGACTCTGAGTTGCTTCTTTTGACGGTTCTAACCCTCTGCAAAGTTTTTGCAGCCTTTATCCATTTCTGTTTGGAAGCCAACCATTTGGGTGATTCTGGCAACAGCAACGATAAGATCATAGACACTACTGCAAACCCGCCTTCTATGGCCCACGAAAGCTTGAATGGGTACACTTCGATGTTTGGCGGATTGGCTTCTAGGAAATGGCCCATGAAGAACATAAGTATGGTACCTAAAGTAGTGCTTATGTGGAACACCGAAATGGCCTTGCCTCTTCTGTCAGCCGGGAATATCTCCGTTACGTAAAGGGGCACGAGATATGTGATTAATCCAATGGTCAATCCTTTCAATACCCGGCCCAAAATAAGGATATAGATATACTCCAGCACAAAGGCGGTGGCAGACCCAACAAGCCAAAGAACATTGGCCATTTGGAGCGTCAAAATGCACCCAAACAAGTCACAAAAACCACCAAACAACACACTCCCCACTGGATATGTTAGTTCTGTTTCTACCGCTTCAATTTTCTATTTATTGGTTGATACATACACACAGCTCCGACAGCATTGCTTGCAGCAAGAACAAGCTGTTCACGGCGCAGCAACTCGCCGTAAAAGGTGCCAAAATCGTCGCCTGAAAAGAAAGGACTCAACGACGACACCCCACATCCCACAGTGATGCCGCTTATTGCGATAATTGCCAAAATAAGCCGACTGTTGTACGTAGTGAACTTCATTGGTGTTTGTAAACTTTAGATAAATTTCGCAGCCTTTTCAAAATCCTCATTTATCTTTTTTCACTTAAACCTACACATCTGGCGTTCTGGCCCTAGTGCAACAAAAAAGCACCAATTGTCACAAACAAAAGCCACGCATGGAAATAGACGAGTTCGAGTACCTCAACCTAGGGCTTTCCGAGCCGATCGGACAGCCAGAAGTCGTCCACAATGGCAGTGTCTATACAAAACGAACGCTTCTTCAATCGCCAGTGTTCTGCAACATTATCCCCCAATTCCATGTCCAGCCGCACAAAAAGATACGAAGCGTACGGAACTTGTCGCTCCAGGACGACAGCATGCAGTATGCGGCGTTCCAAGAAGAAGACTCGCAGTTTGGAGTGTTTAGTGATGACGAAATGATGTTTGACGTAGGGGATGATTTGGACTCCGAAGATGCGGTGGTTGCAAAGGGAGAAGACACCAAAGCGTCCAAATTACGTGTGATCCGCGTGATTGTGAGAAACACGTCGATTGTGGCCAACGACAGGCTGTTTGCCACCAATTCCCCCATCAGATCTTCGTGCATATTAAAGGGAATACGAAACGACCAGGTGCAGGAGGAAGACTCGCTCTTGGTATCGTTGAAGTCGGGATTTTTGTTGTTGGTTCGGTTCTTCTGGGTGCCTGCTAGCTTTATAGACACAGACGGGAACTGTGACGTGGATCTGGACGCTTCTCCCATGGCTTTCAAGCCGTTTGTGGTGCAGTGGTGGGACACCTCTAGCAAGTTGGCTTCGCCTTCGATTTTCAGCTCAGGTGCTAGTTTGGCCACCCATACTTCGGGCCTTGCAGCTGTGTCTACGGCGTTTTCTGGCGGGTTCAGAATATTCAATTGTGACCATACAGAAAACGGTGTTTTCTTGCAGAAACACTATACCGTGCCCATAGATGGCACGATTTTGCACTCGTGTTTTGCACAGCCGTTGAAAGGAAGCATTTTGGACAACCACGTGATGTTCTTGGCCATGGTGTATACCAACGATAGCCGTCTCCGACTCGACTTGTACGGCTGGATGACTTTGGGCCCTATTCACACTTCACTCACCAAATCGACGCTTCCCCTAGAAGGAGGATTCACTCCCCCGGTGTTCGTTGTTTCCTTGGGAAGTAGTGGCAGCTTCTTGTTCGTGACCCCTACAGAGCTTATTATTATAACTGTCCACGATATAACATCGGCAGAGTATACTTTCCGCCGGACGCCGTTCCCCGGCTCATTTCCCACCAGCTACTACTGTCCGGAAACAGAAATCGTGGCCTTCGGGGACCAGACCCGAGACGAGGTGTTAATCTCCACTAATAACGGCGTGATATACTCTGTGATCGTGCAGAATAACGAGATCCATGTCATCAAACCTGTTGTACGGATTTCAGACCCCATTTCGGTATTTTCTTTGGAGACTGCAAGTTCGGGCAATGATGAGGGCTACGAATTAGTATACGGCAGCACTGTGGGCCTCAACCGGGTGTTATTCATAAGGAACCTTCTACCCGATATCCAGGACGGGAACGTCCCCTACAGCGAGCTGTTCTTGACACATAACTTCAAGAACTGGGCCCCAATGCTCGACACGCAAGTCATCGACGCATACAAGTCTAAAAACAGCTTCCAGAGTGCGTTACAGGAATTGTGGTGTATTTCCGGGTTCGGGAAAAGGGCCAGATTGTCCCATTTGAGGTACGGTTTACTCAACACGAGGATAGGCGACTCGTTCCCCAGTCTCAGGAAGACAGAGGGCATGAAATGGTTGGAGTACAATGGGTCTGCGTATATTGCGTGCAGCACACCTTTCGACACCACACTTCTTGAGTTTCTGCACAAAGAAGGTCAGGGTCCTGAACTCATAGAGATAGACGATGCTTGCATTGCTTCTGACACCAATACCCTTGCATTTGGTGTTGTTTCTACTGTATCAGAGGCTTTGGTGGTGCAGGTGACGGCCAAGTCTGTGATTTTAACTACATTGGACGAGATTATTATCACAAGAGGTAGAGATGGTGCCATTCTTTTTGCCGATATATGTGACGACCTTATAGTGGTGGCTCGTTTGACGGGTTTGGAATCACAGTTCCTGGTGGAGGTATTCAAGGTCAGTGAGTCAGGCGAGCCTGATGAACCTATGTCTCAGGACCAAGACCCACAAACGCCAAAAGTGGCATTAGACCTTGTGGCTTCAATTGTAGTGGGCTTTGACGTATCTTTTGCGAAGTTATTCAAAGTGACAGGTGAGCCGGTGATCGTGCTTGGGAGCTTCGATGGACTTGTTCGAGTTCAACCACTAGGCGGACAGTTTCAAGATTTGGAGCTTCTGCAAGTTGTGGACCAAAAGGATAAAGAAGACAATATGTTGGTACCTCATGATGCTGCTGTGACCAATAATGGTACCACACTCATTATTGGGACCAAGGATGGGTATTTGTTCTATTTTGCAGTCGAAAACTTGAGTTTGTCCTTAGAGAAGTACTATCGTTTGAGCGAGATTGCTGTGGTCCTCCACTCTTCTGTCTCGGAACAGGACCTGCAGAGGATCTACGCAGTATGTGGGTCTTTGTGGGTTCTTGATTTTGCAGGGTTGGCAGTTCCTGAGCCGGTGTTATCAGAGGAGAAGAACGACAAGCCTATAAAGTCCATTTGTCCTGTTCCAGTAGCCACGAGTCACAGACTGGCGCTGTGGCTTATAATAGTACGTGACGACGGCTTGGCTGTGTCGAAGTTATCGACGTCCAGGCAGCCTGCAGTCAAACAGATCAATTTGGGAGAGTCTGCTAAAAAGCTCACATATCTAACCCAGACGTCCATGTTTGCTATAATTTCCCATTCACAGAACAGAAATGCCAGGTTGAGGTTCGTGGACAGGAAGACATACAAGCTTTTGCCTCATTCCGAGTTCAATTCCAAGAACAAGCGGTTTGATAACGGGGAATCCATTTTTGAAGAGGATGAGCTTCCTTCCTGTCTTAAAGTGTGGTCCTTGGACAAGCTTGGGCGAATCTCCAAGAAGTTATTGGTGGGGTGTAACAGTACCAATACCGGCAAAGGGATTTTCAAGATTCTAGACGTGGCCAAAACGACGGCCTCTGATAACCGGCCCATGGTGAAATTGACGCTTCTCAATAGCTTTGAACATCCTCTGAGTATCGGATGTATCGAGCAGCTAGACTCCACTATCTTCTTCAGCAGTGGCAAGTCGCTCTACTCCACCAGCTACAACTTAGATGAGAAGAGATTGAACCCTGTGGCTTCGTTGGTGACACTTTCGAGTGATATTATCAACATTACTTCCGAGGCAACAAAGACGACAAAGCTGTTAACTATAACCACCAAGTTGGACTCAGTGTTCCAGTTTGACTTTAAGCTGGGGTCTTCCTACAAGGAGTGTCTCCAACTCAGGGCACGAGACCCTGCGCCCAAATCTGTGGTCAACCATGCCGTTTTGGGTGCAGAAGTGATAGTCAGTGATCGAATCCACTCAGATATAGTGGTTATGGAAAAGGCTTCCAAAGATTTTGTTCCTAGGGCTAGGTTCAAATCGTTTGGTGTGCCTAGAGTGCTTGGTGTCAATATGAACTGCATGTGGGAACAGGGTTCTGGTGATGCTACGGGTATACTTGTGGTAACAGTGGACGGAGAAGTGACTCTATTGAAGGAAATAGCAGAAGATTCTGCTGCCTATGACGACTTGAAAAAAGTGGTGCCTATGAAAGTCGATAGTGACGGTGGCCGTCTTTTCTCCTTGGAGAGATGGGATATCCCTTTTCAAGATAAAGTAGGAGGGAAAGGGTTCAAGTCACTTAACAAGCTGTATTTCAGGAACGTGCAGAATAGAAAGGGTCTTATAGACTATGATCTTGGGGAGATCGCCAGATCGTGTCATTCTTACTCTGGGTTATGAACAAGTGTACAGTATATGAAATAATGTGAATAATGGACATATATGTACAAAGCTTATATGCGTGTTTATGCTAGTAAAAAAATCTATTAACGTTGCTTCATTCATCCAGGGCCTGATCCTTCAAATCAGTGCCTTCCTCTTCTAATAATTCATTTTGGCTTTTGGAGCTCAAATTGAGTTGACTGTCGTCCTCCGTTGTTCTCTTTTTAAGTCTTTCAAGCCTGTACTTCAGTGCTGCGGATTGTCTGGAAGAACCACCCAGTTCTCCGGCTCCTCTCAATTCCTGCAACAAGTTCCGTGCTCTACTTCCAATCTGGTCCTCATCTTTATCTTCATCAGCTTTCTCTGGCGATCCTTCTTTGATGTCCTCGTCCTTGTCGTCGCTGGTAAAATCAGGAAGTCCTTTACTTTCAGAAGCGCTAGAAGGTGTTGGAGAGGCCAGCTCCTCTATGGTTTCAGAACTCACAGGCACTTCAAGCGTACTACTGTTCTGTTTCCTGCTGTTTTCAAGTAAATGTTTTCTCATCAAGGCTCTCTTCCTTGCAGATGATGGTTCTCCCTTTGAGGGCCCTGCTGCCTTTAACTTCTCTAGTAATGAGTCCATAACATCATTGTCGTTACTCGAGTCTCCGTCGGCTTCTGCCTTCGTTGGAGTCTTCTTTTGTTGGGCTTCAAGAAGTTTCTTTCTCTGTTCGTACAAACGAAGTTCTTCTTCACGTCTTATATTATCGGCTTGAGCTTTCTTAAAGTCTGTAAGGAAGTCAGAAAACTTGGAGATAAACGAGTTTCTGACAAACGTATCTGAAGGATCCTCTCCGAAGTATCTCATCAACTTGTCAAACTCTTTGAACGTGAAGTAAGATTGGTCTTTCAAAAGCTCGCTCTTTCTCTTGGCTTTGGGCAACCCTGGTATAACAACCTTCAATACACGATCTTGTGGATGGAACTTTGAGTCATCGCTCAAGTTACCAATATCAATGGAACTTTGGACGTTCTTGATAGATTCAATGTATTCCCTGCAGTCATTCTGGATCCCTTCAATAGAAAATTTGGCGATTTGAAGACACTTCGCCAACTCATCCATGAACCCTAAGAGTTGTGGATATTGCACCCTAATGATCTTCTCCACGTAATGCAAGAAGGACATACTGTTCTTGTCATCCTTCATGAAACTAAGTCTCTGTAAAGAACTCAACTTGAACCCTTGTGCTTGTTTGGTAGAATCATTCATATAATTACCCACCGTCAAGATAATTTCAAAAACACCCTTCAAATGGTCAGACAGTTTGATACTATCCACTGCATCATCTATGGATCTTAACTTGCTGATCAAATCTTCATATTCCTTCTCGTAACTTGCAATCAATTTGAGTGCACGAATTCTCGATTTCCAATAGTGCTGCAAGTTATAAACCAATTCCAAGTAGATTCTATCTGCTCTTTGCAATTCGGAAGGATCTTTTTCTGGCTTGGAGATCTCCCCTGATTTGTAATCAGTAGAGAAAGGTTCCAAGTTCCTGGCTAAATTATTGGAAATTTCCACAATTTCCTCTTTGGCAAAGAATTCCAACACTGCAAGATTGTTTATAACTTCCTTGTCACATCTAAGAATCTTGGAGATCAACTCCTCATCAGAAATGTTATTGAAAGCATGCAAGTTGATACCAAATTGTTGAGAAATATCTCTTGGTAAAAATGAAAGCTTGTCGATGTCTTCTTTCTTTTTGGTTGCAATTTTCTTAATTTCTTTGGCAGCAAAAATCAACTCAATCTCTTCAAATACTCCCTTTGTCATCAAATCATTAGCAAGCGTATGAGTTTGGCTCTCCTTCCAAAATGAGTCTTGGGAAACATCGTCGAATTTTTCCCAGTGCAACTGCTTCATCTTCTTCTTTGGTCTTGGGAAATTGTCGAATGGTGAGGCTGGTGTTACTTCTTCTTTGATTGTTTGTTCTCTTATGATAGGAGACTTACCAGCAGGTAACGGAGGTGGTGGTGGGATAGGAGATGGCGACTTCTTCCCAAAAAGCCCTGGTGGAGGCGGTGGAGGTGGCGGTGGCGGTGGTGCTCCACCGAGCATTGGTGGTAAAGGTGGAGGTGGCGGTGGCGGTGGTGCTCCACCGAGCATTGGTGGTAAAGGTGGAGGTGGCGGTGGCGGTGGTGCTCCACCGAGCATTGGTGGTAAAGGTGGAGGTGGAGGCGGTGGCGGTGGTGGTGCAGTCTTTTTCTCTTCATTCTCTTCTTCTTTCTTCACAGCTTTAGCAGGAGACTCAATAGCATCTTCGAATTTCTCATCACCGGTGCTGGAGCTGCTCATATCGTCGATGGAGCCTGCTCTATTGACTTTCAGAGTCAATTCGTTCAAGAATTTAGGATTCATACCAGCAATAGTTGTCTTTCTGTTGCTTCTATAATCATCAGAAGGTCCGGAAGAGCCTTTGACCACATCTCCCTCGGTGGGCACTTTACCAGTAGCATACTTGGACTCCAACTTACTCAACAAGTCGGATTGCACGGACCGTCTCTTGCTCTTTCTCTTCTTCTTAGGTGAACCAGGACTGGATACTTCGCCGTCTTTGTTCATGGCCAGTAATTTGGCCTCGAGTGTGGCTTTCAATCTCTGTACTTCTTCTAGTTCTTCTTGAATCTTGGATTTGATAGTTGGGTCCACATACTCGGCATTACTGAACTCCATAGCATTTGCATCATCTCCACCATCTTCTAAATCAAAGTCAATGTTGAAATCTTTGAAGTTATTCTCTAATTCTCGTAATCTTTCCATGGCCAAGTACTTCTGTCTGGAAAACATGGCACTATTGTTGAATTTCATGATATCATTAGATTCATTTTGAAGGGAAGATAACTTCTTCCTAAGAGCATCCAACTTACCCAAATCATCTTCTTTAGCTGGTCTGGGTGGCCCTTTAGGTATAGGCCTGGGAGATGGGGGTACAACTTTCTGGTGAGGTTCTTCAGGTTCTGATTCTGATTCATATTCTGATTCTGACTCTGACTCTTCTTGTTCTTGCTCAGAGCTCGATCCAAACCCATCGCCCACGCCTGCTGTAGTCTCTTCGGTCTGTGCAGGATCAACATAGTTTTCAAACTCCGTCATTTCCAACTCTCTGGCCATGTTCTCGATATCGGCCATTTGGTCTCTAAGAGCTCTCAACCTGGAGCTAGGCTCCACTTGGGTACCTAAGCTTTTATTGTCGAGTTTATACTCTGCTTTCTTTCTGTGAATTTGTTTCTGAAGTTTTTCGATCAAATTCTTATTGGTAGTCTGTATGGAGACAGTGGTCTTACCATCAGCACGTCTTGACTCAAATTGAGCATTGTTATTCAACATAATCAACAATTCTCTCATTTCCAATTCTTGTTCTTGCTTCTCTGCCAAATGCTTACGTTTCAAATCCTCGAGTTCTTGTGTCAACTCTTCATTCATTCTTCTGGTTCTTATGAGAACAGCCTCGTGTTCTTTGACTTCGTTGGTCAAGTTGTTTATCATACCATCAGCACCCAATGAAAGTTGCCTTGACATCTCATCTCTTTCAGCCGTGGCCTCTTGGGCAATCTTTCTGTACTGTTTGGCTTCTGCGAGTGCTTTCTTGTACATCTCGTCGGTGCTCAAACTCGAGTATAACCTGTTTATGGCTATACCCATGGCTGCTTCGCTATCAGAAGTATGAGCCATAGTGACATTTTGGATCAAACCGTCGAATAACCTTAAGCTCCTTGTCATTTCTTCTGTGTCATCTTTCTTTTCGGCCTGGTTCAAATACAAGTGCTGTAATGCACTAACAAAAAACCCTTGGCCTTCTGTATCCTTAACTTTGTTCCAAAGTGATCTGATCAAATCCACGGGGTCGTTGAAATCAATATTCTCCTCCATGTCGTGGTTCCCTCTTATATCACTGGCGTCTTGTTCGGCTTGTTCTTGGTAATGCTCACATTGTTGAGTCAAACTTTCATAGTTCAACTCCTTGAACTTTTCCAATAATCTGTCTAAACCGGCTGCGAGAAACTGTGCTCTTAAGTGGATACGAACCCGAATATCAATGGCATAGTGGATGATGGTGTTGATCAAAAGCATGGTCCCAAGACAGTACTCTAAAAGATGGTTCTCAAGGTTGGAAGACGTTTGGCCAGTACCAGCGTGAGCTGATTTCAATTCTTCACTGGCACCCACCAAAGAATTAAGGTATTTACCTCTTCCATCCAAAGTCTTCTCCACTAGTTTCAACCATAATTCAAACCTTTGGTATGTGTCTTTCACAGGTGGCTTTCTGACCAATCTCTTTTTGCCAGGAGTCATTGAGTTTCTGTTACCAGCAGTAGAGCTATTGGAAGACTCAAACTCAAAATACGGCTTTTGAGGAATAGTGTCCAATGCTTTCAATATTTTGTGATATTTTCCTTGGGAATCATCCATGGCATTGTTGCTATAATAAGCGATCATAAAAGTCAAGGATTCAGCAGCTATCTTTCTAGTCAAGATCCTAGGCGATAAAAGTGAGCCTGTTACGGCGTTCACGTATAAATTGACGTCCGTTTTGACTCTTTCTGCCCCTAGCTTCTGATTCATCATAGACTTGAGTGCCTTCAACGTGTTGAACTCCTTGTCAAAAAGATCATCGTTGATGTCATTGATATCATTGTGGTTGATAGAATCCTGTATTTTGATCAAGTATGCTGACAACAAAGCGTCCCCCTGGCAATCAAAGATAAACGTCCTCACCCAATCAATAGGTTCTGTACGCAACGACACCCACAAATTCTTCAATTGCTGTGACGTTATGGTCTTACTGAGTAACCTCTTAGTGTAGAATTCCGGTGTTGCTGTTTCTTCACCTTTACGAATGGCTCGTTCTTGTCTTTTGTATTCGGATAAAGCATCCTGGTATATTAACATCCATTTTTTGTCAGGATTATAGTTGACCATTTCCTGTTTCGCCTGTGGTGGCAACGACTTGAAATCTCTCTTGTCCATAAGTTCTCTGAACAACCGGTCGATCTCGTACACCGACAGTGGTTTCTTCAAGTTGAAGCCCGGAACCGTGCCGTTTGTGGACGTGTCGTTGACCGTCGACAAAGACAACGACGGTCTTGAAATGATACTGCTGGCAGTGGATTTCCGTGACAAACTGGCCCCTCCTATGTAAGACAGATGCGAGGTTGTATGGGTCAAGTTGTTGGATGCATTATTAGTATGTGAAGGTTGTGCTGAGGTTTGGGCAGATGCGTGTGTACCACTTGCGCCGGAGGAAGGATTATTTACACTGGATGAATTGTTGGATCTGGAAGTCCTGGTATCGTAAGGATTGGCGTTTGTGGATATCGAGTAAGTGGATGCATGTCTGTTGTGATTGGAACTGGATATTTGGGGGTTGGGTATGATATTACTGGAGCTGACGGACGCATTTCTTCTGGTGGGGTTGTAGTTGAGACTACTGGCGCCACCGCCACTCCCACCGCTCAAAATACTGGCGGAATCCACCGACGAGATGTCGCTGGAGCTGTCGTTGTGGTTAGATTTGTCCCGGTTCTTCCGTAAGCTGAATATAGACCCACTTGAAGCTCTATTCAACGTATTATTGTTATTAGGCGCCGGCTGAGCCAGGCTCTTGTACGAGCTATAGGCCCGCGAGTTTTTCAACTCCTCGTCTATCAGCGGGTTCAATTGAGAATCAGTAGGCTTTTTTCTCATGGCTGACGTGTCCGTAGACTGTAGATCAAGGATGTGTAAACGGTATAAAAACTCTCGCCTTGTTAAATAATTGTATTTTTTCTCACCAAAAAAAAATGCGTCTCCCAAAAATAGAGGGAAATTGAGAGAAAAAAGAAAATTTGACGCATTTAGGTTTACAAGTTGTTGGAGGTGGCTGTCGTGCATGACAGCCGTACAGAGGTATAAGCATGAGTACTTGAAACAGCAACAAAAAAACTGTATTTGTGCATGTGTTATAGGAACTACTACTACGAGCTTAATACGTTTGTGGCATCTACCACAGAGAATTTTATATGGTGTTTCACAACGAGTTTTTGTGGTTGTTTCAGATTTAACTAAATCTAGCACTAAAAAATACTCGGCACAACATACCCAGCAAACCGAAGCCCCTACTTCCAAACGCAAATATTCTGTCATTTATGTTGCAGATCTAATTGTGCCATTGTTTGCAATTCAATTGGACTCCTGATGGTGGCTGAAAAGTTACCCTTTGCGCCGCACTGCCGCATCGCCCCCTGGCTGGAGACGCGTCTTGCCTATTTTACTCGGCCTCATTGATACTCTCTTCAAGCATTTTTAACGTGTCGTCCAACCCGCTGCTGACTCTCTTGCTGAACTGCTTGGATTTGGAGTTCTTTCTGGTTAATTGTGGCTCTGCTTGCTCCAAGTCTACCGAATCTGCAAACTCTTCTTCGTCTAAAGTTAAATCAATGGTTTCTGGGGCTTCTTTCTCTGGTTCTGGCTGAGGTTCTGGCTGTTCAGCTTCTGGCTTGGGCTTGGACACAGTTTCTGGCTCGGCTTTTGGCTCTTCAAATGCATTCACAAGGCCAGAGACTTTGTTCTTCTTGTTCTTCTTTTTCTTCTTGGACTTGGTCAGTGGTTCTGCCACTTGTTGTGTGGCAGGTTCTTCTGTTGGTTGAGCAACTTCGTGTGTGGTCTCTTTAACCGGTTCTTTAGGAGGCTCTGGTGTTTCTGTAGGCACTTCTATTGCTGGAGCTTTTGGTTCTTCTGTTGGCTCTGTAGCTTGCTCTTTGACTGGCTCTGTAGCTTGTTCTAACGCTTCTTTCTCCGTGGCTTTCTCTGTAGCTTGTGCCTCCTCTACTGGTGCACCAGCCATTTCGAACCCTTCCCCTGCAGGGTCCTTGAAATCATCTGAGTTTTCGTCTGAATCGGGTGTTTCCTCTTGCTGCTTCGGAACATCCACCGATTTCACAGACTTCACTGCTTCATTGGAATGAATAGAGAAATTATCGTCTGTGATCAATAATTTGAAATCATCAAGCTCAATCTCATCAACGTCCACTTCAGCCACTTCATTCTCGTTGTCGTAGTAGCCTATTTTGCTCCAGAAGTTCTTGCTTCGGATCACACACAAAGTGACGTAAATTTTCATTAATTTGAACTCGTTTTCACTACTGTCGAAATCCAACTTGTAGAAGTTCTTGTGAAGTAATCTTAATTTTGCAAAAAGCTCACAGACATTTCTGATTTTGATCAAACAGTAGTTGCATAATGGGTAGTCAATAGATCCGTCGATTTCTGTATGCGTTAACTTCAAAGTATGCAATCTTAAATGCTCTAGTCCTTCAGTTCTAGACTCCTGGCAGAAATCACATATACCTGATTCATTATGAGTGCTATTTCTTAAGCCGATCTTGGGAGATTCCTTGAACTTATCTTGAATGTTTTTTACAGGCTCAATTTTGATTTTACCTTCTATTATAGCGTTCCAGAAGAATTTTCCTTTCTGCCATCTGTTGAACAAATTAGTAGATGGAACCACAACGCAGTTTTCGATCTCTTCAACCCAAATCTTCTTAAACCATTTGTTCAATCTCAAGCTGTTCAAATCGAATTGAGCATTGGGTTGGATCAAGTGGAATGCAAACTCCTTGAACTCTTTGAAATTGTCTAAATCAAACCGTATAGCTTTCACTTTTGGTGCAAACACCGGCTCGCTTAACAAGGGAGCTCCCACTATATCGTCGCTGTCAATTGGCGTGCCTCTAGCAACTTCAGGAGAATTGGCTGCCGATTCTTTATCAGTTTCACCGCCCAAACTAAAGCTACCTGTGCTTTCATCCTTATGGGTGGAAATCCGCTTATTCTTGTTTTTCTTCTCCAAGTTTTCAAACAACTTTTTCAACTCCACAAGCTCATTCTGTAAATTATCGATTATAAGGTTCTTTTCGTCTAGCTCTTCATACAACTTCCTATTCTTGACCTTGAAGTTGTAAGTCTCTCTGGAAGCATCACTGACCATCTTGTTGGCCTCGTCGAACAACGACGCCGTCAAGTCCTCGACTTCTCCTTCCAACTTCTTATTTTCGGCGTCCAAATGATCTCTTTCTTGTTTGACTTTCTTGAAATCAGTATCTAACGTCGTGTGTTTTTGGGATATGTCATTGTATTTTTGCTCGATATCTGTCAACCGTGCCACTTGTGTCTTCAACTGGTGATTTTCTTTGTGAAATTGGTATAATTTCTCTTCTAGTTCCAGTTGTTTCGAAACAGCAGTAACTAGTTTGGTGCTGAGAGAAGTGATCTCTTCAGTCAACCTATCCGCTAAAGATTCTTCCTCAGCCATTGGAATCACTTGTTTTTGAGTTTGTGTTCACCTAAACTTGTTTGTAAACTTAAGGTTTCTATTTGTGTACAATAGAAAGTTCAATTGGCCACAGATCAAAAAAAAGTAACTGGCTCCCAAAACGTCAAAAATGTTTTGTTTCAAACTAAGAATTTTGGTGTTTTTGCGTGTGCTCGCATATAACTCCACCAAATTAAAAATAGTCGTGCACAGGCTAATTTGATTTTGTTATCGCAATACCAAGTTAAAGCAACAACCGTATTGCACCGCAAAGAATGTCTGCTTATCAGTTCAATTCCCCTATAGGATACAGCAAAAAGCCGCTATTTTACGACGAGGGGAAAATCACTAACGACTTCATTAATCATGGAAGCCATCTGCTGCACTCAATGGTGTCTAATCTGAACGTTTCTCTCGATAAACTACCAGCTGAAATATTGGATAAGATAATACACTATCTCGACCAATTCGACTCATTTAAGTTGTTGCAGGCCAACAAAGCAATGTATACACTTGTTAAACCCAAGCTCTATGAGAATATTATTATTGATCTGGGCTATAGTCAGTTTAACAAAGAATATGCTGTATACAAGTACCAACACCAGACGCAAATAACCCATACAAAAATGATTTTGACCAGCACCTTTATTAAGAGCACATATAACTTGAAGAAGTTCTTGAATAACTATAGTGGTGCACCGATACGACGGTTTCAGTGTATATCGATGCCGGATTCGATATCTTTGGTGGATAATGAGATAAACGAGTTGATAACCACTTTCTTCACCAAAGTGAAATGCATTAACGAATTAGTGTGGGTTCCTGATAACTTCCACATGAAGTTCTTGGACGGGTTGCAGAAAGATGATTTAATCTCTTTGATTATCAACACTAAATTCTACCATGACAGTTTACGCATATTGAAAGAGTTTCCTAACTTGATCAACGTGCAAATTGGGCCATACGCTTCCACCACTAATCTTACTACTTTAGTGAACAGCATCCAGTTGCAAAACTTGGAGGTGGTGAAGATTAAGAAGTTTGATAAGGAGACCAGTGTTCCCGATCCGCCATCACAGAATTTGTTAGTAGACGGACTTAATGACTTATACGACTACGAGATCCAAGATTTGCGTATTTTGTGCGGCAGTCCGCTACCCAACGTCACCAAGCTTTCACTCGATGGGATTATAGTACAATCCACAGACTCTTATAGCTTGAAAAATGCTGTTAGGTTGCATAATCTAGTGAAGTTTGAGCTACGCAATCTCTTCGAAGTGAAACAAGCTGCCAACGACAGTTTCCTAGCAGATCTCGCAGGCGAGTTGCCCAGGTTGCAACAGCTTGTGTTAGACTACAGAGAGAGTAGCAAAGACAACGTGCCGGTGTTTTTAGAGAAGACGGGGCCGTTGCAGAAACTTGATTTGGTAATAAGAACCAATGCTACCAAACCGTTCGACGAAAAAGCATATGCCAAAGCATTAAAATCACACAGCAGCACCATTACCCATCTTTCCATAGAGGTGAAGAAAGAAACTAGTCTCAACTTTGCCAGTGTGCCAATATCGCTTCAGCTTTACGAATTACACCAGTTGCAAAATTTGCAGTCATTGCGCATTAACAGCACCAACGAGCTTGATAACCTCACATTGATAGGTCTGCTCCCCCGGTTGCGGTACCTTAGTCTTTTTGGACTCAAAGCAGGCGGGTCTCCCAATCTAGGGTTAGGAATGGTGCATCCAACGGTTTTCGATGAGTGGTTCAAAGTGCAGCATGTTGCCTTGATTTACTTGAACAATAATTCCAACTTGGCATATATCAAAATCAACCAATGTTTGTTCGAATGCAAAGACAAGGTGGTGGTGCCCCGAGACGGGATCGACAATTGGTTTGAAGAGATAGTAAGGATTCGAAATATCGATTTTGTGTGAAGGTCGTGTGGTCCAAAACTCGGAAGAACTCAGAAAAAAAAAAAGAAAAAAGGAACGCCTATTCCAAGCCTTTAAGCATTGCAAAAAAGAGGCAGGCCAAAAATCAAAAGCCAAAGGCCAACACACTGGCAGAGGACATATTGGAGCCAACCTTAGTCGGGCTGCATTTTCTTCAATTTCCTTTTTGTCCATTTAGTGTTCTCTCTACTATAGCCGTACCGCGTAGGGCATCTCATCGAGAGATCTAGAAATGAAAACAGATTAATTGCATATATTAATTATCACAGTTAACAGCTGTGTCTATAAATCTATTAGTAGAGCTTGTAGTCGTTAGTCATGAAGGAAAAGAACTTAGTTGGTTCTAACAGCGAATCCAAAGATGTTACCGAAAATACTGGTTTCAAATTTTGGTTCGTATTTGACAGCATTAGCTCTGATTTCTTTCATGATTTGAGCTTCCTTTTCTTGAGCAGTGATTTTAGCCATTTTTAATTGAGTTATGTGATGTGTTGGTTTGTACTTGATGTAGTTAAAAAGGAAAACAATTTTTGGGATCCAGCTGTCTATTTATATGTTTTTTTGCCAGAACAAAAAAGAACTCGGGTTTACGGACTTCTTTTGAAATTACTCATTTCGGACTCAGCAGTCGCCTCTAAATGGTTCTTTTTATAGCGACCCCTCATTCGTTGTTTTTTTTTTTTCTTTTATTTAGCGGAAGTATCTTGCCGCTAACGCCATCTTGGCGAATCAGCTGGATGTTAAGCGTGTTTTGTGGTCGCTCATACCATCCATAGTCGCCCAGGTATGTCGTTGTTTACTTCCAATTTTAGCCTTGCGAAGTCAAAATCGTAAGGCTAGAAGGAACTAGAGAAAAAAGAAATCGCTTTTTGACCGTCTGCTAACGGTCAAGAAACAAGCCACACCATACAAAAAAAGTCTCGGTCAAAGGGAGGTCGGAGAAATAATTTTTCCGCTGTGGTGGTGAACATGGGTAAAAGGATCTTTGTAGTAACATTAGCAACTGGCCAGTACCAATGCCCACTTTACTGGCGTTGATGATCGCAGCCATCACACCACCCTTCTGTCAACCAGTACGTCTTTTCACAATATGTGTTTGTAGATGCAAACACGCTTGTAAAAAAGGTGTCCTGTATACAAACATGGGTGATGTCCTCCCGTGTGGTTCAAAGTCGTGTGAAAGTCTTTTTTATGAGTCAAGCCTCTCTAGCACTTCATGCAGTGCCGGATCAGCCAAAATGGTTTACGTGCGCCGGCGAATTTGCCTTTTGTATGGTCGTGTGAGGATACTAAGACTCGTGTGACAACAGCTGCAAAGATAGCTGCAAACTACAAAGATGTGTTCTTAATTTTTGTATTAATGTCTCATAATATAAGATTTCTATTTTGTATCTAGACGCTTTGGTCAACATCTCTCTTTTCATTAGAAGAGTTGTCGTAAGCTTGTTCAACGAATCTGTCTCTGGCCACTTTGGTGAGATCAACTTCGTCGTGGTATTTTTCACAGATTTCTTCCAAGGTCTTTCTCTTGGTTTCAGGAATCAAGAAACTGATAAAGAAACCTAACAACATGAACAAGGCAAAGATTTCCATAACATGGGGCAAGAAACAGTTTGGTTCATCAGCAGAACAACCGTGGTTCACCAATGTACCTAACACGGTTTGAGCAATGATAGCACCGACCTTACCTGCAGCGGCAGAAATACCGTGAGCAGAAGATCTGTATCTAGTTGGGAACACTTCACCTGGAATGACGAATGTGGTGGTGTTTGGACCAAAGTTTTGGAAAAATTGACACAAGACGTAAAGAGCCAATAATCCATGGTCGTTGATTTTGTGGTAGGCGAATCCAATGACACAGAACAAAATAGTCAAAATGGCAAAGGAGAATAATTGGATAGTCTTTCTACCAAGGGTATCAATGGTAGCGATGGAAACCCAGTAACCTGGCAAAGAACCAGCACAGATAAGAATCAAGTTACCAGCAGCAGAATCATAAAGTTTGTGATAAACATTTTCACTACCAGCGTAACCAATAGTTTGAAGAATGACAGCAGTGTTTAAACCTAACCCGTAGAAAGCAACATCCAACATGAACCATGAACCAGCAGTACCAATCAAGATTTTACCGTATTTGAATTTGGAGAAGTGACTGAAGAAATCTTTCAATGAAGCCTTTGGTGGAGTTAAAGCCTTAACTTCTTCTTCGATAGCATCGATGGCAGTGGCTTTAGTAGTCAAATCTTCGGCTTCGTTGACATCCAATTTATATCTTGGAGATTCGGCAATAGTTAATCTGTAGTATAAAGCAATACAACCTGGAACACAACCGAACCCAACAATGATTCTCCACATTTGATCACAAGCTTTTTTACAAGCAAAGTCACAGGTAGCAGCAGAGTCTGCATGAATTAAATCGTCCTTGTAACCAGCAACACAAATCATGGCAACGATACCAGCTAATAATTGACCAATACCTTGATTGGAGAAAACAGCAGACATGATAGCACCTCTCCATTTAGTAGTGGAGAATTCTGATGAGATAATAGAAGATAATGGATAATCACCACCGATACCAATACCCATAATGATTCTGAAGAACACAAAGATAGCAGTGAAGTTAATACCAGGAGCAGAACCAAGAGTGACTTGGATGATAGTAGCAGCAATCATCACAATCAATTCTAAACCGTAAATCAGCTTTCTTCCCACGTAATCAGCAGAGATACCGAAACCTAATTGACCGATAACAGTCCCCACTGAAGTAGAAACTTTAATTAATGTGTTGGTAGAATCTGGAATTTTTCCGTCATAAAGGGCGTAAGCCATCATGGCACTACCCAAGTTAATAGCGAAAATATCGTAGGAATCAGTTAAAAACCCAACCCCTGCAATCAAAATCATTTTCATTTGAGTCCATCCGAACCCAGCCTTATCAATTTCTTCTAAGGCCAATCTCCTCCTTTCAATAGGATCTTCTATGTGAGCGAATTTGGCAGAGTAATCCTTGAAGGCGGTTTGACCACCTTTGGAACTGTATTTGAAACCTTCAGACATTCTTGTGTATGTTTAGCTTTATGGATTGTTCTGAATACAACTATTACAAAGGTCAAGAAGAAAAATCTGAAAAAAAACTGGCTAACGGGATGTTTTTATAGTCAAGAAATTTTGGTGCCATCTAATTAATTTGCAGGAGAAATTAGGCAAAAAGAAAAGAAAAAAAAAAAAAAGGAATTAAAAACCAGAGGTAACTAAAGGTAAAATTGCCTTAAACATTAAATTGACCGATTTTCAGAGCATGGTAATAAGGCATGAAATACGAGAAATGAAACTAGTACCGATGTTGTATTTTATTCTAGCGTTTTTTGTGGCTTGAAACATTGGTTATTGGTGTATTTCTTGTGTAAAGGTGGTTTCGTATATGTTTAACGTCAATACCACGTCAAATCGTATCTTTTTATCTTGTTCTTGGGTGACAGGATCATCGTAGCCATCAATTGAGTTTTCTTGTCTTCTAAGCATTTGCTTTCAACGTTTTTTTCTTTGTATAATTAAGAAATAAGCCTTAGCTTGCCTATAATTTGCAGCTATTTTCTTACCATTTTTCTAACAGAAACGTTTTCTGCGACACACGTGTGCGAGGGTCTAATTTTGTTTTCTTATCTGCATGAATTGCCGCAAAATCAGCTGCTCAACATACCCGCTGATTGACTTCACATACTAAAAGCTATTGGTGCCGTTAAAACTTTCTATGCTGTCTGGTGTCAATGACCATCGTCCTTACTTGCCTTGATCCTTTCACAGTCACTTTTTTTCTATCCAGCATTGAAACAAAGGCGTCCTGCATAACACTAAGCTCTCTTTTTCTGGGTACTTTCACTTTTTTTCTTAGGGCCCCACGTTGGTGGTACGTGCACGCCTGGAACCACGTTGGTCGGTATGTACACGACTTAGCTAACGACCCCAGGATCTACAGAATAATAAAACCATCTGGCGTTATTTGCGTTTACGACGCCTTTAATGTGACACTTTGCCTGGTCAACGTAGCCGAGATGTGTATTTTGCAGCCGATGTAACTTCCAGTGTTATAAGTACCAATTATAGAAACGTTTCAGTTTCCAGCACGGGGTTTTCAAGCATGTACACTAAACTCAAATGTCTCCGACCATGAGGCACAGAAGGTTTGGTTTGTTTCGTTAGCGTATTTGTGTCAAAGCTAATTCACGTTGCCTGTGCGGTGTATAAAACCGAAGTTTATATACAACCGACTTTGCACACGCCACATGTCTAGCAAAAGTGGGATTTTTCCTTTGTTTCGGTCCAGTGACCGTTATTTGCCTGTATCCGTCTCTATTGTTATATCCCTGATTCATCCCTTACGAGTCTTATGTCCCTAAGACTTGTCCTCTTGGGTCTTGGGTTCATTTTTTCTGTCTGACAAAAGTTAAGAGGTCTTTGACCGCCTTTTGACTCTATAATTCCAGTGCGTTTTGGATTGCAGTGAATTTAATCTCCTTACTCCATTTTCTTACCTTTTGGCCCTACAGACTCCTTGCCTCTTGGAGACTTTACTATCTCATAACGGGTTGCAAATTCGTGTCCTGCATATAGTGATATGTCAAGCATTGCCTTGTACCAGCTGCAAAAGAATTCTTGACACTGTTTCGTGTCATTTTGCAGCAATATTATGTGTGGGTATGGGCTTATGACATGGTGTAGTTTACAGCGAAAATTGTATACTTGTGTTATAAGGTACAAAAGAACTGTGAATTTTGCAATAAATGTCTCTCTGATTTACTTGAACATGTCATTTATGAATAAAATACTGTAAATTACCATAAAGCTTCTACCACAGCAAGACACCAGCAGCGGTGAGTTCAAGTGTACCCAGACAAAATGAGTAAAGTTACACAGTATGCTTCACCATTTTGTTGGATTTGTGGTCTTTATCTAAACCACATGAAGGAAAAATCCTAAAAAATCCCAAAAAATCCTAAAAGCCACAAGAACATAACCACCACTAGCAGGAGCTATGCTTTATCCAAAAGGCTCTTCCTATGTCGTTCCTTTCAAAAATATCAGTTTTCCAGCTCTTCTGGCAACAAATCCATACACCAGCTTTCTCTGTTCTAGCGAAAAAAAAAATGGTCCGCATATTTTGATCAATAAACAATGTCCTTGGTAAGTGAGATCAAACGGTATCAAACCGATTGGATCACAGCGGGGGTAATTGCCTTTGTGTTTGTGGTGTATTTAGAATTAGCACCAGCTCATGGTAGACAATTCATCATCAATGATCCTAGAATCACCCATTCTTTTGCAAATCCTCAAATAATCAACGACTTCAAATTATACGTGTTGGTGTTTGTGATTCCAATAGCTATCATTATTTCACTCACCTTCTTCAAAAACCGTGCCAATTTCTTGAGACTTGGCCAGTTATCAGTCTTGGGTCTCGTGAGCAGCTTTGTTATAACAGGATTCCTTACTGATTTGCTCAAAATCTGGATATCTAGACCCAGACCTGATTTTGTCACTCGTTGCCAACCTGCTACCTCCACACCAACTGATACTTACGTGACTTTGGACGTGTGTACACAACAGAATCGTTTCATTTTGAATGATGGATTGAAGTCTTGCCCCTCAGGTCATTCCTCCTTGTCTATGGCGGGGGCCTTATTCTTGTGCTTTTGGTTGAATGGTCAATACAAACTATTTAGAAGAGCCACACCATTGTACATTCAGTTACTCAGTTGGAGTTACTTATTGGTTGCCTTTTTCATTGCTATTTCTAGACACTTGGACTATAGACATCACCTCGAGGACATATTATTTGGACTTTTTATTGGTGGAGCTGTCAGCAGCGTTATATATTTCAGATACTTCCCTGAGTTAACTTCTGAAGATTCTGACATTCCACGCGATGAACCTTCGATATTGCCATGAACTGTACATTGCCGCTAGGTTAGTTCTTTCGAATTATACACAGACTTTTTTGAGGTACACAGACCGAATTGCCCATTCTGTGGCTTCCACGTCAGTGTCATATCTTGACGAGATCGTCTAGCTTTTTCAATACAAAGTTATAGTCAAACGTATCCACACCATTCAAGTTAACGTAGTTTGGAAAATCATACTTCTTGCACATAAGGAAGCTTAAACTTTTTGCTTGTTCTTCACAATCACCCGATTTGATCACCAACTGACTTATGTTATCCGTGTTCTTCTTCTTTATACTGTAGACATATCCACCAAAGGTCGGATTTTTTTCCACTTTGTGAATATATATGAAAAGTGGCGAAATTTGGGGGCCGGACTTGTTGATCACAAACCTATATTCGGACCCATTTATCTCGTGAGTTTCATCAACCATGATTCAATGAAATAAAGAGTAAACTGAAAAAAATGAAAAATGCTGCGACACAAACTTGTGTGCTGCAAAAGATTTAAAAACTTCTTCTAATTTAATTAATCTATCTATTATTTAATTAAAATACTTGTCCGTTGAGGAACCCTTAATGCAAACTCTATCCTAAACTATAAAAAAGAATACCCTATTATATTATATAAAAAAAATCAAAACTTCAAACAAAAATCATTAATGATTGAATAACGGGTTGAACGTTATCCAATTGAGTCATTACATTAAAGTAATTTCAACCAAACTTTTTTCAAATTCAGATACACCTGAAAAAAAAGCACTATGCATATGTGTGTATCTAAGCAACAAGATTAACTAAATTTAGATCTTCAAGTCCTTTGGCTTTTCCCAAGAGTTTTCTTGGTTGGTGAAGTGACCATAAGAAGCAGTCTTGAAGTAGATTGGTTTAGCCAAGTCTAAGTCTTTGACCAAAACACCTGGTCTCAAGTCGAAGTTCTTCTTGATGACGTTAACCAATTCTTCAGAAGAGTACTTGGAAGTACCGTAAGTATCGACGTGGATAGATAATGGTTCAGCAACACCAATGGCGTAAGAGAATTGAACTAAAGCTCTTCTAGCCAACTTGGAGTGGACTAAAGATTTAGCAACCCATCTAGCAGCGTAAGCAGCAGATCTGTCGACCTTGGAGTAATCCTTACCGGAGAAAGCACCACCACCGTGAGCACCCCATCCACCGTAAGTGTCAACAATGATCTTTCTACCAGTAACACCGGCATCACCTTGAGGACCACCAATGACGAATCTACCAGATGGTTGGATGTGGTAGACGGTCTTGTCATCCAACAAGTTAGCTGGGATAACCTTCTTGATGATTTTATCAATGATTTCTTTTCTCAAGTCTTCAGTGGTGATTTCTTCAGCGTGTTGAGTGGAGATAACAATGGTGTCGACTCTTAATGGGATGACAGCACCGTTGTCGTTCTTGTACTCAATGGTGACTTGGGTCTTGGTGTCAGGTCTTAACCAAGCTAATTCACCAGATCTTCTAGCATCAGCTAAAGCACCGTTCAACTTGTGAGCCAATAAGATGGTCAATGGTAATTTTTCTTCGGTTTCGTCAGTGGCGTAACCGAACATAATACCTTGATCACCAGCACCCAAGTTTTCTAAAGCTTTTTCAATGTGAACAGCTTGAGCGATTTCATTGGATTGTTGTTCAATGGCAACTAAGACGTTACAGGTCTTGTAGTCGAAACCTTTAGAAGAGTCATCGTAACCAATGTGTTTGATGGTGTCTCTGATGATCTTTTGGTAGTCCAATTGAGCTTTGGTGGAGATTTCACCGAAGACCATGATCATACCGGTTTTGGCAGCGGTTTCACAGGCAACCTTGGATAATGGATCTTCTTTTAAACAAGCATCTAAAATAGCATCAGAAACTTGGTCACAGATTTTATCTGGGTGACCTTCACCAACAGATTCAGAGGTGAATAAAAACTTATCTTCTTGGGACATGATTGTACTTTTTGGTAATTTTTTGTTGAATAGGAGATTCTGAAAAATTTTTTTTTAATTTTGGGAATTCTATCGTAGATTTATACATTTTTTTTTTGGTTTTTTTTTTTCCTCAACTACTCGGGTTTTTGTTACACAAAACGGATTCAGTTTCGTCAACGGTACTATTCACCACCTTTGTGGGTTGGATGCAGAGACGCTCGAGATACAGAGATGTGTTTGTGTACACAAGAGTACGATTTACCTTACATACATAGATGTATTTGTGGATGTTTGCACAAATAGAAAAAAAACCAGTTCCCACGATCTCTTTCAACGTGGTGGGGCATGTTTTTCGAGTCCCTATTTCTGATTTTGTTTAGTTTCTACTTGTCTGACACGAGTCAATTTTTTCTCAATTCACTTACAGATACAAGGTACACAAAGGGTGAGAGGCACATGGCCAGGGCCGACATAGTAACAGGGCTACGTCTAAGCGACACTCGTTTTTAATTTTCCATACGTCTTTGACATCTTCAATCGCCATGTCAATAGAAACACCGTAACCTCTAACTGTGGCTACGATTTCGTCGTAGCGGCCATCGTAGCGGTTCGCACCTCTGATCGGCACGATCCCGCCGCATTTGTGGTTTCACTTACGTTGGACGCCACAGATTTTTCTTTGTACCAAGTTGGGTATGCCTATACGATCGTTTCTGCGATGAGATATGTTGGACTATTAGCACATATCACGTGAAAAATAGTCGGTGTATGTAGGGCATGTGAAAAAGTTATAGAAATGTAATGCTGACGCGCGATACGCGACATTTCGCGAGATAATACGACACACGACATATTTCATCTTTACGACATCAGACCGCGAATGTCGCTTTATTTTCGCAACCGCGTTGTTGATGTTCTTTACTGAGATACATCACAACACAGATCTTTTTAGTTTTTTCTTAAAGCTTGTGTTATGGATTTGATAGACAACATCAGGGTGGCGCCTGCCAGGGCTACCTATGACGCTACACAGGTGCTTCATGACCGGTTCAGTGAAAGTGAGTCTGAGGCTGAACCCACACAAGCAAATGTGCACGAAGAAGCCTCAGAAAGTGACGAAGAAGTAGGTAGTTTCATGGACAGGTTTAAAATGATCAAGCAAAGAATGAAGAGAACCATTGTTGACGATGAAGATGAAGAGGACGACGCTAATGAGTCTGATACAGACCAAAAAGGTAGTGAACAACCGGCATTATCGCCAGTAAACAAATCGGTTTTGTTGCCTCAGTTAGAGATTGACTTCTCAGATATACAAGATGCTGCTGGGACCACGCAGGTGGGACAACCGACACAACCTGTATCACAAGAACATGGAAAGAAGAGGACTGTGGAAGAGAGAGCTGCGGCCATTCTTGAGCAGAAACGAAAGAATCGGGAATTGAGGCAGAAGCGACTTGAAAAGTCCATCTTCGATGAGACGGATGAAGAGGAACAGGAACAGGAAAAGGCGCAAGAAGACCAGCGGCAAGCGACAAAGAAGCAGCTCGAAGCAGATATTTCTAACGTGACTTTGACAGACGAGGAGAACGACGAGCTTGAGTCAGCCCAGACCATTGCTAAACCTCGGAAAGATGATAAAGAAATGGAAGTATTCTTGAGCAAGCAAAAGAGAATCGACTTCTTTGACAACGTTGCCAAACCTTCCGCCAAAGTCAAAAAGTTTTCCAAGACAAGCTTCATCGATGCTTTTGACGACGATATACCCGTGGAAGCACCCAAACTAGCACAAGAGGCACTTGAAGGGGATAATGACAACAACGATCAAAGCGAAAAAGAAAAAGAACACGAAAAGGAAGAGGATGAATCAGATAATGAGATCAGAATTAGCAGTCCTATTACATCGCCTATGCGGTCGCCTATAAAACCCCAAAATCCCATTGAAACATATAAACGGAAACTTCAAGGTGTTGAAATTGACTTGGACGACGATGATCTGGAAGTGCCCTCCTTGACCAAAGACAAAGAATTGGTTATTAAACAAAAATTCATCAAGAAATTACCAAAGAAATCCAAGAAAAAAGCAAACAAGTTATTAAAACACTTGTTTGATATGAACATCAACCAGATAAATGCCATAGTCCGTAAGCATGAGGATATAGAGGACGATGAAGGTGAAGAGATCATGGTGAATCTTTTAGAAAAAGAGATTGAAAGAACAAGAAACATCAGGAAGATGGAAAAATTAAGAGAAAAAGCAGCATTAGCATTATCCAAAGGTGAACCATTTGAAGCAGGAGACGAGGCCGAAGATGGTGAAGTCGCAGATTCGGATTACTGGGAGCACAGTGATCAAGAGATAGAACAAGATCAGAATGATTCTGGACTGGAAAGTAATGCTTTAGAAGAAGGTTCCGATGAGGACCCCGATGAAGACAGCGACGGAAATGATCATCACATAATGATTGATAACCAGGCCGATGTCACGGGTAACGAGCCAGAATACGAGGACAAAGAGAATAAGAACATCGAAGGAGAATCCCAGTTAATGACTTATGAAAAGAACACTTCATTTAGCTCTCAGCTCTTCAAGAACTTGAAGCCAGTATCCGAAACGAACGATTACGTTCCTCCATCCCAGATGAAGAGTTTTGAAATGAGTGAGGACGAGCAGAAGAGAGCTGACCGGGTGTCACAAAACGATTCTGTGGAGAAGACAGAAGTCGACGTTGCTAGTCGTGGCAGTACGCAAGTTGTACGTGTGACTCAAGTGTTGCAGGACACTCAAGTTTTACAGTCCAACAGTTCAACCCAAATAATCAAATCAACTGATGTGGAAGTCGAGACACAGGCTGATACTTCTACACAAGCTATTCTCCAGTCTACCCAGGCAGAAAATCAATCTACACAAGTCATAGAGAACGAGGAGGTTACACCGGCGCTCGTATTGCAAGGGAGAGAGCAGATCAAAACCAACCAATTACTCAACATACAAGAGGAAGAAGATGAAGAAGCGGATGAAGAACTCCAAGAAAGAATCAAGGCATATGAAGAGAAGATCAGACGTAAAGAGTTGAAGCTTCTCCAAAGAAGAAAAGAGATGGAGAGAAAAGGTTATAAGAAGATAATTGAAGGAGAAGCCGAGGAAAGTGAAGATGAATGGGCTGGTATTGGTGGAGCTGATGGTGAACACGAGGATGTTGCCAATTCTGAAGATGAAAGGATGATTGATAACAATCTTAACATCGATTTGAATAACGATGAAATCAGAAAGAAGTTCATGGAACAGTACCAGATCAAAGACAGAAAGGAATTAGAGAAATTACTTGATGACGTGAAGAATCACAGGTTGACAAAGAAGGTGGGCGTAACTCTTGATTTGAGTGAAGAAGAGGATGAGCTCTTGTTGAATTATCGTCGTCAAAAGCTTCAAGAACAGAAATTGAAATTACAACAGTTAGACAAGTCCAACAAGTCCGAAAAGGCTAAAGCATTTTTTGAAAGTATCAAAGAAGATCTTCAAAATAAGGTTATCACTATAGACGACAGCGAAGAAGAGGCAAATGAACAAGAAGATGAACCAAGTGAAGATTCTGCACCTAAGAAATTCAATGAGGACTTCATTCGAAGCAAATTGTCATTTTTATCAGAATCCTTCGATCGTTATGAATACGAACAGCATAAGTCCAGATTGCAACATGACTTTGATTCCGAAGAAGAGGAAGATTTAAACGCATTGAAGATGAAATCCTTCACAAACTTGAAAAGATCTATTAGAGAAGTTGAAATCGAGACCGACGATGATCAAGACCACTTAGATTCTCTTAAGGAAACCAATGCTGAGGACGAGGAAAATGCTGATGACGATGACGATTTGCTTCCCATGAGGAAACCTTCCATGTTGAAATCGTTTAGGTCTACATCTTCTACATCCAGCACATTCAGTGGAGTCACAGTTTCCAAACAATACAAAACAGCCGGTGGATCCAAAGCATCCATCACCTTCATGTCAAAGAAGCCCCGGGTGGTACAAAAACGCACACTAAAGCACACGCTAAAACATTAATTAAAGGGTATTAGAATAAATATGCTATTAAAGATAAGATGCAAAACTTTCTAAATGAAAGCTAATGCCGTAGATTTGTACTTCGAGTTAATAACCTAGGTAGCAAACAATGGGGCACCAGAAATAGGAAACAAAGTCACTAGGCAGTGCTGTATATAATCGTGAGTTAGTACCAACCACAGATTTATGTCAAGCTGCTACAAAGTGCTTCTTGTAGGTTCCTATTACTGAAATTGGAAATGAAAGGTCTCTTGAATGCTGTGGAGTCGCCGTGGACCACAAACAGCTTGTTGGAGTCTAGAATCAAGCTAGAAGCAGAGCTTGCTAGCTTTGCATGAGGTAAACGTTTTAGCTGGGTTTCGTTCAAAACAGTGATAGGGTTAGTTTTCGGCACTGATTTCAACCTTTCAAGCTTGTTCCTTTTGAGTCGCCTTGAATTGACAGGAGCAGGCTGTGGTTGCTGCTGAACGAGTAAAGGAGGGCCCCCGAGTGACAATGTCTGTGTCAAAGACGAAGGATCTCGGTGCATAAGTTGCAAGAAAGATTCTGTTAAGGAAGTGCCTATTCGTTTTGAAGAAGAAGATGAGGAGACCAGGCAAGATCTGGTCCTGGATTTGGATGCTCGTACCAGATCCTGTTTGACATTTACCCGTACGGGTTCTGTGGATCCGGCATCTTTTTTGCTAGGCGAGTTTATGAAGTTGAAAAATGCAAATGGGGATTCGGATGGCCGATTAGGACTGGATACTGGCGTACTGCCCATTACTTTGGCCAATAATGACTCCGACGTCAGTGGTGGCTTATCTTCGTTATCGATTTTGTTGCTGAAAGTGGAATGCACAGACTGAACTGTAGGAGATAATGTTTCATGCTTGGGTTTGATGTTGTCTATAGGATTGTGAAATTTGAAATGCACGGCTGTTGGAACTTGTTGTTGCTGGTGTTGCTGCTCTCTTTCTTGTTGGAGAGATTCTTGCGTCTTAGAAACCTCATCTATTTGGGGAATATCATCGATACCAGGGATTCTATGCGATAACGGCGAAGAGCTTGCAGGCTCTAAATTTATGCTAGCGTCGCTGACAGACTTTTTCACCACAAAAGGGAAGCTGTCTGGGGCCAAAGATACTCTGGACTTGCGTAAGAACAGCTCAAAGTTCTCGAATTCCAAGCTTGGACTGTCGCTCAAGGTAGACTCGTTGTCGTTGAATTCGTAAGGGAACATGCCATTGTGGTCGACGTTGTCGATGTCGATATTATCCATGTTGTGGTCGATATCGTTGAAATCTTCAATATCATGCATTTGGGGCTTGGAATTAATATCTAAAGTGCTAGGATCTAGCACTAGCTCCGGCGTGGTGTCATTACTCTGTGGGTACGTAACATCCATAAAGTTCTCAATGGTATCAGTAGAAGTGTTTGTATGATAAGCCCGATCCAGGAAAGGCTCGGAATTGTCCTCGATAGACCTCACATCCACAGGAGAATGGAGAATCGTGTTGTTGAACAAGTTAGAGATCTTGTAGTGAGACTTCTTCTTGTACACTTTGTTGGCCTTTGTTCTTATGGGCTTGAGACTCAAATTTGAAATGGAGATGGATTTGGGGATCTTGAGGCTCTGTTCACTGGGCTTATTGCTCACAGTTTGAGGCTCAGATCCCTCGAAAGTGTGGTAATCATAAGTGTGCTCGAGGTATGGCTGGTGGGGGTATTTTTGCTTGAGGTAATTGAACTCGTCCATGAGGTTGGTGTATATGTTGTTATTAGTGAAAAAGTCGTTATGCACAAGATCATGCTCAAATAGCGATACCCTAGCATTTAAATCATAGAGTTCTGTGGAAAACTGGTAATGGCTTTTGACATACTGGTGGTTGCTGTTGATTTTGACGTCGACACTGGAAATTCGACTATTATTATCTGATATCTTGTCGATTATGTCAGAACAGTCATGGAAGCTTTGGAGGAGAACATTCGATTTCACGTCTATGGCGTCCACAAGATGCAACAAGTGGTCTAGTCTGCTCATGGCCGGAAAAGATCCAAAACAAGGAACAAATACTGTTTTGAAGGGATCGGGTATTAGGTTGAGTCGGGGTCCCAGCAACTCAAAGACAAACGATACAGCAAAAGACGAGTGTGATGCCAGGAAAGTTAAACCAGTTTAAGATTTCACAAACACAACTTCCAGAGTGTGATATACAATGACAAAGTTTCCAAGTCGAAAGTGAAGTTGAAAGTTGATCTACCAATTCAATTTGAGCTGTAGTTAATCGATGAGGAGCCGCACTTTTATACCGGAATGTTTATTTTTGTTACCAATTTGTTTAGGAATTCAAGCCTCACCAAAAACAAGTTTTGATCCCAATCCTAATGCGGATAGCACCTAACCAAATTAGGCGACGAGGCCTTAATACTTTTATACATCATTTAAAGTACTTTTTGCAACTATAGGAATGAGGGTTTCTGTACAAGAAGAGCTCTTCTGCTTAGATACCAGGACACTTTGCAACCGGTTGTCAACTGAGGCAGGCAGATGTAGGGAAAAAAAGAGAGCCGAGAACAGGGAAAAAAAGAGACAAAAACATAGTACGCTTTAGAGTTGAAATTCGCTATTGTTCAAAGTACGAGGTCCCTTAAAATATTTTTTGGTTTAAACCCGATCGTGTATTGAAGGAACGGCCGTAAGGGCTGTGGTGGTAGATCTATGCCCGGGCTTTGTTATGGTAAAATTTGAAGACATTTTACCTGCTACTTTCGGTTTTCTGTTTTCTTATCTATGCTTCGTTTCCATTAGCTATTTATTTGTACACTCTTACGCATTGTCCTCAGACTTCGATTTCTTTGATTTCTTATGTTTGTGCTCCTTGTCATGCTTTCTCTTCAACTTGTTTTCATACACCTGTTCTTCTGGAGCTTCGTAGTCCTTTTGTCTTTCTTGCTTCTTCAACTCGACGTTCTCTTCTTGTTTTTCTTTCTTTTCATCCAACTTCTTTTGCTTCTTTTCAGACTTGTTCAAGAAATACTCACCACTCTCGATCTGTAAATCGACCTTTCTTGGCTGCTGTTGTGGTGGGAATGGTGTGTACACCTTCTTCTCCTTCTTGGAAATCTTCTTTCTTTGGACATTTCTCTTCTTGAAACTTGGCAAGAATCTTGACCAGTCTTCATTAGCCAACTCTGGCTTCTTACTTAACTCTTGCTTGATCATCAACTCTTTTATATGGTAGATTGGGTGTACGTTCACCATACAGTCTTCCACGATTCTCCTGAGCACTTTCAATCCTTTGTATGGTCCCATGCAACTGACGGTATTACCTTGCACCAATATGTAACATTTGGTCAATAACTCCAACGCCTTCAAAGTGTTCCCATTAGGACCCACCAACCTTTGTCTTCTCTTGATGAATCTGTCCTTATTACTGACAAAGTTACCGATCTTGATAACATCGCATGCAATGTCATCTTGTAAGATCTTCACTGCTTGAGGAAAAGGCACTGATCTGGCCAACAATTTGATCATATCTCTAGCTTTCAATATTATGGCCGGATCAAACGTCTTACCTGTAGTTTTCACAGTCATGGATCCTTCCACCAAGTCTAATTGACATGCTATGTAGTGTTTTTCCAAAGCCCTGGTGACATCGCTCCAAATAGATTTTAAATACTGTTCTCTGTACTTTGGGAACAACGTCATGAACGTTGACTCTTCAGTAAACGGAAGACCGGCTTTGTTATCTTCTTCTGTGAACTCTTTCTGTTCCCATTTGTCTATATCAGGGGTATCCCATGGTTTATCACGATTATGAGTAGACACCATTGTATTTGTAAAGTATAGTTTTTTATGTCATCTCAAAATTTTTTTTCCACATCTCATTTTTAATCGCATCGCATAATTTCCAATCTAGAGACACACGATGGTGCAACAAAAGAACAGATCCACGAAGAAGGCAGACAAGACTGTCGATAAGAGGATAGGAAAAAAGACACACAAGAAAGGCGGTGTTATAAGCAAGGACAAGGGGAAGGCAACCAAAGCAAAAATCGACAAGTTGAATGCTGATATAGAGCAGATACAAGAGATTCAACAATTAGCAGCTCAATCATCACACGCACAAGAGACCAAGCAAAAATTCCTAGACGTCAAACAGTTGAAGACTGACTTATCAGAGCAACAGGAGAAGAAGGCCAAGGAAAGAGAAGTGGAAAACGATATTTCCAAACAGCTTGAATTGATCACAGGAATGGGTTTGTGAAGTGAAAAGCTAAAGGCATTAAATTAGACATTGTAATGCGATGAGCTTCTTCTAGGATAAATACACCCAATTCCCACAAGCGGCTTACAGAGAGGAGGTTCATAATGAGTTCATTTATGTGTGTTGCATTCTGCTAGTTCAGAGCGATATAGCATTCAACATAGTAGAGGCTTGACATGATCGCTGGTCGATTCTATGCCATGCGCTCTGACAGCTATATCAACATGTTTTTCCTTCTTCATCTGGAATTTCTTCAATAGCCAGTGAAGTAACCATCGGCCACTGTTGATAACTTATCAAGTGAAAGGCAATCATCCAGCATGACAACTTATACAATGTCATTATCTGAAGTGTCATCAGACTTTACCTTTCGTCGTCTTCCAGTAAGGCTACTTCTTCAGCAGTGCCTTTGAGTTCATCTTCTGGTGAATTCTAATGAAATGACCTCCTCAGGACTTGCAATCCTTGTCTGAAACGTCTTCAGTAGTTGCTCGTCTTTAAGCAGCATTGAGAATGACAGTGAAGTTATTGCCAGTCCGGATGCCCCAGAGAGTTCAATATCAGGTACCACAAGCCGGCAAAAAGGTCTAGATGCTGCTGGTACTGATACTTTCAGTACGGCCAATGCTCTAAATGAGCCTATATATAGAACATTCGACTTGACTGCTTCGAGCTTATGCTGTCCACACGGCATTTCCTACATACAAGGGCCCAGGATCACTAACAGAAGCGCCGTGGGCGTTCCTAGCCAGTGTCCGCCTCTCAATTCTGGTGTAATGTTTCTAGTTATAAATATAGAATAATCTGATAGTACATAGGATTCTCGTAATTATTTTGCAACTTGCACGCTGCATAAGATTTACAATACGGCAGTCAACCAACAGGCTCAGAACGTGGAAATACCATATACAGCGACCACAACGATCTTCGTTTTCACTTAAGAAACCCCGCTGACAAGACTTGCTTTGCCCCTGGCAGAGAAACTAACAGTGGCCCAGGTATACCAACCTCAAAAAGCATCTTACAGGGCTCGTGGCCGCAAGTGAAAAAGTTTCCTCGTAGATTGACCAAAACTTCGTAGTTTGCATAAAACCGGTATGGAATATAGGGGAAGTCCTCGGCATAGACATGCATCCAGAAAAAACTGTTAGTGTTCTTTTCCAAAACGGAATAATAATTTCATCTAACAAGTCAAGTTTATCGTAGATGCAGGCTGGTTATGATAGAACAATAGGATTTTTAATTAGGAATGTCCCTAAAAAGAAAATAACCCTAATTAAAACTTTATTTATGGTTTGGAGAATTTCAACCCTGTCTGAAACAGGCAATGACCTTAGATTATTTTAAAACTATTTACCATGTATAGTTCCGAACAAGGATCTTCGGACGCTATATAACCTTCCTGAAAATGTCCACCGTTTTTTCTCCTTAGTTCCCCTGCTTCTACTATGACATCTATGCTGTGGCTTATAGTGCTCGCCCAGGCCATCACTACGGCAGTGGCTTTGACTGTATCCAGCGATACTACTATTAGAGGAGCCACCGATTTTTCAGGCCAGTCCCTCACCATTTCGCCAGGAATAGAGTTTTCCATCATCAATAATCCTGTCACCGAGTTTAATGGACTTATTCAGATGCTTGGGTGGTTCTTTGTGTCCACGGAGATGCATGATCTTGGGTTGACAGTCAATTTGGATGGGTCCCTGATTTTGAACACAGGTTACGTGCGTTTGGACTCTTATGCTTCGCCCATCGCACCAGTTTTTCACTTTGAAGCTCCTTCGGTGCAGAACACTGGGTACGTCTGGTTTCTTGCAGACGGGTCTGAAGGGTCTGAGATGAACGTTCTTTCGCCCAGTTTCCAGAACAATGCTTTCTACCACTTTTACGCCAATCTGAGATACTCCGGCTCTGAGGTGTTCTTAGGTACCACCGACGACGACACTTCGGGCTCCATCTTCAATATGGGGCTTGTGTGCTTGCAGAACACCCAATATAAGCAGACCACCAGCATCACGGCCCAGGGTTGTTTCGATATTCGTGACGGGGCCAATGCTTGGTTGAGCGGACAGGACGTCGACACTACCCAGACCTTCCTTTTGAGTACTTCTACTTCCACTCTTAGAGTGGACGTCGGGGGCCAAAGCACTTTCAAAGTCGACCAGTTCGGTGGGGGTAACATCATTGGTCTTAATGCTGCTATCGACTCTTTCACTTATGAAGGTGACACTTTGACAGTGAATTCTTGGTCCAACTCCATCAACTTCCTCATTGGAGATTCCTATGACACTTCCTTGTTCCAAATCACCAGCTCCAACTTCGGCGACACTGAAGCAGATCTTCCTGCTAACAATGCCATTACTTACTCTGGTGCTGTACCACACGAAAGAAACACTGGTATCTGTGCCTTTTGTCTCGAGCCTCCTGCTATTCCAGACTATACTTCTTCGTCATATTCGTCTTCTACGCTGGAAACCTCGTCGTCTGTTGCACCATCGTCTTCTACTGCTTCTTCCACCGAGGCATCATCCTCAGTTGAGTCCTCGTCTTCTGAAGCTCCTTCTTCGTCTTCTGAGGCATCTTCTGCTGCTCCTTCTTCGTCTTCTGAGGCATCTTCTGCTGCACCTTCTTCGTCTTCCGAGGCATCTTCTGCAGTACCTTCTTCCTCAGTAGCTCCTTCATCATCGGCCGAACCATCGTCTTCAGCTGTGTCTTCAGAGTCGTCCGTGGTATCTTCAAGCGAGGTTCCTTCTTCAAGCGAGGTACCGTCGTCCAGTGAAGCACCATCTTCTTCCAGCATCGCATCTTCTTCATCCAGTGAATTGGTTTCTTCCTCGTCTAGTGAGATAGTGTCTTCCAGTGAAGTTCCTTCTTCGAGTGAATTACCATCATCCAGCGAAGTTCCTTCTTCCAGTGAAGTTCCTTCTTCTTCCAGCATCGCCTCATCTTCCAGTGAAGCACCATCTTCTTCCAGCATCGCATCTTCTTCATCCAGTGAATTGGTTTCTTCCTCATCTAGTGAGATAGTGTCTTCCAGTGAACTTCCTTCTTCGAGTGAATTACCATCATCCAGCGAAGTTCCTTCTTCCAGTGAAGTTCCTTCTTCCAGTGAAGTTCCTTCTTCTTCCAGCATCGCCCCATCTTCCAGCCAGTCGTCCTCGGAGATTGTTTCTTCAAGTAGTATGCCACAACCATCATCAACTGCACCATGGGATATCTCCAGATCTGTTTCATCCACCACAGAAGAGACCTCATCAACAGAGTCCTCAACGGAAGAGTCTTCTTCAATCGAGCCTTCCACCTCTGAAGAATCTTCTACTACAGGATCTTCTACTACCGAGGAATCCTCTTCCACTACAGAATCGTCTACTACCGAGGACTCTTCATCTACTACAGAGTCTTCTTCCACAGAGTCTTCTTACACAGAATCTTCCACGTCAGAAGAACCTTCTTCCACAGAAGAATTCTCTACTTCAGAATCTACTACAGAATCTTCTACCACCGAGGAATCTTCCACCACCGAGTCTTCAGACGAATCTACCGTAGAATCTTCCACCACAGAAGATCCTGTCCTACCACCATCTGAAGTTAGTTCTACAGTGACTGAAACTAGTACCGACACCCAAACAACTACTGTTGGACCTGTTCCAGATGATACTGCCAGTTCAGATCCTACAGACCCGCAGACAACTACTACAGGCCCAGAAACCCAGACTACCACCAATACGGAGACAACGACTGTTGGTCCAGTCCCAGATACTACAACCACCCAAGGACCTAATCCAGGACCTAATCCAGGACCTAATCCAGGACCAAGTTCCCCAATCCCAGATACTACAACCACGCAAGGACCTAATCCAGGACCTAATCCAGGACCAAGTTCTGGTCCTACAACTGTAACGTCTGTTACAACCCTTACTGGCACCACCACAGTGGATCCAGCCAATCCAACAGGTGCACCAGGCGGTGGATCCGGATCTGCTGACCCAGGAAACACCGCTACAGGTGCTCCAGCTCCTAATGATAGAACAACAATTACCACCAACCAAGCTGGCAGTAGCTCAAATACTCCTTCACCAGACACAACTATCATCACTGATGGAAATGGAAATGTTTTCACAGTTACGACCACTGGAGAAGAAACACGCTGTGATGTGTGTACCACATTCCTTACCGTTGTCACTGATGAGCTGAATGGACAGGTGCAGACTGAGACATATTTCGTCACCACTTTCCGGGACGGGGAACCATTGACTTTTACTGAGTATGGTGGCTGGGTCAGCGAAGCTACCACCACCGCAGCCACTCCGACTGCAAACGCAGAACTCCCAGTGCCTGGCTCCGGTTCCAATGGCTCTGGTTCTGATGCAGATGCTCAGGGTCAGGATCTGCTAGCGCTGATGCCACACCTGGTACAGCAATTTCCACCTACGAAGGTTCAGGCCCATTGTTGCAAACATCGTGGTCTTTCCTTGTGGGTTTAGGAGCATTGCTCTTCGTGTAATATTCCAAGGACTTATATAATGTTTAATAGAGTAAAAATTCAGGAACAAATTATTTTGCAACCGCAGCATTTGACCAGGAACTTTGCCTTATATGACTCTCCCCCAAATTAGCGTTGTGACAAGCGACACCCACAAACTGACCCTCCTTCAAGTATGATGGCAGTATAATACACTAGCCACCGCGATTGCTACCTCTCAATCTGCAGTACGCCCGTAATAGCCTATCACGCTTAATCCTCGTCTAGCATGTCGCGAGGTAACCAGCTACAATTTTTTGCAGCCATAATGTTTTACGAAACGACACACCCCAGATGCCTTTTCGTCTACTCACAGTCGCGCTATTGTTCATGGTGGTCAAACGCCGTCACACTTTGACCGCCACGTAAATTGTCACCCGTACAAATGACCGCCTATCGTGTATTGTACTTGACATTACTGTGTGCAGGAAAATTCAGGAACGGCCTCGAAGTATTTTGCCGATGGTGCATGAACCATCATCTCGTCTATTACTAAGAGGAAAAGACGGTGTTGCGTAGTGTCGCTACACAGTCTTGCCGTACACATTGCCAGGCGCGTGCCGGCACATACAGAGCTTCTACTACTATGTTGAACAAAAGTAAGAGCCATATGTGTGAGTAGAGATCGAATCCGCATAACACTTGAGCATGATAAGCTGTAGCTCCATAGTCTGTCAGAAATGCACCAAAACACAAATAGCTGAGTTCCAGCACTTTTTGCAATCTACCAGCCACAAACTCATCACAGAAGTCTCGTTTTGGACATCCATTCGCCCATTGTATTGTGAAACTGAAACTCGAAGGGGTGGTTTTCACAAAAAAAAATAAAAACGCGTACCGCGATGTTTTTAGTTTAAAATACTTTAACTCCTTTTCGACAATTTTTTACTTATTACAGAGTAATTTCTGGCTAACACAAAAAAAAAATCCGAACAGACTTTATAGTGGTTTCTTATAAACAACAAGACAAAGTATTGAATTGATACTTGTGATCAACTTTTAAAGTCGAAACTAATATCAACAACTACAGAACTAGGTGTCCCAGACTTCTTTTACTTCATTTCGTCCCTCAAAGAAATATCCATTCGTTTTTTCCAAAAGTAAAAGATCTGTAAACGCCATGTCATATCACTCAAGACAGCCTTCAATCGCGTCTTCGCTATTATCAAGAAACAACTCCAGTGTGGGCCATCCTCAGTTCATTGGTCCATGGAAATTGGGCAAGACTTTAGGCAGAGGTGCCACAGGAAGAGTGTTGTTGGCCACACATAAAACATCGGGACAAAAAGCTGCAGTGAAAGTTGTTTCTAAATCTGAATTGGACGAGGAAGAGACGTCCAAGCCTGCCAACGGCAGCTTGCCTTACGGTATTGAGAGAGAAATCATTATCATGAAATTATTGACTCATCCAAACGTGTTAAGATTATATGATGTGTGGGAAACAAGCAAAAATTTATATTTGGTATTGGAATACGTGGAAGGTGGTGAATTATTCGACTTGTTGGTCGAAAGGGGCCCATTACCAGAATTCGAAGCCATAAAGTATTTCAGACAAATTATTTTGGGAACTGCTTACTGTCATGCTTTAGGAATCTGTCATAGAGATTTGAAACCTGAAAATCTTTTATTGGATTCTAACCTTAATGTTAAATTAGCTGATTTCGGTATGGCTGCTTTGGAAAGCAACGGCAAATTGTTAGAAACCAGTTGTGGTTCTCCACATTATGCTGCTCCTGAAATTGTCAGTGGGTTAAAATATCATGGTTCTGCTTCTGATGTGTGGTCTTGTGGTGTGATATTGTTTGCCTTATTAACAGGAAGATTACCTTTTGATGATGAAAATATTAGAGACTTGTTATTGAAAGTGCAAGCTGGATCTTTCGAAATGCCTACAGATATCAGTTTTGAAGCTCAAGATTTAATTGGTAAAATGTTGACTGCTAATCCTGATTCCAGAATCGAAACATCTCAGATCTTGAAACACCCATTATTAAACAAATACCCAATTCCAAATGAGGATTTGATTAGTGTGAAGTCTTTGCCTCACCCCAAGACTGCCTACAAATCTTTAGGATCCGTCAAGAATATCGATAAACAGATTTTACAAAACTTATCTATTTTGTGGAATGACAGGTCTCAACAGGATATCATAGAATCCTTGTTGACTAATGGTCCTAACGCAGAAAAGACATTTTATGCCTTGTTATTGAGATACAGACACACTCAGGACGATTCCATAGCTCAAATGGGTGCAGTGAATCCTTCGAATAATGGTAGAATAGTGGGAAGGAATAATTCCGTAAAAGGAACTCCTAGAAAGAAAAGAGTCAGTCAAATGTCAGCTTCTTCTTCTCGTCACAGACCGGTTAGTTTCCAATACAAGAACAGAACCAGTGTCATTAATACCAATGGTGGAAGGATATCAGCTTCTTCAAGTGCTCAAAATTCTCCATACAAAAATTCCCCTTATAGGTCACCAAGAGCTACTGGAAGTCCTAGGAAATACGCCGGTATCAGGAATTCTCCTTATAGAGGATCTCCAAGAAGGTCTCCTGGAAAGAATTACAACCATCAAAATGTGTCCAATGAGTACAACTTCAATAGTGAAGCCACACCACCACCACCTGCTATACCAAGAAACATCTATAACGAGATTGTTTCAGCTCAGCAGAATGGGAATGGACAAGCCAAAGGTGTCATTGTTCCTGATGCAAATTCTACTATGAATTCACAGGTGATGCCCCCACCTTTGCCATCAAAGGACAGTATTGATCACTACAAGAGAGTGCTGACCTACAATGCTAGCCACGGACAAGAACAGCAACAGGAACAACAGCAAGGTCAACAACAACCTAACTTAATGGAGTCTGCCGCTTTTTCGTCTCCTAAATCGCCAGCTAAGAAGAGAAACTCCTTGATGAGATCTTTGTCTAAGAACAGACTTTCCAGAAGAAAATCTATGAGAGCTTCCATGACGGTGGGCTTGAAACGGAACTCTGTGACTGTGAAATTGTTATCTACTTATGCTAAGTTGGCCACGGAAACTGATTGGGAGTACATGGACAAGCAGACCAGAAGAACTTCTGCCACTTTTGCTACTTTATGTGACAAGATTTTCAACCAAGAACAATATGATAAGGATGAAGAGAATCTTGTGGATGAAGAAGAAAAGGAAGCTAGAGAATACGAGAGGTTAATGGAACTTGAAAGAAGAAAGCACGAGGCAGAAATCAAAGCTAGGAAAGAGTTGGCTAAACAGAGAAGAAGACAAAAGAGGAAATCGTTGTTATCTTCCAGAAAGCTTTCTATCTTCATTAAAGACGATACGAATAACTCCGAGAGTGAGATCACTACTGATGGTGCACTCAACCAACCTAAGAGACAATCCAAGTTAGCCGATAAACCAGCTTTGAGAGCCATTTCTGAGGGTACAGGTAAAGACCGAAAAGCACAGGATGATGACTTGACTGCTGAAGATGTTGAAAGGCTCAAAAAGAGATCTGTCACGCAACCAGTGCCTAGGGAAAGGAAACATCCTGTGTTGACCAGAAGACCAGTGTCTAGATTGGATCCTTTGTGGACTGCTTATGAAAACGAGGAGTTGGAAAGAGCTAAAGATGCTTTGGAAGCTGAATACAATGACGCTAAAGCCGCCTCTAAACCTACCAGGTCATCCAAGGCCTATAGAGAATCGAAGGCCAATAGAGAGTCGATGATCTCTGTGATGGACGACTTTGAAGACGACAGTGCTGCAAAGAAGAGACGTTCCAAGCAATACAAATTGCCAGAGGTTGATATGGAAAGATCTGATTTGAGTGAAGAATACCTCTCAGAAATCAGAAAGTCTAGATTGTTGAATTCTCAATTGAACATCAATGGTATTATGAAGGGTGAAAAGCAAATCGAAATACCTAAGAAAAACCAGAGGAAGACATTGATCGGGGACGTGAAGATTCCAAATGTGACTAGAAAGTCTAGGCACTTCACCAACTCGAACAAGAGATTGTCTGTGTTGTCGTTATACTCGACCAAAGAATCATACAGAGACTTGTCATCAATTGTCCAAGATGAAGGTAACTCCCAGAAGATGCCAACTTTGAGGACTAGTTTTGCCGACAGATTGAACCAAGCCGGATTAGCTGAAACTTATGAAGATGACGAAGAAGAAGATCCATTGACCGAGGGTTCGATATTAGATTTCGAAGAACATCTTGCAAACAAGAGAACAAGTTACTATGCTGGTAGGTCAAACAATAATGACAGAAGTGGTACCGTCAAAAGGTACTCCAAAGCCAATAGCGGTAGACCAACGTCTCAATTACCAGACTTACCACCTTCTAAGGCCAAAGGTAAATCTAGAAGACAAGCTGCCGATGACGAAGATGATTATGCCAACGAAACCTTTGCTACTAAGGCTGATAAAAGACGTAGTAAGGGTGATGATGGTGAAGGCAATGACTATTATGGCGGTTTGTTGGACCGTGATGATGATTATGAAGATGATGACGAGCAACAAGACTACGGCAACCAAGAAGGTGACACCAAGGTGTTTGAGAACATCAAATTACCACCTTCTAATCATGAGAAGAGGAATACTAGACAAAGCGGAACAACTTCTAAGCCAAAGACCAAATCCATGTTGCCTAGTGCTGAGTCAATGTTGATTCCTAACCTTGAAGGAAATGCAGAACCTGTTACCAAGCCTAAGCCATACGCTAGTACCAAGCCTGCCAACAAGAAGCCAATCTACCCACCACCTGCAATTGACTCCAACAGGCCAAAGCCTTTGGAAGACGCTACCAACAAGCCGGACCAGAAGAAGAACAAATCGATCTTCAGAAAGTTATCTTGGGGTACTAAAAAGGTCATGGATGATACTTCGAATCCACAATTACCATCTCCTGCTGATTCAAGAGAGCAATCTTTCGAGGATAACAAACCACAGCAAAGACAGAACTCTTTCTTTAGATGGTTCTCGTCCGGTAATGAAACCGTTACCGATTCTGAAATTCGGAGATTCAAAACCATTTTACCAAAACATGAAATGTCCCAGGCATTATTTGCTTTGTTGAACAGTTGGTCCAACTTCGGGTTGAAAGATTTGAAAAATGATCATTTTGCGTATATTATCACGGGATCTATCTCCAAGCATAATGCATTTGATTTAAAAAGTTGCAAATTTAGAATAAAAATCAATCCAAGAGAACTTAACCAGAAATCAGAGATTGTTTGTGCAAGAGTGAAAGGATCCAAAGTCACAGCAAGCACATTGTTCAAAGAGATCGAAAAGGTTTTGTTCAAAGAGGGTGTTATGGATGCTTAATAATGAGGTTTATATTATAGTTTTACTTGTACAATTACATAGACAATGTACCGTCTTAATGAACTTAAGTTGTAGCCTATTAAAGTGAGGAAAATTGCAGCCAAAAAAATAGTTTATGTTGAAAAATATCCCATGTATTAAGTAAGTTTTTTTATAGGTTTATATACACATAAGGTTCATGAATTGTTGAAATCATTGCTGAAGAATTGGAAATAGTTGAAATTACAACAGGAAAGTAAAAGTCTAGTAGATGCCCCAGACATCTTCACAACCATGGCAGAACTTGGAACATGCCACAGATGCAGACAATGGGTAATCAGAAAGCCCGATTTTCTCGTCCACAAACTCATCGGCGAAGTTATCCTTACCTCTAGCCATGGCACCGACGAACACACAGATACTTTCATCTTCGTCTAAAGTACTGACATAATCTTGTACTCTCCTGACTTTTGCGTCAAAAGATAAGGTGATCTTCCTACATTTAGTAGGCAAGTGTTCAGTGATAGGGTTCTTGATCACCTTCAACAACTTCTCTTCTGAGTTAACAGATCTGATACTCAACTTGTGCAATAATTGAACCATCAACCCACTGAATCTCTTGAAAGTTCTGGGGATTCTGACCGAAGGATTCACTTCAATTAGTACTCCTCTGGCTGTTTGTATGTACACTTGTAACTTTCCTGCTTTATTTATAGGAGAGTCTAACAACGTTAATAAACACTGGTGCGTTATATCGGGTCTAGCTTCTGCTATATCTCTTCCCATTCTTTTCAATAACCCTTGATGGTCATCACAATTTAACAATGCATACTTGTCCCCACCACCACTGGAACTTATTTTGTGTGTTTCCAAACATGCTTGAGATAAAACAACTATCAATCTCTTAGTAGTTTTGTCTTTGGAGCTCAACGGAGCAGGTTGCACAGGCACCAAAGAAGCTGGCACAAATGTAGGTATATCGGCTATATCCTTACCGTTTTTCTTTATTCCTTCGCCAGCTTTCTTCACTGGTGCTTCAGGTTTGGCTTCAGTAGAAGCTTGGGGCTTCGATTCGCTTTTTGTGTCGGCCATCGCTTGATTTTCAGTGTTGTGGAAAAAAGATAGTGAAAAAAAAAGTTTTTTTTGGTACTGGCGATGCCAGATCGCGCTGGGTATCAGTTCCGATTTTGTGTTTTACAGGTATCACCAAAACACCAAAACTAACACGCAGTAACCACATACTATAGACAACATTGGTTGCAAAAGGATGCAAAAAGTATGAGTTCCGAAGACTTTTCTGATGATGATGATTTTTTCGAAAGTATACGACGCCACGAACAAACAAAAGCTGCATCTGTGCTCCCCCCACAGCAACTGGGTGCCAATGATTCAGCCGAAATAAGCTCTTTTCCTATACGAACGACACAGACACAAGGAAGTGCAGACATCTCAAAACTTCCCTCTGATATTCGCCTGAGATTGTACCAGGCAGACGGTGAAATAGCCATTTTAAAGAGCCAATTGGAACAAGCTAAGACGCGAGAGTATGAAGAGACCAAGAGGCTAAAGGAGTCGTTTCAGGACTCTAGGATGTCCATGGAGGAGCAGATCAAGGCTTTGAAGTTCACGGTACAGAAACTTGAAGATGAAAAGAAGTTTTTAGACAACCAGGTACGAAGTGGGTATGTAAAGAAGAGGAAAGTGGATACTGACGGAACCTACGTGTCTGAAACACAGACAAATAAGCCTGGAAGTGCCACTATTTCTGCCACGGCGTATGTGGCGTCAGGGACGAGAGAAGCGGCACCCAAACCACGGCAAAAGATTATAAGAGTACTGAGTGATACGACGCTATTGACTGAATATCTATGGAGATTGAGCATCAATGGCAGCACGCATACCACAATGGACTACTTGGGCCGAATATGTCTTCGGGATCCCATAACCATATCAGGATTCACTTTTGCTTCACAGTTGCCTATTTCGGGAATCATATTGGAGTATCTCATCAACAAAAAGGACTTAAGGTTGGACAAATTGATTGATGAATTTTTCAACCTTTTAGAGAATCTAGTCAGCCAATTGATAGCAGACAAGACCATCACATGCGTACCGTTCTTGCTTACCTTGATCCATGGAGTGTTGGGTTTTAAACCCTCGGCTATAAGTGCCAATGCCTTGGTGGATTTGACAAAATGCATGGTAAAGATAGTCAACGAGTTCAAGACGAACCTCGATCACGAAGATAGAGAATTGTTCAACTACAACAAAACACCACAGCAGCTAATTATTGAGAAGTTTATCTTGGTGACTCTGATGGATATAATAGAATCTATCATGGTGCTGTGCAACCTCCACACAGAATCCCAATTGGGCAAAAAACTATTCCACAAGTTTGGGATCAACGACTTGTGTAACCAATTCCTTCCAAAGAACCAAGAGGCTTTGATAACGGCGGCACAGGTGAACATAGTATATAACATTGTTGAAATATTCAACAACTATTACGAGGTGAACGAACAAGAGGAGATGGCGCCTGAAACGGTACAGACGCTTCTCAACTTATACCTTATGGGGATCCCCCTAAAAGATGATTTCAGGTTCTACGGCCTAAACAGATGTATCGGAAACAATGATGACTATAAAAAGATCGACAAGGTGGTGTTCAATGACCAGTGTACAGAGATTTTGCAATCGAATTTGATCATATTGCCCAATCCAATACCAAAACTAGACCCCAGTGATAAGTATACAATCAAATTCCAACACGAATACCATGTCTTACAGCTCCAGCTCCATATGAGCGAAATGATAGAGAACTATATGGTGAATAAGGCGGATGTGGCGCTCGTGAAGAGCATAGAGTCTGTCAAACTTATGACAACAGTTGTCAATTTGGAACAACAGTATATCATAAGAAGCCCTAGATCCATGTATACTTACTCCAGAGTGAGGCTCATAGGGAACTACATTCGGATCTTGAACCATCTATTCAAGATGTGCAAGCAATTGAATGAGATTATCAATATCGAAGCCCTCAATGAGTTGACGATTGTACTATCGAGAATAGCGTTCAGCTCAGACAGTCAAATCTCAGCTGCAGGCTCCAAACTATACAAAGATCTCCGGATGAAAAACTACAAGCTAGTAGTAATTAATGCAACAACTGAAGAAAAGGCAAGACTAGCACATAACATAACCATTAGTCACCCGGACAAAGCATATCTTTCAGAAATCGAGAGTTATTCGGCCAATGGGCTCGAGGTGCCTTACGATAGCGAGACCATCGAACTATCAAGAGAGATATTGGGACTTTGCATCGATAACCAAGTGGCCGATAACTTGTATATAAATATGAACGGTCCCGACAGTTTGGAAGACATGGATCTAGACAAGTTTTAGGTAATGCCAACAATTTTGAAATGATCATTTATTAAACGTATTAACATGGTTCATGTTAAATAATATTTAGAAATCTATTTATTGGGTTTGGAAACCGTTCTTAAATCTTCTGGAAACATGCTTTAAGTAAGACATACGACCGGTACCGGTAGTTCTTCTTCTCTTAGCTTTCAAAGCCCAGTTGTGAGATCTCATTTTAGCAGCTGGGTATCCACAAGAAGCACAGGTGTGCTTTTGGATGTGGTATGATCTGGATCCACATCTGTTACACAAAGTGTGGGATTTGTTGTGTCTTTTACCTTGAGATGGAGTACCTTCTATAGAGATGCGTTAGTAAATGTAATTTGGTGGTGTTGAATATGGATGGAACTAGAAGTGTCCAAGATCAGGGGCTTTCTCGCTTGAACTTGATGTAGCACTGAGACGACAAACGGATGTACTGAATACTTGTATCATTGTGTTGTTCCTTTAGATTTTCCTGACATTTATCTTTGATAAAACACTTGAACCTCATCTCATTTAATTCTATGTTTATTGATGACTGAATCCCTCCAACAACAAATCTTCACAAAAACATTGCTTGAACTGCAACTCTTGACTATGTTCCATACCAATATTCTTTTAAAACGAAATGTGTGATCTTTACATACTACCCATGATTGATGTTAATTAAGTTGAAGTAAGTTTTTCAAAATTTTTCTTCAGTTTTTTTTTTCAGTGCACTAGCACCCGCTTCCAAAAAAGGAATGGGTGGTGCTAGATAAATTGGGTGGCCCACACATAAGTTTTACGGGAAGTCACAAACAGCAGCGCGCAGGGTTTCAGCCCTCATTTGGTTAATCCACGCCCTATGAGTGTCTGTGTCAAGTGACACAAAAACGCGAAAACCCATCTGCTCGCGTTTTATCGTTAGGCTGCAAAAAACCAAAACAAAACAAACCATATACATGATAGCGTGTCACGGATAAATTACAAACATACGAAGCGTAGAATAAACAAAAAAATACGTAGTCATGGGATTCGAGTAATTCTAGTTTGTTTGAAACTGGTTTTTTTCCTTTTTATTACATCAAAGTCCATTCCAATATGTCGTTACAATTCCCTCCATCGTCTCCGTTGAGGGACGAGAAGGAGTATAAGAAACACGACCCCTTCTTTGACGCTTCCAAAGGTAGTACCAGAGGTAGAGATGCAGTCTCATTTGAATATCCCACTCCACACCCATCTTCCTCAATTGGCAGAACATCTTCTCCCCCAAGAGAATCTGACTATGATCATTATGTCAGGCAAAGCGAGCCAAAGAAGGTATCTTTCGATATCAACAAGCCGGTGATGTCAGGCACCCAACCTGCCTTCTATGGCGTGCTCCCCAGGGACAGTAAGGTCACCAGGATCCCATTGGCTGCTAGTGAGTTCACAGTTGGTAGGTCTTCTCGTTTGAGTGATTTGGTGGTCAGAACCAGAGACAGGGCCATGTCTAGAAAACATTTGAAGATATCACACAATGCTGACAAAATCACCATTGAATGCTTAGGTGCCAATGGGTACGGCATAACAGTGCCCTTATCTTGCGACGTGAACAAGGTGTCTGACTTTGAGTACGAATTGGTGGAATGCTCCAGAAGCAAGTTGAAGGAACAGATCAAGAACACCAAACTCTCAAAGACCATCAAATTGACCGATAGGTACACCGAGTTCTTGGTCCAGAAGGGCGAAGTCATCACGTTACCCTTGCTTGAGAACTTAGTAATTGAAATCAAGTCCAATATCTTGGTTGTCAACCCCAGAGTGGAAAACGAGGAAACTGATGATGAGGTGTTTGAGAAGTCTACTCAAGCTCACTCGAAACAGACACCCGATAAGCCAATGGCTTTGAAACCCTCTACGCCTGTCAAGAGAGCATTCAAGATCACATCTGAGGAGTCTACGCCTATCAAGCACGTCAAGGTACCAGCTATCAAGACCCCCGTTCAAGAAAAGAAGGCCGTTTCTGTCAAAACCCCAGTACAGGAGAGACTCAAGACAGCCGCAAGAACACCATTGAAGGACATAACCAATGCCCCAATGAAAGGAAAGAGCGAAGAGCCCAGCTCCAAGACACACAACTCACCAGCACAACCAGCTGTCCACTCAAATGGACATGCTCGCTCTCGCTCTGCTTCGGATATGCCAGCTCCATCTGTAGAAACCGCTCCTGTTTATGAACAAACGCCAGAGCCTGAAGCAGATATGAGCACAGTGAACATCGGGGAGATCAAGAATATCTTGGTCAACCATTTGGCGTTCTCCAGATTGGCATCCACAAAGTTGACCATGTTGAAAGGTGTCAGTGAAAAAATCAATGAGCTTTCCAGCTCTCAGTTGAAGGAGCTTTTGAAGGAGATCCGGTCCATTGGTGTAATTTACAGAGACGGTAAAGATGCTGCAGGGAAACCACTTGACCCAGAGTATTACTATATTCCTGAAGAAGATGACGACGAGAACAGAAAGAGCTTGGTGGAGTCCATCAAAGGACACGGAGGGATCAGAAGATGCAGAACCACACACAAGCAATACTACTGGAAGAAGCCAGCTCCTATCAAGAACAAAGCTAAGAAATGATCACCCTGTATATTACCCTGAAGAAACGTATAAAAAACACAATGTAGAAATGAAAAGAATATGTCAAAGCAGACACACTAAGGTAGCCTGTCAAATGGCAAGCCGTACTCCAACTTTTCTCTCACGGTCAACCGTTTAGGACCTCCAATGGGTACTTTTCTTGAACGCAATATCAACATTGAAAGCCCTATAATGGCCAGGACCACCCAGATACAGCCAACACCGCCCACAATACAGCACTCAATGAGTAAAGTCTTCCTGAACCACGCAAACAAGTCATCGATTTCCTTTTGGAACAGCAATTCTATGGTCGTTGACTTGGACAAGGATTTGGACACAGTCGCTGTTATCAGGGCAGGCAATTCTGGTATGGAAATCTTCAAGTTATCTTCAATCCAGGAGAAAGCATTGCTGACCATAATTAGCTTTCTAGTAAAAATACAATAAACCAAAGAGGAGACAGGAGACTCGAACGGGGTGTTTCCAAACGGCTCAATTAGTGTGCTGTTTAACGCAGACACAAACAAGTCAATGGAGTCGGAAAGTGTGCCCGAAGTTGACTTCAATTCCCCAAATAAGTCTTGGTTTATCTGATACTCTTGCGCCCTGATAAAGCTGTTAGTGTTTCTCATGAATTGAATGGCTGTAGCGTTTGCTGAGTCAGCTGCTTGACTGGTCAATGTGTCCATAGGAAACTCTTTCAAAGCTTTTTGGGCTTGGGACAAGAGAGCGTATTGAAGTACCAAAGTGAACGCCCCAGCTGCTGTAAATGCAACCAAGAACATGGAATAAGTAGATGTGATGTAGCTGACGAACCAGATACTCTTGTTACCCATGTCAAAATGGAATTTATGCACAGCATAGTATAACACCGAGTTTGTGTATGTGTTCAAGGAATTAAAGAACTGAAATTCAGTAATTGCATTGTGCTCAGAAACATCCAAATACATATTGAACTTTCTTTTCCAGCCAAAAAACTCTTTGAATGCCATGACTACCACTGCTAAAGCAGCAGTGCAGCACAAGATTATCAAAATGACCTTGAAAACGTAGTTCACCAGATCTTCACTCTCCTTGATGAAGGTAATTGCAGCCGTGGGGTCAAGATCAGTAGACTTTATAGTCATTGAGTTGTTGTTTAGCGAACGCATGCTGATAGGACTGAAGTGTGTAGACTCGTTGATGTGACTGATAAGCTTGAAAACAGGACTTGTTAGCCGGTCAAGAGCATCTTCTTCCAAGTCATCAAAATCAGGTATCTTGCTTGACAAACTGTTTATCTCATCGAACACCAGCAGAGGAATTGAAATGTTATTCAAGGACCGTACGGCTGAGTTTATATCTCTCGTCAAAGAAGTCGTGTTTATAGCGTCGTTATTGGTAAAGAAATTGGACACAGAATTGACAGTAGAAGAAAACTCTTCAACAATATCATTGAACCCCTTGAGCCCCTGTTGAATTAGCACCGTTGCTGCTTTTACAATGGTATTTACCATCTCCAAAACTGTAGACACCACGTCCAAAGAAAAGTCAATGAACCCTTGAATGAACTGGGTTATAAGACACAAAATTGTCCCCAACACTAACTCGATAATGAACTTGATTACAGCAACGCAGCACTTGAACAAAATAAGAAGAAAGTATACCGACAGTTTCTTCAAAGCGTTGACTTGATTTATAACAAGCTGGTTGATTGTGTCAGCATATTGGGCTGGGAGCTGATTGAACTTCCTGTTGAGTTTATTATATTGGTCAACAGTGGAAACGAGCAGTTTTGATAACGCTTCAATGGCGTGCACCAAAGATATTTTGAAAAGGTACAATTTCACTATAATCAACGCCAATGCAACAGTATACCTGTTATGCCACACCTGAGAAAACTTGTCCTTATAGTCTAGGTAGTTCTGGGACTCAGACATGATAGTTTATGTGGTAGTTTTTTTTTGTGATCCGTGTGGTATTATGATCGACATTTTTTTGCAGCTTTGTTTCACATTTTTAGGGACTCCCCCAAAGGGCATGGCTAATCCCACGATTACATAAGCAAAAAAGACAAAATGCCAAAGAACAAAAGAGCGGCCGCGTATAAAACACCAAAGAAAGGAGGCAACATTTTTTCTCTCTTTATTTTCCACAACTCAGATAAACAAGGAACGCCAGAATGTCTGAACAACCAAAGGAAGAAAAGAGTGACACTCATATCAACTTGAAAGTGAGTGATGGATCGTCTGAGATTTTCTTCAAGGTTAAAAGATCCACTCCCATGAAAAGATTGATGGAAGCTTTCTGTAAAAGACAAGGTAAGCCAATGGATACGTTAAGATTCTTAGTGGATGGTACCAGGGTTGGCCCTGATAACACGCCTGACGACTTGGATTTGGAAGATGGTGATTTGATTGAAGCTCACAGGGAACAAGTGGGTGGATGTTAGATAAGCCTGTTTATGAAGTGACAGGTGTGTCACTGTGACAAAAGAAAAAGGAAACAGCCAGGAGAAGGCAAATTTCAAGAGTGCCAGTTTTCCTGTGGCATGTTGGCCTATGTAGAATAATATGCTCAATAAAATATTGACAATCGAATTGTATGTCGTAGATAAGACACTTAGAATGCAAGTTAGGTGTAGCTTTTATCCATACCGCTATCTTAAATCTCTAACTATATCTATAATAGTATTGTTGAGCCTGTATGTGTGCATCTGCAAAGTCAAGTGTGCACAAACAGAATTTTTTCTATCAGGCTACGTATCTCCTGTCAAATGACGTATAGGTGATAGATCGCCGCCCCCTTACACCAAGCCAAAAAAATAGGTAGCGGTGTACTTCGCCCGACGATACCGGTGGCGGTAGCAACTGAGTCGGTAGCTGAAGCGCGGGTCCCTAATTCGCCCGAATTCCTCGGATATTAGTATCGGTCGTGGCCCTGCCGCAGTTGTACAAAATAACACTATAAAAACTGGTGAATCTCCCTCGATAATAATCCGAAACTTTGTTACCTATAAAAGAAATGTGTCGTGCCGAAATTTGCAGTATCTGCCACCACAAGTCCTGGATCGGATGTGGCAAACATATTCCTAGCGTTATGGACTCAACTCCTAAAGACAATTGGTGTACCTGCGAACATGCAGACGACCAGGCTGACTTGAACTACCCTCCTAGGGCAGGCACTGGTTTTGCTAAGAAAACAATCTAAAACGGGAGTTTGATGTGTGATGATGTGATGGTTGTATGATGAGATGTAAGTGGGTTTTTATTTGGAGTTTCAGATGGTGTTGATTTAGGTTAGTTGATAGGTGCACATAAAAGCTGTCAAAGTTTTGTAGCACCAAGGAGGTTTGTTCGAAGTAGTGTCGAACTTCTCGGTAGTGGGGTTTCAGTAACCACTCCGGGTTTGGTTAAGTAGGCCATGTTTTGTATTAATATACTTTATATATTTTGTGTTTCTTTCCGATGATCTGAATGACTCTCACTGACTCCTGATGGATCCCTTTCACAGGAACGGCGAGTATCAAAAATGTCGTGTCTTCACCGTTATTTTGCATTTGTGTAACCCTTTACCCCATATTTTCTCACTATTTCCAGTTTCGAAACAAACCCCATAAAAAGTCGTCCAACATCATTCTTCTTTTTTTCAGCCTATTGTTTTTATCATTGAATTTTTTCTCGAGCTAATTTTGCTCTATTCAAAAGATTTTAATTGCCTTAACTTGCTGATCAGATAGTGTTATTAAGGTTTTTATCGTCATAACAGAAACACATCATTTATACAAACCAGACAGTCATTTTTTTTTAATACGCGAAGTTTCCATCTGGAAAGTACCAGCTGAAAAAATTAACAAAAGAACAACGGCGTCACAAACAACCGTTATAGACTATAGAAAGACGTTGTACTACTTACTTGACTGACAAATAGACATATCCTTGACGAATCCATAGCTTTTCAACAAAGGAAACTCATTGAACAATCCACAAATCCTAGATAAGTGACCTCGGTAAAGGGTTCTCAGTCTCCTCACGAAATGAACTTCAACTACCCTGACTTTTTAAACCAGCAGGATCTTGATAAGTTCCAGTTACCGCCCAACTCCAACAAGAGCTTTGAGTCTCAGAACGTTGCCGGCGGTGGCAACGCCAATTCCAATATCCACAACCCCAATGGCAATACTAACAGCGAGGCGGGCCACAATTCGAAGTTCAATGACATTCTTTTCAATAAATTGTCGACATTGGAGCAGAATCAGGGCACGGTGGATAAATCTCCACATACACTTGACGGAATAGACCCTATAGCAAATCCACAGAAACTGCCTATGGCAGCTGCCACTGAAGGTAAATTGGGAGTGAATAATGTTCAACTACCATTAACGTCGCCTTTAGTGAATCCTTTTTCTCCTCAAATGCAACCTTTCTCCAATGATTTGTTTCATAATCGACTCGACACTTTCAATTTGCCTTCGGAGTTGCAAGGGGGTGTTGGCACAATAAATTCCAGACGGCCCAGTTATGCGGCTGAATCTTTCACCCGGTCCATGGACCCTTTTGCCAATTTCCAGTATCACCTGCCACAACTGGCACAAGGACCTGGCCAGCAACATCAGCACCAGAACATGAACTTGGCTCAATTTGCAACCATGAATAACTACTCAATCAATCAGTTATCGGACGGATTCAGTAACTTTAATTTGAACTCCAATTTCAACGACTTTCAGAGCAGAAGACCAAGTCAGTTGGTGGATTTCGACATGCACCCAAACTTGAACCATTTAAATGGGAGCTATAACACCGGATTGTACCCGGTAGCAAGACCTGGGGCCGTTGGTGGGCGTGGTAGTGTCTCTGGAGGTCCTGGTGCCATTCCCGGCTCTGGTCCGGGCTCAAATGCCGGTCCTGGGCCAGTTCCCGGTCCTGGGCCAATTCAGCAACAAAACATTGCAAATGTGCAAGCTTCTAGCCAGCCGCCAGCTGGAGCTAAACCCCCAGGATTCAAAGAAGCCAAAGAATCTGATTCGAATTGTGTCAAGTTGGAGAATGGTTTGGCTCTTAAAGATCAATACATCGTGGCTTCACCAGAGTTAAAGGGCTTGTTCAACAAAACTGTAAAATATTTCCAGGACCCCGAATTGACCCTGTCGATATTGGAAAGCTTGAAGAGCTTGCTTGTTGATAAGAAGATTTTGAAATTGATCACATTCATCAAAAATTTGAATAATTTGACTTTTAACCACAAAATCTTGTGTTTGGTAATTAACAAAAACGGGAAGTTTGATTTGTTATCCTACCCTAACAATTCCAATATCCACCTTCAGAAGAATGATTTGGTGATAGTCGATGGTGATCGTGGTAAAGACTTGGTGATGATTTTGGAACCTTTTATCGACTTGAACTTTGCCATTCTTTTCAACTTCTTAAAGAAAATCGAACACTTGAAGTCATTGAACATCGTGGATGATAGCAACGTCAACTCCAAAAAGTTTGGAGGAACGCATTCTACGGATTTGAATGCTAGTTACATTGTCAATAATCATTCCAATGAAGACAACGAGTTTATCATTACCTTACCTACCAAGCAGGTTCTTCGGTTTGCAACACCTAGAGAAATTCATAAAATAAGTGGGAAATTTTTGGAGGAAAAGAAGGCGTTCATAACATGCTACAATAAGATCAAAGAGCTAAAACTAGAGAATAATTTACAGTTGATCAATGTGGAGTACCAATCAGATTTCAAAAAGCTTATATTTTACTACTATGCAAACTTCCAAAGAATTGATTTCCGGGGTTTGATAAAGGAATTGTTTAAGATATACAAGACAAGAATCTGGTTATGTGCTGTCTTGCCCTATGATAATGCAGGTAGCTTGACCAAACCAAAGAATCTCCCACCATTGAAGAACCTGATTCCTAACGAATACAATCTTAGTAACGACCAGATCGTTAATTTCCTGATCGATGAGTTACACAATATCAATAAGCCTAATTACTTTCATCTGGTAAACTTAAAGAACTTGATTGACTTGGTAAATGACCAGCTTCAAGGGAACTTTTACGGGTTTAGCTAGGAACCCTATAAAATGAAACAGTTAATGATTTAAGACAATCAATTAATAGACTTATATAACTTCAGTTTGTACTTATAAATAGATGTACCGGTTACAATAGAGATTAAGGTAACGTGGAGAATAAGTTGTGTATCTAATATCTAATCCTGTTTATCTTTTAAATCCAATAATTTGTCGAATTCCTGTTCGTTTATGACCGTGTTTTCGGATAAGCTGATATTGGACCCATTATCAATGTTGTAAATCGTATCGTCGTTATAATTGCCTGTTTCTGTTGTTTTACTGTCGTCTGCCGTGTTCTCTGAATCCTGTATGGTGCTCAACACATTCGTCTTGACTTCGTTCACGAATGACCATATACTGTTGGACACTGTGTGTATCATATCTTCGGGTCTTTCTTCCTGTATTAGGTCGTCCAAGTTGATGTTGTCGGCCTTGGTTGATTTCGACTTGAGCGGCGATGGCATCGAACTAGTGCTGCTGTTGCTGTCTTCCGACAATCTGGACTTGTGCTTGCGCAACTGTGTCTGTGCTGCCAGCTGTTGCTGTTGTTTGTTAGGGGGCACATGGTTTATCAAAGATTTCTCAAACTCATTCTGTAGCATCGTATCGAATTGCTGTATCAAGTTAAGAGGTTTGGACAAGTTGCTCCATATGCTGCTCTTATCATCACCTGTGTCATTCCTCCTTCTGCTGTGCGCAATGGCCTCCTCTCGGGGGTTGCTGTCCTGCCTCTGCCTCGTTGTGTGGCTTTCACGGTGCTGATTAAGATCGTTGTACAACAGCTTTTGAATGATCTCTCTAAGCTTATGTAGTTCCTTGTCGTGGTTTGCCAACCGCTTCTGTAAGCTATTGATGCTGTCCTTGATTTCAACCACACTCATCTCCTTTAGTGCCAATAGACGTAGCTTTGCCTCGAAATCGAGGCTCATCAACTCGCTCGTAGGGGGGAGTGGAACATCATATTTGAGACCCACGACTGCCTCCGGTACCAGTTCCTGTTCCTGTTTACTCCCAAACCCGTGTGCATTGGGGTTTGGAGAGTTCAGCACACTGCTGCTGCGACTCAAAGACTGGGTCGCCTGTGGTAAAGAGCCCGACATGCTGCTGGAATTAGAAAGCGACCGGTGTCGAGCTAGCTCAGGGTTCTGCTGGCCCGTTCCAACAGGGGAAACTGCAAGATTCAAGGTCAATCCCTTGGACCTGAGAGAACCAGACCGGTTCAAAAGCGTAGAGCCCCTTTGTTTGGAAAGCTGAACGGGTTTATTGTGTGATCCTATGCCAGAATCTTCTGCGGATAATGAGTGTTTGGGGCGTGCTCTGGATAGGCTGGAAGAGACATTCAAGTCATGTGGTTCCAAATGCACCTTTTCGGGCGAGGGAGTAGTGACTTTGAACGACGTATCTGACATATTACCGCATTTAAATGTGGGTAAAAACTGTGTATTGTAAAAAGTCTATTAGCTGATAGATCGCGTACAAATAAAAAAACAATCAGGCATAAAAAAAACAATGCGACTGTGAAAATTATCTGGATTGTGATAGATAAGGAACATTTAAGATGCTTGAAAACATAGATGAAACAGGTTCAGTGGGCAGATGGGTCAAATGGGTGATTGTTTTGTTGGCTTTACGTCGCGACCGGGCGCTTCGTTGGGCCAGTTTTCTTAGTTTGAACCCCATTATCAAGAAAGTAATGCGTAAAACTTTAAAGATACGTGCTGATGATTCTCAGTATAACGTGATAGTATCTCAATTATCCAACTTTATAAGCTCAGGGTTGTTGTTTCTGGCAGTGGTAGAGAACCCCAAGATTCCTGCTGATTACGGGGTGGTCTATGTGTTTTCCAATTATATTGGAGAATTGAACCCCCCCTCGCATAGTCAGATCTTAGTAACGCCTAAATCTTCACGTTATTTCAAAATCAGCTACTATAATTCTCCCAGGTTGCGGTACTTATATGACCACAAGCACTTTATAGTGTTTCCTGCGATTTTCGCCCAAATGTTGTCCAATTATTTGACCCCAACCACTTATAAGTTGAATCAGCGGTACTTGTCGTCTTTTATTAAAGGAAGATTCTTGAACCCGATCTGGATCAACTATACCCTTGGGGTCAACCACACGTCACTCAATTGGTTGAATTTGCTCAAGAATTACGCGTTACACAACGTTGCTTTTATTGCTATTTATGGGGTGATGAACTTTAAGAAAAGAGTGCTAGACCATTACTATGAATTGAAACATAACGTGTATGAGGCCAATGGGTTGCAAAATTTCCAACAAGTTATTATCAATTATGTTAGTTACGTGGTGAACAGAGCCAATTCCATCACCAACTTCATCTACTTGCCCAACTTGATCTCCATCTTCTTGATCTCGGTGACGTCCTCCAGCATCAAGTACATGTACCAGTCAACCCATAAGAAAATGTTGTTCAAAAACTATATCAAGTTGATTGGATTCATATCAGGGTTCATAACTTTAGTGGTCAATTCCATGGAGGTTTTGCCAGATTACCATTACGTTCCTACGTCGTACGATGACGAGAACGAACACAACCTGGAAAAGAGGAAGATAAGAACCATTGACGGGAAATTTTTCAATGCTTTGAACTTGTACTTGATAAAGTTGATTGTCTTGCAGAAATGGAGGATTTTGAAAGAGAACCATTCCCTTTTCAGAAACATCAGGTTGGCCACATGGAACAGATTGGAAAGTTTGGTATTCTGTTTCGGTGTGTTTAAATTAATGAACTTGAATGATTTCCTAAAGGTTACCAGAGGTAAAGATTACGGATTGAAAGAGAATTCCATGATTAAATTGATCGATAAGATCATGTAATGGTTGCTGGGCTGTGTGGCTGTTTATAGATGTGAAATAATGTACATTAAGACTAAAAGTTTTATCTCTTCTTTTATAAGGTCAATCAGTATCCTCCGGCACCTGGAGCATTTTCTTTACCCTTTAATTTTTTCAACAAACCTTTGAATCTAGTCTTGTCTCTATTTCCAGAAGGCACTTCTCCGATATCATCAACAATTTCGTTGACTCTATCCCATAAAGTACCCCTTTTCAAGAACCCGTCTCTTTTTTCTAAGAATTCCTCTTGTTCCTTCAATAATTCCTTACTATGTTGTTCCTTCTTGGTATTGTAATTGTCATAGAAATCATCAATGGTCTGTTGTGCCTTCTGGACTATTTCATCCTTCTTTTTCTTGTTGGCAGTTTCTCTCTGTTCAATTTCCAAATCACGACGTTCTTTCCACTCCTTCAAATGCTTTGATTCTCCTTCGAATTTACTCGTCGAACTCTCAAATCCTTCAAACTCGTCATCTTCCGGTTGTTCCTGAGCAGCAGCTGGGGCTTGTTCTGGTTCATCACCGTCCACTTCGGGGAATTGCTCTTTGAAATCATTGATTTCATCGTCGCTTCCTTTGTAGAGTTCATTATCTTGTTCGGTTTGGAATTCGTCACCTACCAATTCTTTTTCCCGACTTAAGAAATCAGAATCGCCGACGTCGTCCACAGCCGGCAAATTGTCTTCAATTGAGTCTAAAGCAGGAAATTTATCAGCCATTTTTTGTGTTGGATTAATAGATCAATTGTGTTTTGAATAATCGGCCACTTTTTGATTGATTCAAAAGATTGTTTTCTTCGACTCCAACCTTTTTTTAGTGACAGTGCGAACGCTCTGTTTGCTTATGTAAGCGCCCGCTGAAACCAGAATATGGGAAACGAAGCGGATCTAGTGTTCTTGCAAAGAAGAGTTACGAAGGGTGGCTGGAGGGCTTATATAACGAGCTTGTTTCACCTTTATTCTAAATGAGGCATAAAAGGAAGAAGGAACGAGAAAATCAGGTAATTACAAGGCGTTGCTAAGTCACCTACATCGAAACCGGGTATATTCACCACAAGCATCTTCATGTTGACATCTTAAGGCATTTTCCAACAGTGCTATGTGTATAAAGGTTGCTATTCTTTATTCGGATTTTTTGAATAGTGGTTGCAAAAAAACGATGATCTGAAATGCAACTTCTCACCTGTAATACAGAACCTACAAAATCTCCGATGACCCTTTAGTGCAGAAAAGAATAAAAGCTTTTTCCGTGCCAGCTCTGGAATACTCTTCCTGGTAATCTATGTTGACTCCACTCTTATTGTCCTTGTCCATGTATATTGTTTTGAAGCTGCCAATAACTACATATGGGAATAGGGGCAGTTTCTCAAAAGCTGCAAAAAATAAACTGCACGCAAATTAGATGCTATTGAACAGATATGTGTAAAAACTATACATCCTTTCGTGCTTTGCTTTCTTCTTTAGATATTTTAATTGCATTAAAGTTTACCCAAGTCTTCGTGTGAGGAAAGGAACTATCTTTCTATTTGGGTGTAAAAAGCATATGTATTACTCTAATATGTAAGAATTTCCCCGGTGTAGTTGAAAAACTTACCTGAGTCTTCAGGCTTCAAGTTTTCAATTAGCTTGACCACCTTTTGGGCACTCTCTTCTGGACTAATCAAAACAACACCGTCAATGTCTTGAAAGCCAATCATCATAGGAGTGGCTACAGTTCCTGGGTGGATAGAAATGACAACGTCTTTTTTGTCTTTTCTATCAATTGCAACCTGTTTAGCCATGTAATTCAACGCAGCTTTGCTGGCTCCATATGCCCCAACAGGGTACATCATGTCGGCGATTTGACCTGCAACAGAAGAAACAAAAACAAGCTTCACAGGTTTAGTTTCTAAGAATGGGTGAATGGCCTTGTAAAGCTTCACGTTTCCAACGTTGATGTTGAATAGTTCGTTGAACTCGTCCATTGGAACTTCGTGAAGAGCTGGCATGCCCGAAGGGCCTACTCCAGCGTTAGCAACGACAACATCAATGCCATTGGGGGCCAATTTGTCAAGGTCTTTGAACGCTTCGACAACCTTTTCGAGCTCATCAGTGAAGTCTATGTAAATCAACTTGAGATTAGGACAGTTGAGAGCCAAGAGCTCATTGGTGTTGGCACCTTTTCTTACTGTGCCAATAACGCTGTTTTTGGGGTTGGCAACCAATTCCTTGACAAATCCGAATCCCACTCCTCTGTTGACTCCTGTGACTAAATAAGTTGACATAGTTAATAGATATAGAACAACTTTTTTTAAAAATGTATAACCTTTTTAGCTGAATAGTGTCACCTTTTAAACTACTTTTCAGCTGCGTACAGCTTTGTGAAAGACGGTGTTTCTGGTATCTGTTTCAGTTGGATTCCGGATCAAACCACCATATCTGGATATATGATGCAATGATTTATCATCGATAATGTGTATATCTAAGCATCGAAGGAGAAAATATGGTAAATCATCTGAAACATTACTAAGCTTTTACGGAATTGGTCCATTAATAAGTTTCACCAAATGGAAATATTTGTAGGATAACTAGGTTTCAACACTGGAGAGTGCTGGTAAGATTACTAAGCTTCAGCGTACGGAATAACCACGTCCATAAACGGCAACTAAAACAATGAAAATGATATAAGCTTGTAGTGCTGAAGGAAATAGTAAAATGGCAGAAGGTTTATCAGGAAAAGACACGGCTTTCTATAATGCAATCGGCCGTCTTACAAGGAGGGAAGGTGGATTACACCTGCCAGTTAAAACTTTACGTCTCCGGATATATGATATGAAAGGATTTAGAGCACCAGTTTCATAATTCAAATGTACTGGTAATTATTCATGAAATATTATGCATTCTCTAATCCTAAATAAAGGTTCTAGTACAGCAACTTTTCACCAGTAACGTTAAAGAATTTGCCAGAGTCTTCAGGTTTCAAATCTTCAATTACCTTTAAAATACTTTGGGCACTTTCCTCAGGGGAGATCAAAGGAACTCCAGCAAGGTGCTCTTTTCCTGCCATCATGTCGGTTGCCACAACACCTGGGTGAATAGGAATAACGACATCTTCTCTATCTTTTCTATCAACTGCAATATGTTTAATGATATAATTCAAGGCTGCTTTACTGGCTCCATAGGCTCCCACGGGGTACTTCATATCGGCGATTTGGCCTGCAACAGAAGAAACAAAAACAAGCTTCACAGGTTTAGTTTCTAAGAATGGGTGAATGGCCTTGTAGAACTTGACATTACCAAAAGCGTTAATCTTGAACAAATTGTAGAACTCGTCCATTGGAACCTCATCAAGAGTTGGCATACCAGCAGCACCTGCCCCTGCATTAGCAATGACAACATCAATACCGTTGGGAGCCAACCTGTCAAGGTCTTTGAATGCTTCAACGAACTGCTTAAGCTCATCAGTCATGTCGATGTAAATCAACTTGAGATTGGCACGGCTGAGAGCCAAGAGTTCATCGATGTTGGCGCCTTTTCTGACAGTTCCAATGACTGTGTTGCTGGAGTTTGAAGTTAACTCTTTGACAAGAGCAAGTCCCACTCCTCTGTTGACTCCTGTGATCAAATACGTGGACATACTGGTAAGTGATTGAAATGTTGTATACCGCTTTTTAGGTGGATTACGCTACGTTTTAAACTTCATTTTGAGTAAAAAACGGCTCCGTGAAGTGCCGTGTTTCAATTATGGGACTTCTGTGGTTTCCTTACTAAAAGGCTGTATCCGGAAATAGGCTGCAAATGATTTATAATACTCACGGTAAACCGATGGAGATAAGGGAGTTAAGCGTCAGCTGCAACAAAAAATTTCACTCAATGGCATATCTACGTCCCGGAACGGAAATTGAAAAACGAAAATAACATAAGCAACCGGAGCTTAGGGACATAAGCTAAAATGCGACAGATTAGCAAGAACTACACGGCCTTTCATTGGTACCTTGTTCCGCCGTAAATAAGAGCAAATGTAAGATTTTACATGTCCCGGCAAGAATATTAAGCCACCATTTTTTCTGTTGCCGGAAATATGCCATGTTCCAGAGTATTTTCATAAATTTTTTTTACATGATATTCCTGCTCAAGCTATTTAGCATGGTCTAGCACTACATAAGGGCATTAGTACTGCAACTTATCACCGTTGACGTCAAAGAAAATACCAGTATCTTCAGGTTTCAAGTTTTCAATCACTTTGAGAATTCCAGAAGCACTTTGGTCCGCAGTGATCAATGCATCGCCGGCGTACTCCTCTAAGCCGGCCATCATATCAGTAGCTACAATCCCTGGGTGGATTGGAATCACAATGTCTCCCTTGTCTTTCCTTTCAACGGCGATCTGCTTAGCCATATAGTTCAAAGCGGCTTTGCTGGCACCATAAGCTCCCACCGGGAAGATCATGTTTGTGATGGAACTACCAAGAGACGACACAAACGCAATTTTGACAGGTTTGCCCTGTTTCTCCAAGAATGGGTGGATGGCTCTGTAAAACTTGAGGTTACCGTAGTAGTTAACTTGGAACATAAGGTTGCATTCTTCCATTGGGATTTTGTGAAGAGGATCCATACCTCTAGTACCAACACCAGCATTAGCAATGATGACATCAACGCCGTTTGGTGCAAGAGTGTCAAGGTCTTTGAAGGCTTCAGTAAACTGGTCGACTTCGTCAGCCAAATCGACAAAGATCAATTTCACATTGGTACCAAGAGCCGTAAGCTTCTCGGTGTTTGCACCTTTTCTAACGGTTGCAATAACCACATTGTCAGATTTAGCAGCTAATGTCTTGACAAGAGCGAATCCTACACCTCTACTGGCTCCGGTAACTATGCATGTGGTCATTTTGATATGTGAAGAATGGAATGTTGTCAAATTTGCTGAACGATGGATACTTCTGCCATTTATTTGGTTTGACGTATTTTTGACACACGGAGGCACGGCGAAACGGGTCCTCCGTCCGAGTCCGATGCAACGCAACAGTTTCATCTAAGAAGTTCTGTAACCTGTAGGAAGGGCTAAATTGCCGGGTAGATGAGTTTCCGGGTAGATGTTATGCCGTGGCTGGTGGCGCCTACCCTTCCTCTTTTGTGTACGCTGACACAATGGACGTGGTTGCGGAACTTAGTATTATTGGTTAAACTTCCTTTTTCCGCTTAGTTGCAAAATGTGAGTGTCAAGCTGCGAAAAGTATAATACAGAGGCGTGTTTCAATAATAAGCCAAGTTGCAAAATGCAAAGTTTGGCTAATATGTTTGAGCAGTTTACATTCAGGGCTTTATACAAGTTATGCCGTCACAATTAGGCGTCAAAGTAGCCTAAACTATTAATAAATACATGTCTAAAAAAGACCTTGCAAGTTATAAAGCCTTATAGACGAATCGCCGCTTCCTACTGCAAGATACAACTTATCTTTACCACCAAAACTAAGCTTGGATATCTTGTCTGCAGGCGAGATAAGCTTGTCCATCTGTGCTAGCGTGAAGAACTCGGGTTTCTCTTCAGATAAGTCTATTGTAAGCACAGAGATATCACCGTTTTCTAACCCAATAGCCACCACGACTTTACCACCTATGGGTTCTTTGTGCACCGACACAGCTGTGACCACGTCTTGTACTTTCAAAGCAGATACTAATGTGACTTTTTCTTGTTCTGATCTGCCAATGCCCCATAACTTGACCTGTTTATCACGTCCTACAGTCACAAAGTAGTTTCCTAACTGATGTGGCACCCATGCACAGTCCCAGATGATCCTAGTGTGTGCTTTTGCGTTGGTATCAAACAATTTGAACTCTCCGGTGGCCTCATCGATTACTTCCCATAAGATAAACTGTCTATCTCTGGAAACAGACAAGAGGTAGGCTCCATCTGGAGACCAGGCGATGTTGGTAACCGTTAAGTTGTGTCCGGGTAATGTTTGTGAACAAGGCTGGAAGTCTTTAGTTACGTTGAACAACCTAAGCATACCGTGTTTAACAGAATTGGACTTACATGCCGTGGCGATAAGTTGACGGTTGGGTGAGGTTGCGCAACATGTCACTTCGTAACCATGTCCGTACAACTTTTCCATTTCAGGAAACAAGGTGAACCGCTGTAAGTAGTCTTCGAGAGGTGGGACATCAAGTCCTTCTAGTATGTCTTCTTTCTTGGTGGGCTCGACGTTTTGTTCGTGGTCTTCACGCTGCTGACTGGCTTCTCCTTCTTCGAGCTGTTCATTGGCAGCTTTATTTGACAAACCCAACACCGGCAAAGCTGCTGCGTCAGGTAACTCCTCTGTGAACTTAACGTCTATACCACATAAATCCTTGAGCAATTTGTTGATGGAGTGTGTCATTTCAAACACCCTCAAGATCTTCTCGTCTCCTGCAGATACAAACTTTGTAGGAGATAAATTGTCAATGCATATCATATCGTACCCGTGGATTTGAGGTCTAGCAAACTCGTGCCACGTTTTGATGCCGTTGTGTTTCCAAGGTGCAATCAACCGGGTGGTTTGATCCAATGATGTAGCCATAAAGTAGTCACCATCTAATGACCACACCAAATCCGTCACTTCTCTGTTGGGACCAGTCAAACTGATTTGAGACTCCCACACCTTTGTGTCACCGTCGCTCTTGTAGACTCTTATGGACCCGGTCTTACCATTGGTGAGGAGGTAGTGTGAACCACCGTTGCTGAACCACGTACAAGACCAGAATCCTCCTGAAGCGCCAGTGGCTGTAGAAGCACCTTTAATAGACAATTCACCTAGCCTGCTGACACAGACCCAGATCCCAGACTCATAGTCCATTTCCCAGATCATAAGTGCCGTATCTGCACTGGAAGAAAGTAACTGAAGTTTTTTGGGCTCTGAAGTTTGTACGTCAGGTCTGGCGTAAGTGGGATGCCATGCCAATCCCGTGACCCAGTCATCGTGGCCCATGATCAATGCTTCGAAACTGAAAGCACATTTATTCTGACCAATACTGAACTTGTACTGCTTGTTGCTCAATAAGATCAATTTCAGTGAATCTTCGTCCGAGTTGTCAATCTTTTCATTAATTCTTAATCTCCATAATCTGATGTATCTGTCCTGAGACCCACTGGCCAAAAGGAAATCGTCTTCACTTTCTTTGATGAAACTCAAACACTTGATCCAGTCCTCGTGACCTGTTAATACTGCTGATTGTGTCATAACTGGTGCTGCTCCCTGTTGGTATTCAAACGTGTATATATAAAGGTTGAAGTTTGTACCACCAATAGCCAACACATACTGGTCTTGTTTTACCATTTCAAGGGCCATAGACAAGGGGAAGAACCCTGCTTTGACAGTGAATTCGGTCACACAGCTCCAGTTACCTTCAGCATCCGAGCCCCAAACGATAACTTCACCATCTGAGCCACCAGTGACAAATAACGTGTCGTTCAATACTGCAACACAAGTAACTGATCCCTTGTGTTTGTCCAAAGTCTGAGCGAGTTTGTACACCCCGTTAGCGGACTTGTGCCACAAGTTCACCTGGAAATCCTCTGCTGCGGTCACCAACACATCTGCACCAGGCAAAAACCGTACACATGTCACTTCTTTAGTGTGAGCTTTCAAAGTAGAGATCACACCTTTACCATCATTCCCCACAGGTCTCCAGAGGGCGACGACCTTTCCTGCTCCGTATGCCACCACACCATCGTTGTAGTTATAGTCTACCACAAAATTTTGCTTGTTTGCACCAATAAATACGGCTTCTTGCTCGAACTGTGCTGTCATAGCTACGATGCTCTTCTCTGATTTTTTTACAAAAAAAAGAGATGCGATAAAATTAAATCTCACTTATTTACTTTTACCATATGGTTTCAGCGTATGTTCACCGCAAATGGTATTTTTGCAGCTTTTATCCTAATACTAACAAGTGCACAGCGTTATTCTCAACCAGGGAGCCAACCCAGAGTCCATAACACAATTCCACGATGAATTGTCTAACGAATTGCCTGAACTAAAAGGCAGCTGGGGCTTTAGTTTCAAGATCTTCAGAAACAATCAGTACTCCATACCTCCCGATTTGGTGGGCAAGGTCGACGTTTCGCCAGAAACAAAGTTCTTACACACACTTATGCCATCATATTTGACGGATTCCAGTATATGTTTGATCAATAAACGGTCTAGTAGTGTGTTTCTGGGGCTTATCGATGAGGAAATCGGTGATTTGAGACTGAAACAAGACTTATTGACCATATCAAACGATCATTTGCACAAAGGTGCCACTTCAGGGTTGAACGACTCGTTTGACATGTTTATAACACACAAATTACAGAGTCTCTGGACATTGAAACAGAATATTCGTGGAGATGGGGGCCAAATCTACTTGTTGGAGAACGGTAACTTGGCCATCAAGACGTCCAATGTGTTTTTACACGGTATTTTTAAAGGATTGTTAGTAGAGGTAATCGTGGATGACCATATAGTGGAGAAATACGACCCAGAATACTTGAATGCTATGTTCAATAGAATTATATCTACTTATAAGATCCCAACAGGCAGGATATGCACCGAGTTGTTGGATCCTGGCAGGCCAGACAAGTACGGCGACTTGTGTCTCCAGTACTCGGAGATCTTGAACTTTTAGTGGATGTAGGAAAAAATGTACTATAAAATTATACTATAGAATGAACATAGTTTTTGCAACAATTTCTTGACTAAAACAAGGCTTTGGTCAAAGACTCCAGTGTTTATTGGAGCTGGTGAACTTTGAACTTGAACTCTTGTTGTGGAGCTCTGTTTGGAGCGTTTTCTCTGCTATCTTGTTTCCATTCTTTGTTCCCGACTATAATGCACCAATAGTTGATGCAAAGGATTGTGATTAGTTTTGATCATCATGATCACCTGCAAAAGTCCAAATGATCAATGCTAAGAGCTTCACAAGGAATGTAGACGAATCAAGCCGAAAAAAATCTTCATTATACTGACCTTGTGAATTTTGCATAAAAATTTGCATACAGAACAGTCTTTCTAAAAGGTCTATACATACAACTATCTCTTACAAACACAAACTCACCACACAGCACATACAGTGCAAAGGTACACTTTTACAATAAATACTACACATACCCCCAGTGTCTACTTGGCTGCTAATAATGGCTGTGAAAAAGCAAAAGTCGTGCCCTTTCAAAAAACGAAAACCATCTCATCCTCATCTTTAAAATATTTCAGAGTGTCAAATCCACAAACATAAGAAACTATGGCTAAAAACAGAGGAAAACTCACGAGAGAAGCCAGATTGGGCCAAAGAAGAAAGGAAGAGAAGGAACTTGCCGAGTTACAACAGAGGATCGCGGAATATGACCCCGCTACGCAAGATACCCAAGTATCACAATTTGCTCATCTCCCGATTTCTCTGAACACCTTGCAAGGCTTGACGGAGTCTAGTTTTGTTAAATTGACAGATATTCAAAAGAAATCGATACCATTTGCATTGAAAGGAGAAGACATAGTGGCCACGGCGAAGACGGGATCGGGGAAAACATTGGCTTTTTTAATACCTACTATTGAAGCATTGTTGAGAAACAAAATCACAGAGTACGATGGGTTGGCAGCATTGATTGTTTCTCCCACTCGAGAGTTGGCAGTGCAGATCTTTGAAGTGTTAACAAAGATAGGTAGTCACAACCAGTTTTCAGCTGCATTGGTCACCGGTGGGAAAGATGTCAAATATGAAAAAGAGAGAGTGTCCAGAATGAATATCTTGGTTGGAACACCAGGAAGAATAGCCCAACATTTGAACGAAACGGTAGGGATGGAAACCTCTAATTTGCAGGTGTTGGTTTTGGATGAAGCAGATAGGTGTTTGGATATGGGATTCAAGACCCAGATCGATAACATTGTCGGCCATTTGCCTAAAACTAGACAGACTTTGCTTTTTTCAGCTACTCAAAGTGACAGTGTGAAAGACTTGGCTAGATTATCGTTAACAAACCCAAGAAGAATCGGTGTGTCGTCTGACACCGATGTGTCAGCAACTCCAGAATCTTTGGATCAGTACTATATCAAGATCCCATTAAACGAGAAGTTAGACGTGTTATGGTCTTTCATTAAGTCGCATTTGAACAGTAAGATCTTAGTGTTCTTTTCGTCTTCCAAACAAGTTCAATTTGCATACGAAACGTTCAGAAAGTTACAGCCGGGGATGTCGTTGTTGAAGTTATACGGTCGTCACAAGCAGACGTCGAGATTGGAAACCACTGTGAAATTCTCGCAGGCACAGCATGCATGTCTTTTTGCAACCGATATTGTGGCCAGAGGTCTCGATTTCCCAGCTATCGACTGGGTGGTCCAGGTAGACTGTCCTGAAGATGCTGCTACATATGTGCATAGAGTGGGCCGTGCTGCCAGATTCGGACGTGAAGGTAAATCATTATTGATGCTTTTACCATCGGAGGAAGAAGGGTTTCTCAAAAGATTGAGCAATAATAAGATTGACGTGAAGTTCATGAACATCAAGCTGAAAAGTAAGAAGACCATCAGACCACAGTTACAGTCTTTGTGTTTCAAAGATCCGGTGTTGAAGAACTTGGGTCAAAGAGCCTTTATCTCCTACTATAAGTCGGTGTACATACAAAAGGACAAAGATGTGTTCAAAATCGAGGAACTTCCTACTGAGGCATATGCTGCATCTTTGGGATTACCAGGTGCTCCGAACATTAAATTGAAAGGTGGTAATTCCAGCAAAGAGAAGAAGAACGAGTCCAGAAAGCTCAAGTTGTTAGCTAAGACGGATGAAAATGGGGATGAAAAGGAAGGTGACAAGAAAGTGAGGACTAAATACGACAGAATGTTTGAGAGACAGAACCAGACAGTGTTATCTAACCATTATTTGAGCATGACCGGGAACAAGAAGTCAAAAGCAGATGTCGAAGAAGAAGAGGACGATTTCATGGTGGTGAAGCGGAAGGATCATAGGTTGGTAGAGGAAGAATTACCTGACTTGTCTATACCAGTGTCAAAGAGACAGGCAAAGAAGGCTCTTTCCAAGAAAGCTAGTATTGCTTCCAAAGGTAACCCCACCAAGTTGGTGTTTGACGATGATGGTACAGCACATCCAATCTACGAGTTAGAAGACGAAGAAGACTTCAAGAAGGCTGGTGACGCACAAGAGCAGAAACAAGAGTTCGTGAATAAGGAAACCGAGCTTATGAACGAACACGATGTTCAGGATAAGCTCACAGCCAAGGAGAAGAGAGAGGAGAAGAAAAGAAGAAGAAAGGAAATGGAAAGAAGAGCCAGGGAGGAGGTTGAAAGTGATTCTGAAGAAGATGGTGAAGTTGTTGTTACTCTTGGAGATCCTGATCTCGATAGAGATTTGGACTATTCTGAAGACGAACAAGAGGAAGAGCCAGCAGCTAAGAAGCCCAAATGGTTCCAAACTGAGGACAGAAAGAAGGAACAAGTTAACGATATTGTGGAAATTGACGAACCCCAGACTTTGGAGGACTTGGAGGCTTTGACCGCCAGATTGATAGACAATTGAAAGAGAAGATTCAGTTGTCCAGTAGCATAGCAATTGTACATAATATAATACAAAATAGTCAAAAAAAAGCCGTTTAATGTTGTATATAGTACTAGAGGATAACGGGAGTGGCTATAAGCTTACCATCGATTTCCCCAAGTTTATGCAAAGAGCCTTTGAAAGCGTCAGCGGGTTCGTTATCGTCGTTGGAGGATTTATCCTTTTCTTTAGATTCTTCTTCTTCGAGATCTATGGCCATATCGTCTTCCTTTTCTACTTTAACTTTAGGTTCCACTTCCGGCACCGATTCTGGTTCTTTAGAAAGTTCTGGTTCTGAAACTTTGGTGTCTTGCATGTTCAACAACACTAGTTCCTGGAGGAAACTAGAATCCACACCTATAGTCATATCCATGTTTATATCGTTACCCAAATTGAGTGTCACCTTTCCAGACTTGTGAACGTTTAAGCTCCCAATTTGCCCGCTTAACATCGGCACTTTAGATGCGAATGTGTTTGTAGGTCCTTCAGGGACATTTTCTGCAGATTTAGACACAGATTCTCTTTTCTTGGGGCTCTTTTCTGAAGGTGTTGGGGACCCTTGACTCTTCTCCTTTTTAGACTTGTTTTTCACAGTGTAATAGGGCAAGATTTTGGGCAATTGGATCAATGTAAATCTTTCATCGCTGGTGGTGTTGAATCTGTCGTTCATAAGACTAAGAATCTGTTTGTGGTCGTTAGAAAGTTTCTCTGATTCTACCTGGTTTAACAAGTCTACCGGCTGTGATATTTTTGATTCCAAGTTTGCTTTTGTGTCTAAGATCTGCTGCAATTCCGTCTCTATATTCTCACTGGCAACAGTATCTTCCTTCTGGAATGGTTCAGTTTTCACGGGGGAAGGCTCCTTAGAAAATTGCTTGGCTTCTTCCTCTTCTTTATTCACTCTCCCGGGTCTAACAGGGAATAATACCGTCTCTTCTTCTGCAAACTTATACTCTTTTGACATATCAATCTTCGTCACGTCTCCCTCATTATCGGAATCAGACTCGCTGGACTTCCCTGGAGTCGACTCTCTTAACCTTAAGTTCAGGATGAATTCAGGACTTGGGGAAACAGAATTGAAAATCTTACTTTCTTTCCCTAGCGACATATTGGACGCCGTTTGCGACGTGAGCAACCCGGAAGATAAAACGTGTGTGTTAGCATACTGATTTCTACCGCCCCTACCTCTGGTACTTTTTAAGCCCCGTGGAGGTTTTTGCTGAGTGGTCTTTTCTTCTTGTTCTTGTTTGACCTTGACATTTTTTTCTCTTTCTTCTTTGGACTTTCTTTCCACTGCCTTGGGCTTGAACTTCAACGAAGGCTTGCCTCCGCCAGGCTTTTTTGAGTTCAACGATTCTAGTCTGTTAGACATGGTAGACGTTGAACGATTTAGATTTTGATTTATTTGTGTATTATTTAATTTTGGTGATGAGCTGCGCAATTTTTTTTTATATAGGTAAAATTGTACTTCTTCAGTTATAGACACAAAATATGGCTAGAGCTACAGGAAAGAGGTCTTCGAAGCCAAGAGGCGGCGACGTGCCTTCAGACAACGAGATAGACGAGTTCCACTCCAACAGAGAGAAAGTGCTATTTGAAAAAGCCGGTAAATATGCTCCTAATACTGCAGAATCCGAATCAGAAGAAGATGAGGAAGTGATGGGTCTTGTAGACGACGACAACGAGGACGAGGAAGAAGAAGAAGACGAAGACGAAGACGAAGAGGAAGAAGAGGAGGAAGGCGAAGAAGACGAAGAAGTTGAAGGGTGGGGTGGTCGTAAGAACTATTATGGAGGAGATGAGATAGAAGACGCAGAGTCTGCTAAGCAGATGGCAGAGGAAGCTATAAAGCAACAGAAGAAAAATTTGGAAGAGCTTGGCATAGAAGATTATATTGACGATGATATGATGGACGACTGGGATCAGAAGGCCGAAAGTTTCGATAAGGAAACCAACAAGACGTCGTTGGTGATCAATGAGCAGAACACAGATTTGGACAAGTTAGACAAATCTGAGAAGCTCGAGCTCTTGACACAGTCATTTCCTGAATTTATACCGTTATTGAAGGAATTGAACAGTTTAAAGCCAAGATTGGAGAATTTGGAGACCAATGGGTCTGGGGAAGTTACACAAGTGAAGAAGACGGCATTATCTGCATACTTGGGTTCTATTTCTTCATATTTTTCTTTATTCATAGACCAAGTGAAGTCGGGAGAGACGTTTGCCAGCATGAAAGACCACCCAGTGATGGAAACTATTCTTACTACCAGACAGATTTGGAAAGAAGCCGACGGGTTGGCAGAGGTAGAATCTGAGGACGAAGACGAGTTCATGGACGCACAGGAACCTGAAGACGTCAGTGGAGAAGAAGTATCACAACAAGAGTCAGACTTGGACACAGAATCCGGGTCCGAACAGTCTGAATCTGAAATGGAATCTTCCGATGACGATATGGATATCGACGTTACTGCCAAACGTCATATTAAGGGCAAGAAAGCCAGTGCAGTGGGAGACTATGTGGAAGCTGAAACGCTTGACGACGTGGACGCCGAAGATAAAAAGAAACGGAAGAAGTCGTTGCGGTTCTACACATCCAAGATTGACCAAGCACAAGGCAAGAATACCAACAATTCTGAGGCATTTGCCGGAGACTTGGATCTTCCTTACAAAGAGAGATTATTCGAGAGAAAGCAACGGTTATTGGAAGAAGCCAGGAAGAGAGGCCAGTCTGGTGAAGGTGAAGATTTGGACAACGAGGACTATGCCCCAGAAGAACAGGAACTTGCACAGGACGTCAATGACGGCGATGACAGTGCATATTACGAAGCTCTCAAGAATAGCAAGCAGAGCAAGAAAGAAGCCAGAAAGAAAGCACACAAGACGGCGGTTCAACTCGCCAAGGAGGGAAAATTGATGTCTTCACAAGAGTTGGCCGACGCCGAAGGAAAGAGGGCTTTGAACTACCAGATCATGAAGAACAAAGGATTGACAGCACACAAGAGGAAAGAGGTCAGAAATGCCAGAGTCAAGAAGAGAAACAAGTACGAGCAAGCCAAAAAGAAACTCAAGTCTGTCAGACAAGTGTACGACGCCAACAACAGGGGTCCTTACCAAGGGGAGAAGACAGGGATCAAAAAAGGTATATCGAGATCGGTCAAATTGGCATAAAGTATATTGTATTGCATCTGTATTGTATAGTAAGAATGAAAAAGTCTCACAAAAAAAATTATTCGACTGCAACTCATTTTATGACTCGAAACGACCAAGAGGTGCCGACAACGGCAGAAAAACCCCACAAAGAGACAATCACTATGGACGATTTGTACAGGCGATCGACACAGTTCCGTTTGTGGTCGTTCACGGCGGATGAGTTACGCAAACGGCGAATGGCAACTAATGAGCAAGGTCGAAACCTGGGGACCCAGAAGTTTAGGGCTGCTTTGCAAAAAGCCAAAGAAGCACACCCACAGGTGTTTGCGGACCACGCACAAGAACTAAGCGAAGAGGTTCTTTTGGAGACAATCACATTGGAGGAAGAACTCAAGTACTTGAATTTTTACTCCAAGAATATCATTCAGGCCGCTAATTTCTTTAAGATGGCTACGCAAGTGAAGGCCACGGCGATTTCGTTCTTTAAGAAGTTCTACTTGTTGAATTCGGTGATGGAGTACCATCCGAAGTTTGTGTTATATACCTGTTTGTTCTTGGCTGCCAAACTGGAAAACTATTTTATCCTGATAGAGTCTTTTTGCAGAGGATTACAAAAGACCGAGCCTAAAGATATCTTGGACTTGGAGTTCACCATTCTTCAGGCTTTGAGGTTCACTTTGTTGGTGCATCATCCTTTCAGGCCATTGTATGGGTTTTTCCTTGATTTCCAGCAAGTTTTGATCCATTCCAATGGAGGAAGCGACGTTACAATTGACCAAATTGGCCGGTTGTACGACGAAGCAAAGAAATGGCTCAACGAACATGGATTATTGAGCGATGTGGCGTACTTGTTCACGCCGCCGCAGATAGCTTTAGCAGCAATGTATGACTGTGACAAGAGAATAACAGAGAAATATTTGAAGAGGAAGTTTAGAAGAGACCCAACTGAAGGTGAACTGGCAGAACAAGCAGAACAAGACAGCGTTGATCAATATCACAAAATCGTACGGACAATCCAGAAATGTGTGGAACAGGGAATGAAGATTGAAGAATCTTCTCGGGAAGAGAGTACCAAGATCGATAGAAAGTGTTTCTTTATAATAAACCCTGAAAAATTGATCAATAAACGGATCAAAAAACTCACCGCTCAAGAGGGATAGTTATGGCCCGTTGTGGAAAGGGGCTTTAATATGGGCTATAAATGGGGCTATGAATGGGCTCATCAACTGGGCTAAAAGGCTTATAAAATGGCCATAGAGGAAATAACAAAGTATAGTAATAGAATCCGGTTGTTATAATTTGAAATTCTGTTCCGTAAAACAAAGGATGTACAATCAGAGACTTGATCCTATAAAGGATCATATAATCTTACCTTTTTGATCAACTTATAACAGACTGATATAACTCTTAGAAGTATATAAAGGTTATTCTAGTTTTGCAACATTTTTGCAACAATGTGCAAGTACGAAAAACAAGCGCTATGGTATATTATTCACCTACTAAAGGCAATATCATCTATACGTAAAATGGATTTGACACATTCGGATGCCAATGTAATACTGGAAGTGTTCACTAATACCGGCTGCAAAATGTGGTCTGTGAAAGTGTTCGAAGTACCGGATCTTCTGACAGAGATCCCAGCATAAACTTCATTATTTTCGTGTCTGTTTTTCAAATCGGTTATAACATCAATAGGATTCAACCCTGCATTCTCTGCCAAGGTGATAGGAATGATTTCCAATGCCTCACTGAACTCTTTGTACACAAACTGTTCAACCCCGCTTAATTTGACACTTTCATTCATTAAAATCCGAGAAACTTCAATCTCTGGTGCTCCTCCTCCAGCAATCAATGCCTTTTCTTTCACCAAACATCTTATAACACACAAAGCATCATGTATAGATCTTTCAGTTTCATCCAAGATCAATTCATTGGCACCTCTGACAATCACCGAAACAGTTGGTTTGATGTTCTTAGAAGAAATACCAGTGATCTTGACAATCTTGGATCCACTGCTTTCGACTTCCTCGATCAAGTCAGCAGAACCTAACTTATCTTCGGTAAAGCTGTCGACATCAGCAATTGGCTTACAGCCGATGGCTTTGGATAAGAATTCCACTTCGTCTCTTTCGATATCTTTTATGACCATGATGTTCAATTTAGATAAAAAGTGCAATGCCAAGTCATTAACAGCGTCTCTTAAGATAGATTTTTGGATCAACACCACATTACATTTGGCTTTCTTTATCTTTTTACAAATGTTCAAAAGGTAAGCTCTTTCTTCTTTCAAGATTTTATCCATCTGTCTGTAGTCATTAACAATGATATTATTTTCCATGTCTGGTTTGGGAGGACTCAACTGGAATTGAATCAAACCAATTTTGGCCTTTTCCATTCTGATTGGGCCCCCGGCGTTTTTAAGCACATTTTGGGTCAATACTATCCCATTGATCAATTCAGTTTCATCAATTGTAGCACCTAGTTTCTTGATTAACCTGATATTATTCAAGTCAACACTCTGTTGTTCTTCGTTTATGACTCTTAACACCGATTCCACGGCCAAAGGTGCCAATATGTTTGAATGCTGTGACACAATTTTAGAAGATAAAGATGTAGAAGCGGCTTTCACCAAAGTTTCCTTGTCAGACAAATCGATCTTGTGACTCATTTCCAAAAGAATTTCACAACTCCGTTTAGCAGCTCTCTGGAAACTTTCACTGATTAAAGTAGGATGGATCCCCTTATTTAACAATTTATCAGCAGCGTGTAACAAAGCCCCAGTTAAAATGGCCACCGAAGTGGTACCGTCACCGGCCTCCACATCTTGTGCGGCACTGACATCGACCAACATCCGGGCTGCAGGGTGTAAGATGGCCATATGCTTTAAGATGGTGGCACCATCGTTGGAAATAATGATTTCACCAGATTTAGTCTTGATCATTTTATCCATCCCTTTAGGACCCAAAGAAGTTCTGATTGCATCAGCCACGGCTCTGGCAGCAAGGATATTACTTTTTCTCACCTCTTGAGGCTTTTCCTTGTCCTTGAATCTGGCATTGGAGGGACTGGGACCTACTTTAGCAGACATTTTATTAAAGTTACAAGTAGCGTAGTTTTTGCCGTTATGAAAATTTTTTTTGATCAACAAAAAAGTCGCGGGACATACAGAGGGCGTGTAGCGAGAAGAGGTTAGCACGTAGGTGTTTTACACAAAAGCAGATTTTTCACACAAACACAAAAAACACACAAAAAACCACACCAAATGACACGGGACTACACAGTGTTTGAAGAGATTAAGGCCTCTAAGCAAGAAATCATCAACTGCAGTTTTTCCAACTGGTACAATAAGTTCTCATCGCACGCTATACCAGCAACGATTATTAAGCCACTTCCACATGCTTTTTTGGAGTATCTAGCCAGCGAGAGCATCCGGTTGCCAAAGGAGGACAAGGTGGTTGTGGAGGCCACGGACGACAACGAATACAGCGACTGGGACAGCGACAGCGACGAAGAAGAGACAGAAGATCCTGTCAGGCACTTTGAACAGTTGCACCACCAGATCAAATCGGTGGTGGCCAAGTATGGAGCCGTGGCGCCCAAGTTGAACTGGAGTGCACCCAAGGACAGCACGTGGATCATGATCAACCGTACGATGAAGTGTGAAAGCGCCAGCGACGTGTACCTAATGCTCAATGCGCTGGACCACATTACGCACGATTTAGACCACCCGTTTGAAGACACCGAAGAAAGTGAAGAAACAGAGGCCCCCGTGGAGTACGAGCTAGTGCTCCGCAAGTGGCGGGAGGTGAATCCTGCGCTTGAGTTTCGGGTTTTTGTCCGCAACGGCGTCGTTGTGGGGAAGTGTCAACGGGATCTTAACTACTACGACTATCTCCAGAAGCTCATTGACGACAACGACATCAACGGCAAGATCAACCGGTTCGTGGAGGGGCAGATTTTGGGCAAATTCCCCAACGGCAGCTTTGTGGTGGACTTGTACATCCCGCGGCCGTTTTCCAAGATCTATATTGTGGACTTCAACCCGTTTATTCGGGTCACTGAGTCGTTGTTGTACACATGGAGTGAATTGATGAACGACAAAGAGGACCGGATCCGGCTTATTACCAGCACGAATCTTGCGCGGTTCAAGACCAAGGCGTACAGCGAGAGCCAGGTGCCGTTGGATGTGATAGAGGCCAGTCAGGACCCCAATTCGTTGGCGGAGTTGGCCAAACAATGGCAGATCAACGAGAAAGAGTAAGCGTGGGGGAGTTTGGGGTGGTGGGGCATTTGGCGTGGTTTTGGCCCGAGCCACGCACCGAGATTGCGACGGTTGGCGCACGACGGGGTGAAAATTCCGGCAATGTTTGCAGGTATAAAACCAGTTCACCCGCCACAAACACTAAAACCACCACAAAAAAGCACAAGAAAACACAATGGTTGCAACAATCAAGCTTAGCAAAGAGAACATCATTTTGCCGGACTACAGAGGCCGGTTGCTCGAGGGAGTGACGTACGACGATCGAACCAACTCCATTTTGTGGGTGGACATCATTTTGGCCGAAATCCACCGGTTGCAGTTGGACACCTACAAGCACGAAGTGATCAAGCTGAAGACGCCAGGCGACTCGATCGGGACCATTGCGTTGACCAGCGACGACGATCGGGTGATTTTGGGGGATAAGATTGGAGTCAGTGAGGCCAGATTTTCCACGGGGGACATCAGCCGGTTGCTCAAGTATCCTGCTAACGACAAGGTTCGGAGCAACGATGGGAAAATGGACCCGTACGGCAACTTGATTGTGGGGACGATGTTCAATTTCACCGAGGAGCTGGCACCTATTGGAGAATTGTACCAGGTGAACAACAAGTTGGAGTTGAAAAAAATGAGAAGTGAGTGTTTGATTCCCAATGGGTTAGGATTTACTCAGGACAAGCTGTTTTACTGGACCGACAGTCCCAGGGGGAAAATGTACAAGTTTGACTATGATCCTAGCACCGGCACCTTGTCCAACGAGTCGGTTTTTTTCAATATCAACGACCATTTCCCTGAATCAGTGGGTGCGGCTCCAGACGGGATGTGCATAAGCAGCAAGGACTTTTTTTTCATTTCTGTGTTCAATGGCCATTGTGTGCTCAAGGTCAACAAGAGTGGCGAGGTTGTGGGCAAGTATGAGTTGCCAGCACAACGGATCACTTGCTGTACTATTGGAGGGCCCAAGGGAGACGAATTGTGGATCACCACTGCACATGCGGACCACGAGGACTTGGATAAGGAGATTGTGGCAGACGGCAAGGGCGATTTGGGAGGGTACTTGTTCCGGGTGACGTTGGACGAGGCGCAGCCAGAACCACAGTACCGGTGGGCTTAAAAGAGGTATGGACGATGTGAGTGGCAGTTTTGATGTGAGAGGGCAGTTTTGACGGTGTGCCGTATAGGTTTTTGAGAGGCAGCAGCGCCTGTGAGAGGCAGCAGAAGGCCTTTGAGAGCAGCATGGATCATAGAGGCACACATGGTGCAGATGGTACACGAGATGAATGAGATAAGATAAGATAAGGTGAATGAGACGAGATAAGAGGAGGTGAAAGATTATGCCATGAGACGTGGTAGCTATGTGTTTGTGCTCTTATATGCGTTAACATGTGTGATGTGAGATTACATGTAATGAAAACTGATCTGCCGTGTGTCATGAGATTATGGTATGAATGCTGTAGGCCAAGATGAGATCAAATGTCATAATGCGGAGGTTAGTGTATGCCATGAGATTAATGTGAGACTCTAAATGCTTGGATAATGCTGTATGTGAGATTCTATGAATGCTTAGATAAAACTATCATGCTATCATGCTATGAAATGAGCCAATGCAATGCTATAAAATGCTAAAGATGAACTATAATGCTATAATGTTATGAGATACTATGACGAGATGAGCTCCATGAGTCTAGTCTATGAGTTAATGCCATAATGCTGGCTCCTACGACCTTCCCTACAACTCACCCGACTCCGCCCGCCCCTCCAAGTACAAAAACCGCTGCACAAACTCCTCCACCACCGGCAGGTACTCCAAGCCCTCTTCCCTAAAGTCCATCACCTTCAAATTAAGTAAGTAATGCATATCGTTATTTAGCGTCCGGCTATACTTGACCAACAACGAAAGGTATTTTTGTAACGTTGGCGATGTAAGGTAATGCTTGATCTGAGGATCTTCAAGAATTCTGTCATACAACAGTAGAGGTTGTGCCAGGTTAGAACTTGGAGGATCCAGAGCGGAATTGTTCATATCATTTTGCAGCGGAATTTTATTGTCGAGATGAGGATCCAGTACATGGGCGATTTTATGACTTTTGTAACAAGGGATTGAACAGTAGAGTGCTTCACATTTGGGGCACTTATACTTTGATTGTGCCAGGTTACAAATTTGACAAAGCATAATAAGGCGTTTGAATAAAAGATAAAATTAATAATTAGTCCATTGCCAAAATAAAATAAAAAAAACTTTTGGTTTCAAATAGTACAAAGAGAACAAATGATTACAAAAGAAATTATTCTCACGCAACAAAAAAAGGACAAGACAAGACAAGACAAGACAAGACGCAAAAACCCAAAAACCGAAAAAAAACCTCAAATAATTGACAACAGACGACGGGCAAAAAAACATCAATTATTCCAGTTTCAGGAGATAATAGGGAAAAAAGGATAAATGAATGAGAATTTGGAAACTCGAAAAATAAAAAAAATTACCACATCTCTCACACGTTAAGTGTAAATGGCAAAAAAGAAACGACAATCCGTAAAATGAAATAGCGCTAAATAATTACAACAGAGAACCGAAAAAAAATTGAAAGTCGTGTCGATACCACAAGATTTTCACAAGTTTGGAGATGCAAACCTACTTTGGTTATGTATTTCGCAAAAATACTCTAAAATAGAAAAAATAAAAAAAAAAAATTACTTACAGGTAATTGTTGCAAAACTTTAAAGCAACTGGAATGCTAGACATTAAATCGTTATAATCATAATTCGTTGCCACGGGAGCTTGTGCTTGTGGCATAGGAAGCGTAAGCGGAGCCCATGACGACACGGTGGAAGAAGGTGCCAGGGATGACGTGTTCAGTAACTGTAATGCAGGCACTGCTAAGGTATTTAGCTGCGGAATGGCATCTAAAGGTGCAAATTCGGTTTTTGTGCCTGCCACAGTAACATAATCAAAATCTGTCTTGTTGCCTTGTAGTATAGGACTATCGAGCGGTGTAATGGGGGAGTCCACGGGTCTGTGGTTCATGTAGTCGTTAAATAATTTATAGTGGTAGAAATTGATCTGTTTTAGGTGGGTCCAAAACTGCTCATCGTACTGAACAAACTTATAGTCCAAGTGATAATTAAGGCCCGTCAATACTAAAACTTCCAACTGATTGAGAAGCTTAAGGTTGATGTTGATTTTCACCGACAGGAACAACTTGATCCATGTTTTAAACGAATAATTGGAGTCTTGAAGGAGTTTATTCAGCAAGATCAAAGACACAATAATGATCTTATCGATCAACTTTTTGTCAATGGATATTATGGAGTTATGCTTGAGCCTATGCAAAAGGAATATGGAGATTACAAGGTTATCTGTGGTCAATTTAGACACTTTAACTAGCTTTATGATTTTCTTATTAGTGGGATGAGTGTTAAATATGCCACAAGCCAAGCGGAGATACGCTTCATAGTATTTGTCACTGATCATTAGACAAATACTCTGGTTTAGGATAATGCTGTAAGATATGCTAGGAATGAAGTAGAAGGGTTGTGGATGTTTAAGAATTGAAATCCCAGGAAATGAAATGAACTTTATATACCTTGATATGTGGCAGTTTATAAAACTAAATTAAAAAAAAAAGGTTAAACGAATGTTGCATATAGATAGGTGCTATTCTTTTTTTTTTTTTTTTTCTGATTTAATTCAATTTATTTTTCCTTTAACAAGTATTTTTTTCTTTTCTTTTTCTTTTATTCCAATCTTATGATTATTTTGCCATTATTTTTATTTTTTGATTATTAAAACTTATTATTGTGCGGAAAGAACAAAGGGCGAGGGAAACCGAAAACACCTGCAGGTTTCGTAGAGTTGTTTTCTCTGGTTTTGAGCCTCTGGTAGATATAACATGCAATGTCGTGGTGCCAGAAGATCGCGACATACCGGACCAGGGCTACGAACATCAAATCTAACTATAGAGTTTGCCTGCTGTGGAGTGAGATGAGGTGTGCGCCAGCGTGTCAGGATTTATTATTTAGTGTGCGCCGCACAGTTAACTCAAACCCACCGTAAACTCCTGATGGGCTAAGTGCTATTTTGGGGTTTAAGGTGTTGATCATTTATATCCGGGAACATGGGCGGAATGTGGTGGCAATGAGCACAACCATAAGCAATGTCCAAGAACAAAAGAATCATAGAGAATGGCCTAGCCAACGAACTCGCACACCCCTCCAAAAAGAGACATTAAAATAGCCCTTTGACAAACAATGCAACGGTCAAAGGGCCCAAGTGCTATTGCCAGACTGAATAAGCAGACGTGACCAGAGCCAGGCCGCAGGGAATTCTCGGCTGCAAACCTTTTTCAGGGGAAAGGAGTCGCCATGACGAACACAAACACAAACATGAATTATAATAAAAAAAAAAAAGAAACAGCACTACGCTTCCATTTTAGGTAACAAGGAAATAAGTAATGTTCCGGCTGGGTCAGACACTTTATTTTTAAGCCCAAAAAGAAATTGGTGTGCCGAACCCACCGCAATTCACCGCCAATTTCCGAGGTATAGGCTCGGCTGGGTGCAAAACATGAAACAGGCCGTGCCTTTTTACACCAAGCACTTTTACACTAAAGTTTCACGTTCTTTGTTTAGGGCAAGTGACCATTGTTTTGAGCGCTTTCGATGACTGCTTTGTTTGGGCTTTGTTTGGGCTTTGTTAGTGCGAATTTTAGCTGGTGTTAGGATCGGTTGAATTTCAGTAGCCGTCAAGAGCGTTTTGTAGCAACCGTGGTCCAGTTGTTTGTGTATGAATAGAGTGAGTTTGTTTGATCCTTTGTGTTTTTGATGCTTTATGTTCCTGTCCCTGTTTGTGTTCTTGTTTCTACGTGTTCTTGTTTCTGTGTATTTTTGTTTTTGGTTGTGCTGGTTTAAAGCACTATTTGTGCCTCATTTTGTGCCTCTTCTCATTGCTCTTGGTATTTTAAGCGAGACTGTCACACGACTCTTTTTCTGCAACACTGCCATCTCCACAATCGTCATCTGTTTAAAGTAACTGCCTCGTTGTAGAAAGCCAAACAGTCACAAAAACATCGGTGAAACTTAGTTGTGAAATTTATTTATTTGCTTGCTAACTTAAATCTTTTCACTCGCTTCAAAGCTGACAAACAGCACAAGCACAAGAACAAGCACAATTTTTTAAAGATTATAAGCACAAGAACACAAACACATTAAGCAAGATCATGGCAGTTCTTAAGTTCAAAATCGTCCATTACTATCTCATCCCGCTCGTGTGCCTTTTCGTATGGTGGGCCATGCTTATTGCTCTTCTCATATGCTACGCAGCACAAGGAAAGCCCCAATACTCATGGAACACCGAATACCAGAACCCACCTTACATTTCCGACTTGGGAGCTACCAATTTGCGCCCGTTATTCATATCGTGTGCTGGGTTCCAGGCCATCTTCTTTGTGGGCACATTGGTGATGGAATTCTTTTTAAGAAGAGCCAAAAAACTCCAGCCCTGGGTTTCTAAGAAGCAACCCACATTCAGTTGGATCTCAATTGTGTTTGCCGTCATTGGCCAGTTGGGGATCCTTTTTGTGTCAATTTTCACCACCACCAAGTACCATACTGTGCACATCTCGATGGTTGCAGTGTTCATAGTGGGGTCATTTTTTGCCTGTGTTTTCAACTTTTTGAACTCTTTCATCTTCGGCAACTACCCCCAGAGATTGAGTCCCCACCATGAGAAAGTTATCTTCTCTAAGCACAGATGGGGAAATCTTTATATGGTGTCTTTCTTCTTAAAAATGGCCTGGTTGGTAGGTGCTTTAGTTTTCGCCATTTTGTTCGGGGCTTTGATGAAAAATGAAAAGGACAGTTTGTCTGCGGTGTTTGAATGGACTATCTCGTTCTGGTACGGTCTTCTTTTGGTTTTCTGGTCCATTGATTTGTTCCCAAGTGCTGTCAGGCACTATCAATTGAGACACCCAGACGAATACTCTGAAAAATTCGGTGAAGATAAATGGGCCAGACGTAATTCCAATGAGTATTCGTTGAACGAACAAAGATCCATCCTGACATTTGGAGGTCCTACTTATCAGGACCAGGCTGTATGATATGTATATTAGCAATATATGACTTACTATGAGCCCAAACTCTTCGAGCCCAAAGGGCGAGTGATTTGTTTAGTGAGCCCAAGAGTTCTTTGTGAGCGAGTCCGAGAGTTGTCTGTAGCAACAAGTGAGTTTTTTGTAGCGACGAGTGAGTTCTTCAAGTCCATAGCGGCGCCTTCTCTCGTCAGGTTCTCGTCGCTCTTGTTCAATAACACCTGATTCATGAAAACCGGCTGATCAACTCCAACACCGCTCCTCCGCACACAAGGAACACCAAGGCCGCAATCCAGCCCTTGCTCAAGGGATATTCCACCTTGGATTCGTCTTCCTTATACTGACCAGTTCTTTTTAACTGGTTTTTCTTTTGGAACTTCTTGTTAGCGAGTCTCTGTTGTGGTGTTTGAATGGCCTTAAAATGTTAGTAAAAGCACGGGAAAACGCACATGCCCATTCTGGGGCACAAAAGAACACGTTTGTGGTTCTAAAGTCCCGATTTATGGTTTCTACTTGTGTTCTATAGTTGTGTTTAACATACCATTATGTAGACGTTGACGTGTTTGATTTGGATTTTTCGTCGCGGTGAATTTAAACCCTTTTGATCTGTGCTTCTGCTGCGTTTTCGCGGTGCTGGGCACTAGTTTAGGGAGAGATGTGACTACAAACACCGATAGATGGGGCTCAACGAGTTCTGCCCAGATGGGATACTAGCAAAAAAAAGAGCTTCGAGGATTGAAAAAATAGCACCACCCGGTTTCGATCCGGGGACATCAGGGTTATGAGCCCTGCGCGCTTCCACTGCGCCACGGCGCTGACTAGATAGTATATGTGCTGCCACATCCGCTATGGGGACGGAAGCGAAGATGTGCTTTGACACTAAACACGCTTGTCATGGCCCCAAAAGCTACAGAACAACACCAAAACACGGACGGAGAAGAAGGTACAGCATCTGGACCAGTACCAGGAGAACACCACATCACGCGAAAGCTAGCGCAGCATATTTAGCCCTCGTCGTCGTCGTAGCATAGTCCAATTGTGCTTTTTATCTTTGCTTTCAAAAGATCTTCTTAGCACTTTGCAGCTACTGACTGCAATTCCAGCCGACAGCAATGGTTATAACATTGAATCCCAAACTCTGGTGCTAGGTCCAAGCCCGTCTCCTACCAGGCTACAAACCCCAGTTTTTTGTATGTTCAGCCGTACACAAAAGTCGTTGCAGCCACAAATCCTCACCAGAGAAACACGGCACAACACGACAGCTACTGCAACCCCCAGCTGCATGTCCACAAACTCGAAAAAGCCTCTATGCCCAAATAGTGCTGTCAGTATTGACAGCAAAATTTGACAGGTCTCGCAAAATACGAAAATAACCGTAGTGCAGCACGGGTAGTCGGCCCCAGAAATAGCCGGTACCTGTGCTGTCTCCAACACGTCCCAAACGACCAGTAAACCTTCAAATACGTCATCTGCAAAAGCTGTGATGCCGGAGCACGGAAAACCCGTCCAAACGCCGTCTTCACCTCATCACGAAGTCTGAGTGTATAATTCAATGGTGGTGTTCCCCACCGCACAACAGCCGCTGAAACACCGAGCTCGGACCTAGTGCTGTTTCTGTAATCCAGCCCAAACCATCCACTTTTACGATTGCAAGTGGTGTTACCAAATCTACAATAAAACCCTCTATCGCCGTTTGTGTGTGTAGCTGGCACATCCGCTTCTAAAAGTTTCTCACTGGTTTTTTTTTGCGGCTACTTTTTTCGGTTTCTTGTACCTACCTTGCTTGTAGTAACATATCATCCCCTGTTGTGCTTTTTCAGAGCTCCGTTTGTGTCTTGTTAGCTTACTTTGCATACGCTTTCCTTTTGTGGTTTCCGATTTTTGTATTTGTTCCGCTAGTTTTGTGGTGGTTTTCGGTTTAAATCCCTCATCTGTGACTCAGACCCACTTGAAAGTTCTTGTGTGTGCCAACAAAACGCCCTTACACCATTATCACTTATAGAACCCCCCCTCCCCATATACAGAACCCCCACATACAGTCTATGAGTGTCCCCATTGCCCCAGCCGAGCAGAGAGGCCGTATGAGAGTCAGCAAAGCATGTGACCCATGCAGAAGCCAAAAAATCAAGTGTAGTGGAACCTACCCGTGCTCTACGTGTATACGGCACAAGAGAGAGTGTGTGTACAACGCCAACAGCTCCGTAAACAGGACGGCCGCCATGGGCCCACTTGCCTCTGTGCCCACGATTCTCAACGCCCAGCACCAGAAAGAGTTGCCATTTTTGATCAAAACCGAAGACAAACAGTATATCCGGCACTTGGAGAACAGAATCCAGTACTTGGAGTCTCGTCTCAGCCCCGACGCCAACACTTTGACCAGCAATTTGCGGACTGGCGATCCAGAGAACGAAGAAACGTCTCGATTTGTGAATCCGTCGTCCAAATGGCGTTACAGCAATAGGAATCAAATTCTCTTGGTGCAAGAGCTCTGTGCCAGCGTGTACGAGACATTAAGCCCCGAGAACAGAGCCAAAGTGGTGTTGCCTCGGTACCAGTACTTTGGGTGGAATTTGAGCGGCACTCACTACCTTTCAGCAGATCCGTTGCCGGAGCTCCCTGAATTCAAATTGCCCCAGCCCGTGGAATTCTACACCGAGTACTTCTTCCGGGAGATCAACGAGTTGTTTGCCATAATCCACGAGCCTGTGTTCAAGCTCCAATTGTCTGCGTACCAGGAGCAGATGGCAGCAGAGCCCAATTTTGACGAGCACCAGCACAATGACGAACCCGAAACCAAACCTCCACGGTATACCGCCAGCAAGGGCCAGGCCAAGCTTTTCGAGGCCATCTTGTATCTTATAATAGCGTTGGCGATACGATTCACCGAGTTCCAGAAGAAAAAGAACTTAAGTCTTGAAATGCTTGAAACCGAAGAGAAAATGTTCAAATACAGCTACAAGATCGTCAGTGGGTTGAGTTTCCAGTGGGAGTCGTTCGAGTTGATCCAGTGCTGGCTTCTTATAACGCTTTATTTGCGGGTAACCCACCGGCAAACGTCGTACTTTATTGCTTTGGGCCATGCGGTGACCATGGCCAAAGTCATGGGCATAAGTCGAGCCACGCGAGGATTAGCTGTGCCCGGCACACCCTATGAGGAGATGAAGGCTAAAAGAGTGTTCTGGGCGTTGTTTGTGTTTGAAAGAACTCTTGGGCTCCAAAGTGGCCGGTACAATATGATAAACGAACGGGACATCGAGCTCCAGTTCCCTGACTTGTCGGATAAACTCAATAGGGCCAAAGATACTTGGTTGACATTGCCGGGGTTGGCCATGATCCATATTGCCCGGTTGGCGTCGTTTGTGCACACTGCCAATGTAGAGAAGCTCGATCTTGTCAAGTACCAGCAAATCAACAAGGAAATCGTGCAAATGAATAACTGGCTTAATGAAAATGGGTTCAACAACAACGAGATCTTCAACAACCCTAAGGAGAAGATCAGTTCCATGGTCAAGTGCCAGGTGAAGCTTCATTTCTACGATTTAATTTTGAGTGTTCACGGTAAGGTGTTGTTTAACTTCTTGGGCCGCCGGATAGCTACACCAGGGCTCAAAATCGAGATGGTGCTTGATGCTTCTACCAACGTAGTGGATGTGCTTTGTAAGATCCACAAGGCCAATATGTTGTACACGCCATGGCACCTCAATCTTCTTCTTTTGTTCAATGCGGCAGTGAATTTCCTAGTTTTGATCAACAGCGGCATGTACCTGACGGTAGCACGGGAAAACTACAGTAGAGTGATCCAGCTCCTCACGGTGTTGAAGAAGGCCAATGTCAAGTCCGAAGACAACAAGGTAATTATCAAAAAACGGTTCAAAATGGCCGAAGAGTGTCTATGGGCTGTGAAAACTGCAGGAAAAGCGTTGAGCTTGCGGTTTGAGCAAGATTTGCAGAACTTGGAGGTGCTTGGCGGCGACCCAGGGTCTAGTGACGTTAACAGGGAAACGTTTTCTCAGTATGGGTACCAAGCGGACCAGGATAACGAGCTTAATGATATTATGAGGACCGGCAAGAAGCGAAAGATAGCACCCCCATTCCCGTCTGCTGACCAGGCACCCAACATGGCATACAATCAGCCCGCACAGGCCGCACAAGCCCAGCACCAACAACAGCACCAAGCCCAATACATGGACCAAATGCCCCAACCCCAGCAAATGGGATATGATCTTTATGAGCCACAAATGAACAACTTGTCGACTCCAGAAATGCAGTCCCACATGAACAACATTCTCCCGATGGCCGGCCGTTTTGGCACAAGCACGTCGAGCGATTATAGCGAAGTTAACGAGATCAATCCCGACGATCCCAGCTATACCAACAAAGATAATGTTTTGGCTAACCAATTGGCATGGTTCGACCAATGGGACGACCAGCTCTTAGGGGCGTTGTCGATGATGGAAGATAGCAATGACACCACACCCGTGGGTAAATAGATGTACATAATACAAAACTGGCGAATTTTTCGGGATAGTGGGGTAGAATCTACCCCATACCCCAGGGTATAAAGAGTTTTTCCGAACAACGGAGGCAGCCTGCATACAGACGTGATTATATACAGGTATCGCACCACGCCGTAAATCGCCGACTTGCCGTTATGCTCCAACTACTGCCGACCGACTGCCGGCATTTGATGTCCGCATACTATTGTGGATCCGAGTATGCGTTCAAGGTTGTTTTCGTCGGTGCTATGACGACCAGACCCGTCTGGTTACGTCTAAACGAGTGCTCTGACGCAGACCATAAAAAAGAAGTTCCGTTGGGGAAACGGGCTTCCCCCACTTTCGCCCCTCCTCGGGCACTTTTTATTTACAAACAACAGCGCCGTTTTGGGCATTTTTGTTTGTGACAACGTTGTCATTACCGACGCCATTGGCATTACAGGCGGCACATCCCCTATTTCTGCGGCAGTTTACGGCCGTGACCCCAGATTCAAAAATTGGCTGTCATGGTCCCCCACGCCAGCACAGAAAGTCCGATAAACACATTAGAAAAATCAGCACATACATATAGCTAGACAAGCACACATACACACACCCCCCCACCACCCCTATCTAGTGCTGCCCCCCATATCCCATGTTCTTTGGTGCTAAAATGTGCTCACCTCTCACCCATCCCCAACTTCACTCCGCCCAAACCGTTGTCTTCGGAAAAACTCACACCCGTTTTTAGTAAAAGCGTGTCTGCACCCACAAATTTTTTTCTTTTTTTCTTGCTCGCTTTCTCCTTTTCACAGTCTACCAAAAAAACACCTCCCTTTAATTTCGTTATTTTATTTTTCTATATTTTTTTTCTTCACCTGCCCCATCACCCATAGATCCCACCACAATGACAGAGGTATTAGAAGGGGACGCCAGCACCAAGCCCAAAAAGGACGACAGACCCTACAAGTGCCCCATGTGTGAAAAAGCGTTCCACAGACTCGAGCACCAGACCAGGCATATCAGAACTCATACCGGCGAAAAACCTCATCCCTGCACGTTTGCCGGCTGCAACAAGAGGTTCAGCAGGTCGGACGAGTTGACCAGACACCTTCGGATCCACAACAACCCGTCTACTCGTAAAAGAAAGAGCAAAGTCAACGGGCCAGAGAACGAGTCGCAAGTGCCACAAATGGCACAGAATTACCACCAACAGCCACAGACCACCAGTTACCAAGTCCAGGGCCAGTCACAGCTCCCGAATATCCAGCAGCAGCAGCAGGCACAGCTACAGCAGCAGCAGAAGCCGCAAACCGTGCAACTCGGGCAGCCGCTCCAGCCGCTCAAGTCGATATCCCAGCATATCCAGATAGGACAAGAGCCTATCTACGTGCAGAACAACGGGCAGAACCTCGTGACCATCAAGTCCGACACCGGGCTCAGTCTGGCGGTTTCCACGAGCCCCATACCTATCCAGGGCTTCCAGTTGCAAAACGTCAATGGCAGCTCCTTGATCCCCATAGCGGTGGACAAAGACGGCCAGACAGTGTACCACCAGGGGTACCCTGTGTACCTCGTGCAGCAGCCACAACAGAGCCAGCAGGGGCACGACAACACGTACCAGTTGCAGCAGGGCAGTGCCATCTTTTCGATGCCTTCGTCGCCCACCACCAAGTCTCAGCCTCAGGTGCAGGTGCAGCCGGGATTCGCCCAGATGCTGTCACCCAGCGGGCTTCTGAAGCTGGAGAGCAACACGTCGATGTTCTCCAACCCAGACTCGTCCAGTGGCACCACACATTCCGTCAGCACGTCGCCGGACCAGGCAAATTACAACAAGAAGCTCCCATCGCTCACAAACTTGAACGACTATTTCCATTTGAAAAAGAAGAACTCCAGCAACGTGTCGCTCGGGTCGAGTTCCAAGTCCCATTCCTACTCCAATCTTAACTCGTTGAATTCGTTCACTCGAATGACTCCTATAAAGCCGGTTTCGACCCTTACCCCACGCAACGTTTCATACCCCAGCACTCCATATTCTGCATCGTCCAATTACCTTCCACAGCCGAAACTGACGACGTCGTTGAACTTGGAGTTTGTGCAGCCACACAAGAAGTCTCGGCCCAATTCTCCAAACGGCAGCTTTTCTAATTTGGCGATGACTTCAGCTCTGCTGATTAACCAAGTCAACCAAGTGAACCAGGCCAACTTTATCATTTCGCCTAACGAGACGCCGCTTCAAACGCCTTCACAGTCTCCACACTTGAAGCCCAGTGCTCCGCCTACACATGCGGATTTGGGAAGTGTTAATAGCAAATTGTCGGCCGAAGTGACGGTCAAGCCCACCGGAGGGAATTCTATTGCAGACACTTCGACTACGTTGCCACCGATCCGGTCGGTGTTTACGTTTCCGAGGCAGGAGTGATAAGAGTGGAAGACTCGAAGACTAGAAGACTAGAAGAAAAGACTAGAAGACTAGAAGAAAAGACTAGAAGACTAGAAGAACAGAAGAACAGATCATGAGCAGAACAAGCGACTCGAGAGACCAGGGCCCTTAGAAGCCAAGAAACAGGAGCTAAAACAACGGACCAGTTGAAGTCAACAGACTAAGGAAAAGAAGGTTAGTCGAGAGGCAGAGAAACAACGACTGGAGGCCAAGTCAAGGAGGAAGCTAGATAGTCCAGAAACAAGCCATGAAAAGGAACAAGGTTAGCTTGAAGATACAGATGACAGACCATGAAAGGTTAGTAGGCGAAGACCTAGGGATCTAGAGGACCCAGAAGACCCAGAAGACCCAGAAGCCAGAAGTCAGCTAGAAGCCAGAAGTCAGCTAGAAGCCAGAAGTCAGCTAGAAGTCTTAAGCTAGAATTAGCTACAAGCTAGGAATTCATTAGCTGGAATTAGACAAGCTAAGAAGTCAACTGGAGAAGTCCTAAAGTCACTGGAGAAGTCCCCTAGTCACTGGACAAGTCCCCTAGTCAATATTCAAACCTCAAGTCCAAAACTAGCCACCAGTACATGGTACGTCAATAGAACCACCAATAGAGCATATAGTATCAACTAACGGACAAACTTACTATCAAAGCTCTATCCAAGGCAACTTAGCACCGATCACGACAGCAACCAAGTTGACTTCAGTTGTATGGGGAACAAAGTTAAAAGGGTCCGTCGACTTTAAGTTTGAACCTTATGGCTTAAGTCCTGGGTATATGCAGGAGCGATGACAGACGGTACAACCAACGACAGACGAAGTACCACACAACAGAAGAACAGAACACAACAGCCCAAAACAGAATAAATCTCCAGTCTCCAGTTATCTTCCAATCTCCAGTCCAGACTCAATTCGATCGACCAATCGCCATCATCGAAGCCTCTGGCCAGCTTCGACCAAGCGGCCTTGACTACTCGATCCAGACGCCCCGACTACTCGACCCAGAAGCCTCGACTTGCTGTTCAAGCACTAATTCAGTTTAATTTCCGGCAACAATAAAAGGCCAAAGGCCCTGTTTCACTTAGAGTCGACTAAATCCATGAAGCTCCAGTCGCGAGTTTTAGTTCCAGTCAAATACAGCTACAAACACCTAAAGTTCCAGTTTTGCTAGTTAAGAGTCCCAGTTAGTGACAGTTCCAATTAACGTGATAGTCTAGTTATGCTTAACAATTACAGTCAGTTTCACACTTGTAGAGTCTCTCCCCAACCGCGGACATGGCAAGCATTTCTCAGCATAATGTTTCCATTTTAGCTTCATTGTCACTTATATCCTAATTTAACCGCTTTGAAACAATGTACACATGTAACTTGGGTTAAAGTTAAAAAGAAACAATATTCGAACTATGTTTCAGTTTGCAGGTTTATTTTTCGTAACGTTAAATAGCGACATTTTTGGTTTGTTGCAATGTGCATACGCCGCTCGTTTTACAGGTTAGCACCGGATCTACCAATTGCAACCATGCTGTTGTTTGTAGTGCCAGGTATGGGTTAAGTGTAGGTGTTGTGCTGTGTTATATGCTGTGTGCTGTGAATGTGGCACTTATACTGTGCTGTGGCCCTTATATTGTTTCCCATTTTGTGCCCCCTCTAACTCCGTGTCCCCTGTGTTTGAGCACGCTGCACCCCCTTTTACCGTTGATCGGCGGTTTGCAGGTTCTCTCTTGTTACGATCCTGCCTTATTTTTGGCAATGCTTGTGTCACCACAAAAACGCCTAGATGCCAGGCGTGCCGGAATTTAGATCGTCTCTGATCGACTAACATACCTAATGCAACCCAGTCCCCTTTTAGTTACTTTAAAACTGCTTTGTAACATTGGCAGCTCCTTTATGATTGTCGTTCCCAACATATAGCCCACCCCGGGCTATGTGCAGGACTGTCGTTTGATCTACGATTCTTTTCCACAGGACTAGATGCCAGGTCATGTGGAACTTCAACTGGGTCACTGCAGGTATTTTCAAAATGTCTTTTTTGAGCAACTGTAAATCGGTAAAGACACGCCACCATCTTTTTACAGCACTTTTTTTCTTTCTTTTTTTCTTCCAAAGTTTTCATCTGCTGGTAAGGACACACTTTAATGGTGCGCACACGCCCGGTACAGACACGATATCCCCTAATTTTCTTTTTCCCCCGGCGTGTGGCCAGCCTCGGTCCACGCCGCGTCCGCTGGGCCTAATTCTGGGCCTAAACTAAGTTTGTTATGATCAACGGCAAAAGGGGCAGTCCACAAAAAGTTTAACTAAGCAACGGTGTGACCATACCTCTAATGTGCCACGGTTGTCGAGGCAAAAGTCGAGGCCCTCACAAGGTTAATTAAAATTGCCGTATGCCATTTTGGTTGCGGTGGTAAATCTGGCACGGCGTGGCACGGGCGTGGCACGACCGCCCCGCCTCAGTTCTCGCAAGCCTTTTGTTGACAAAAAAAATCTCGTCTGGCTTGCGAAAAACTGTCTGAACATAAAAAAAATTTTTTTTTTCTCTTCTTCAATCCAATAAACTATTATTAATCTATAAAGAAGCTGTTTAGTCAGTCCTTTTTTATTCGATTCTTATTCCATCCTCCTTCCGAGTTTCATACTATACCTGTTCAAGCATCGTACCCGTTGTTTGGAAAAAAAAGGTTTTGATTCGGTTTAGGTGATAGATAATTTACCTGGTTTTGTGTTAAAAACCACCACTCCTACTAGTCTAGTTAGAGTCCTTAACTGGAAAATAACTAACTGTGCAAAGAGTACCAGCACTGCTGACCAACGAGCTTTTCACTAAGTCTTCGTTGCAAGACCACAGGGTCAAAAAAAAGACCAAACGGTCAGACTATTAGTTAGTCACAAGGACAACTCCTCAAACAAAAAAGGACAATGTACCATCCAAGCCAGGGCGTCTACGGGCCTTCATTCAGTCTCGGCACTTCCGGCCACAGAGCATCGTCGTCCATCAGTAACTTGTCCAGTTACAACTACGACTATCCCAACGATAGATCCATTCCTCCACCACCCACTTCAACTCACTATTTACCTCCACCTTCTCAGCCCATGAACTCCATAATCCAGCCAACAATGGTGGGGTTGGTGCCTCCGCCTCCCTTGCACCTTCAAAACGCCCATTTGATGAGCATGAACCAAAACCCTTACGCCTTGCAGATGGCAGAGGCTGCACAGCAACAACACCATCAGCAGCAACAAGCCCATTTGCAGCATCAGCAGTTTGTGCAAAATCAACAACAGCAACAGCAACCAGCCGTGGGCGGCATCAATTCGGTCTTGGAGTACGATCTCAAGACCATGGCCACGTACTTGAGCTGGTGTGCGTTTGGCATGTTGAAACAGGCCAGAAACCCAACCAGTGAGTTTGAAAGTCTTGTCAATTCGGTGCTTTTTGCAACCAGATTGCCCAAGTCCACCATCATAATAGCGTTGGAGTACATGAACCAGAGATTCTCAACTAAATCCATGGACCAAATGAGTGAAAGTGATATTTTCATCAAGTTGATAGTATCGTTGATTTTGGGGAACAAATTCAACGACGATAACACATTTACCAATAGGTCGTGGTGTGGGGCCACAGGGTTGCAGATAAACATTCTTAACGACGAAGAAAAGACGTGGTTAAAGGAAATTAACTGGCAGTTAAATGTGGTCAATTTCGAGTCCAATATCGTCACCCTTGAAGAGTGTTGGAAGACTTGGTTGGACAAGTATAATACCAAAGGTTCTAGTGCCAGCTTGAGCTCCATGCCAATTGAAGACGGCCAATCTAGTCCTTCAAGTTACACCAACCACAGTATTCCTTCGTCTCCCGTGACGGACTACAGCTACTATTCTTCGCCGGTGAAATCTGCTTCTCCAAAATACCAAGACTCCATCTGGTCGAACACTTACACCAACTACCATCAACCACAACCACCCCACCAGCCACAACCCCACCATTTACCTTCGGTGCCGGTGCAGCATATGCAGCAAAATTCCAATATTTGGTCTTACACGCCAAATTATCAATACAACCAGCCCGTGCAATACTTTTCCAATTTTGTGGGATATACCAACCCGTACTATTCGTACAATATGGCTTCTTGTTAAAAAAAAACCCAAAAAAAGAGATTGTGTTTCTATTTGACTTTTATTTTTTTTTTGTTGAATAGCTAGAATATAGAGGTTCTGTTACTGTTTGTAACTGGATTTGAGTTTCTTTGACCTTTTCAAGTTTTCGTCCAGATTGTCTTCTTCTCTTCTGTTTTATTCTTCTTGCTTCTCTTCTTGTACTTTTCCTTCTCTTCTTGTACTTTTCCTTCTCTTCTTTTACTCTTCTTTTACTCTTCCTTCTCTACCTAATCATATTCTGCTACCTTCACATTCTTGTACCTTATCATACTCTTCTCTTATTTCCTCTCCCATCTTCCACTACGCCTTCTCCTCAAACTCATCGTCCTCGTCGTCCTCCAAGTCCTTGCCCAACTTCTCGGCTGCCTTCTCAAAGTCAATCACCTTGCCTCTAGTTCTTCTACCAGTAGTGATAATATTAGTAGTGTCAATTTCGGCCAAATCGTCTTCTTCTTCGTCGTCCTCCGACTTCTCGTCCTCCAAGTCGTCGTTCTCTTCCCCACTCTCTTCTTCGCTCTTTTCCTTGGGCAAATCGTCGTCATATTGTCTTCTTCTTTGTTTCTTCTTCTTCTTGCCTCCCTCAGACTCACTGGCTCTTTTTTTATCACCAGAAGCCGCCTCCACTTCGTTCTTGGCCTCACCATTGACTTCTTCAGTCACTGGAGCGGCTTCTGCACTCACTTCGTCCTTTTTGACTTCCTTGGTGTCAATTTCTTTGATTTCTTTGGCGTCTGACATTTTGCTAAGCAATGTTTATAAACCAAATAAATTTTCGCACATCCAGTTTTTAACATATACATATATTAGCACAATGGTACGTTTGAAAACACATTAAATGGGCCAAAAAGGCTGCAAGACGGCTCAAAAACAGCACAGAAAAGTAAACAGACATGCCACACTGGCATTATGGCGTTTTGCCGGCCTTCAAAGCCGTCCTATGGGCCCTTTTTCTCATCTCCTCAAATACTAACTTTTAGGCATCCATAACCAAAAAAACCAAAATGTCAGAGCTTATAAACTACAGGCTCAAGATCTCCACCATAGACACCCGCACGTTCACCGGGACGTTGCTTGCCTTCGACAAACACATGAATGTGGTGTTGTCAGAGTGTGAAGAAGCACGCATACCTCGAAAAGCATTAAAAGACATCAAATCAGGCAAAACTAAGGAAGTTAAACAACTCAAGAGGAACTTGGGGCTTATAATCTTGCGGGGGAGCCAGATAGTCAATGTGGTGATACAGAACGCTCCATTGGTAGATCCAAAAAAGAGAATAGGGTTAGATAAATCTAGAGGAGGAAGCGTAAGACCCGTGAAAACGGCAGTGCCACCATCAAAGTTCAAGGGGTTCAAATAATGTGTATGGTGACGCTTACAGCTTGGGCCACAATGGCCAAGTGGCATAAGGGGCTGGGTACAGCTCTTTACGTATATTCCTAACAACAGTTGGAGTTATTCTTGCTTTTCTTCTCTTGTGGAGCTGGAGTCAAAGAAATGGTGGGTCCTCCATATGGCTTTGCCGTTGGCGAGTCGTCTTCTAACTGGTGCTTGCTGACCATTTCATAGATATTTTTCACCAACTGGTGGAACGATAAATCAACGTTGTCCGAGTTCAAAGCAGAAGCTTCAGTAAATAATAAGTTATTTTCATCAGCAAAACTCTTGGCCTCATCTGTTGGCACGGCTCTTAAGTGGATCAAATCACTCTTGTTCCCCACGATCTCTATGACAATATTGGCATCTGCGTGTTCTTTTAACTCCTTCAACCATCTACTAACACTCTCATAACTTTCAGTCTTGGAAATATCATACACTATCAAAGCACCCACGGCTCCTCTGTAGTAGGCACTGGTAATGGCTCTGTACCGTTCCTGTCCGGCAGTATCCCAGATTTGAGCTTTAACTCTCTTGCCATCAATTTCTAACGTTCTAGTAGCAAATTCCACTCCTATGGTACTTCTACTCTCCAAGTTGAACTCATCTCTGGTGAATCTAGACAACAAATTGGATTTCCCGACTCCCGAGTCTCCGATCAACACAATCTTGTATAAATATTCGTAGTCGTAAGAATAGTCGTCCGTGTTATCAACCATTTTTGTTGTTTTAGGGCGCTTTTTGATATGTTGTTATTTGATTTGCGGGATTTGAATCACTAAAGTTTGGACGGTTTCAAAGTATGGGAACAAACTGGTATATTCTTCTTTGCTTTTACTATGTTTTTAAACTCGTTTCAATCGCTTAACTACCTAAATGGTTGGTATATCGATAGTATCAGAAAAGCTCGTGTGTTCTATTGATAGATCCTTTATGTTTTTGATTGACGTTCATTTTTTTTTCTCGCTTTTTGCGCGGGACACGCTTGTGGGTAGGCAAAACAGTTGCGCGGCATACATGGTCGCGCGCGCGGTGCATTACAACGCTCGCTTCACGCATGCAGCGCCACGACGGGTCCACGCTCGCGCCGCTCGTACCTCGTACAAATTTAAATACATTAACTACACTAGTGTCTGAAATTGCTATCTTCTTTTGCAGCCTTTCTCTCCATTTCGTCCCAGTCTTCACCCTCGCTTTCGTCCACTTCAGAGCCCGAGCCGGACCCGGACTCCGACCCGTCTTCCGAGTAGTCGTCTTCGTCTCCATCACTTGGAACGTCTTCGTCACTGGGATCATCGTCACTCACTTCAAACTCACTTTCTTCTTCTTCTTCTTCTTCTTCGTCACTCTCCCCGGTTCCAGTCAAGAACGACCATCCTCCGTCAACGAAGAACTGGTATGGATCAGCTACTACCGTCTTCATAATGGAAGGCCAGTTCAAGTTCATTTGCCCTTCACTCATAGGAATATCAACGTTAGTCAACCAATTTTTCACGTCTTCTAAAAGCTCCATGGGTATAGTACTGATATGCACCACAGGCTTGCTGAAATCCTTGAATACAAACACCAAATCGAAGTTTTTCAATCCAAACTGCACTCTTTCCAAGTGGGCGATTTCGATCTCTTCCAACGTCACCACCAAGTATGGAGGATCAATTAATTGCACCAAGCAGTCTCTGGTAGGCATACAGAACACGGCCGATCTGAACGGTACCCCCTGGAATCCTAATTCTCTGAAAGGAATGTCCAAATCCACTCTGCCATGAGAAGAGTCTGCGATTAACTGAGCAAAGTTCTTGAACTCTTTGTCCAATAACGCTTTCCGTCTTCTTTCTTCTTGTTCCTGCTGCAACTCGTCTTCGTCCCCGTATCTGTACTTTCTCTTTCTGCCTCCAGTTTCATCGAATGCCATATCGCTGGCTTCTCTGTAAAACTGCACGTCATAGGTCTTTCTTTTACCAACCATAATTGGTGTTTTCAAGTGACAGTGAATCAACACAATCAACTCGTCTTTACTGGGCTGGAAAAACAAGTGCTTGATGTTGGAGTATATGATATCGATTTTCTGGTCGAGTTTGAAACTGGAGTGGTACCTGATACCGTTCTCGTGAATAGCCAAGGTTCCTCCTGCTTTTTTGGAGTCCTGTTGAGGTCTGACCAAAACATTCTCTAACTTCTTGACTCGAGACCCTTTCAATTCCACTAAGGAAGCTTGACTCACCACATCTTCCAATTGCTTCTTTTCCTGTTCTCTCTTGACACTGTCTTTCTTCAAATCCTGGATGGCCTTGTAAACATCCACCATTCTCTGGTGGTCACGGCTTCTAAACGTGAAAGATCTGACAAAAGTGTTATCGGGGGAATCTTCATATGGCAATTCGGCCTTCTTGGACACATTCCCACCGGCACCAGGTGAGTTGAAATTCAATCTCAAGTAGGTGAAATCACCTTCTTCGTTCTGCGACCCATTTTTGAACGAGTTGATGTGGAATGGCACCGGTCTACCGCAAATAGGTAAAATAATAGTCTGGTTCTTGTAGTCCACATGAATCTTCAAGTCTCTAACATTAGTGGGAATCTGAGACTCTCTGATGTACGAGTCGTATTTCTTGAAGATTGGCTTGTAGTCAGAATCGTCAGCAGCATCGGCTTTGGAGAATCTGGCCAATCCTTCCTGTAATCTCTTTTCGTGGAGCTTATTTTGGGTTTCTTGTCTGATTTGTTCGTTGTTCAAATTATCTTCGTTCTTGGTGGTCTCATTTCTGAGCTTCTGCTTCAAGATCTTGGAGTTGTTCTCGATGTTGGCAAGGTTCTTTTCAATTTTGGCGGTCTTTTCAGATTTTAATTTGGACTCAGTGCCGTTCAATTCATCCTTGATGTCTCCGTCTTTGAAATAGAATGAAACGTCGGCCTTGTTCTTCAAGTGATCCGTGAAAAGCACTACTCCGTCTTCAGTGACGGCAATGGTATCACTCAACAACAAAGAGTATGGTTTCTTGTTGCCGTCGTTTTCCAATTCGTGGAAACCCAAAGTCAAAGAAAACACTTGTCCAGCCAGGATTACCCTTTGGTTCTTGGAATTTAAAAGGAAACCAGAGTCTCTAAACTCGATACCGGTCAACCAACCACAGTTCTTGGTAAAATGGGCCACCAAGTCTGGCTTTTCACTTTTTATGAAGTCCACGGCCTGAGAATAGATTTCACTGCTTGTTTTACCAGGTTTAATCAACTCGTTGACCAAATGGTTCTGGACCTTGATTAAAAACTCAAAGTTTTCGTCCATCTTCTTCGAAGGGTTGATCAAAAACGTTCTGGAGATATTGGAACAGTAGTTCTTGTACCGTAACCCAATAGACGACAAAATAATCCCATCGCCCACCAAATTCTTGTTATTGGACTGAGCACTTGGTTTCAAGTCAAACTCGTCTCCACTCTGGATAATAGGACTGTAGCACCATTCGACTTGTTCGGGATCGATTTTGCCACTCAAGATCCGCTTGCCCAACTCGTTTTTGGTGAACCATCTAGCATTGTTGATTTTATTTTCAAGCTGGTCACTGAACTTCTCATGACGGATGACCGTGTTCTCGTCGACAATCTTCATCATGTCGTTGCTGAAGATATCCATCATCACCATTGACGACTTGCTGGCCAACTTGATTAACTCAAGCTCCACCTCGTCCTTTTTCTCCATAGACACAGACAACAAGCTGGTACAGTCGCCGAACTTCAACCCGCTCAGCTTCGTCAATTCCCCCCACTCTTCAATGAGCTTTCCCTTGTACTTGGCCTTCTCGACATGGCCCACCGACTTGTCCCCGGCGGCCTTCAAGTGCTCAATGACTTTTTCAAAGATGGACTTATTGTGTTCCACGTCTTGATTTCTAGTCAAAATTTCTACCTCCGACGAGTTCGACGTGGGCTTCCGGGTCAAGTGCCTGATATGCTTGGCCTTTTTCTCCGACGTCACAATGTAGCAGTTATTCTGAGTGATAAAAATCCCCGTGTGAGGAAACTCATATCCCAATAACCACGATTGTAAAACCGTTGGTTTTTTATACGTATTTTCGTCGTCAGCACCTCCCACAAGAAACGCCAAGCTGGAAAATGTGTCTGCCTGCACAGTCAAGTTCTTTTGGATGATACTCAACCGCTGGTGGAATAGATTACCATCGATTTGGATCGAGTCTGCCATTTCTTTGCTACACGTATTGTGGTAAAACGAAATTTCAATTTTTGAAGAGGATCGCACTCAACATGGCGGATGGGTACATGTCCTGCACAGTATATTCCTGCATATTGTCTAGACCTCATACGCGTTCTTTTTCGCGTACCACAAAACTAAACTAAACAACCACAACTACAACTCCATCTTCTTCATGTTCAGGCAAACTAAGAGAAGAACCGCCGGCAGACGGAACTTCGAGAGCAAAGGCACGATATACCAGGCCACGAAGTCGTCGTCGCTCTACGATTCGCGGTTGTCGTTCTACGATATCCCTCCTTTAGAAGAAATCACGTTAGAGCAGTTTGAAAACTGGGCTATTGACAGATTGAAGGTTTTAATCGAGATAGAAAGCTGTGTGGCCAGAAGCAAGAGCCACAAGGAGATCGAGCAGATCATCAAGCCGGTGCTTGCCAGGTACTTGCCGCTTTCGCCTTTAATTCCGGGCAAAAATGACCAACAAGTGATGGAAGAGAGAAAGAAAGACCACTACAGTCATTTTATCTTGCGGTTGGTGTTTTGCCGTACGGACGAGCTCAGAAAGAAGTTCATTAAGAACGAGATGATATTGTTCAAGATCAGGTACAATATCTTGCATGCTAGTGAAAAGACTCAGTTTATTGACAGCCATAACGACAAGTTGAACTGGAACTATATTTCACAGGAAGAAAAGCTTGAAATCTTCGACAATTTGTTCAACGCCACCGGGAACACCATCAGGACCCAGTTGCTCGTGGAGAACGAAACGTTAAACTTGAATGCAGACCAGTTCAGGCAATATGTGTTACAAAACGAGAGTTTCATTAAATTGCCGTTTGAAAACGTGCCCAACTTATTGGCTTCCAGGTCTATTTATCTTAGTGGGGGGTTTGGATATATCCCCAGCAGCTTGCAGTTAAACCTCTTGTTGATCGAAGTGCAGGACAACTTATCCAAAAACTTGTTGAAGACGTTCCAATCGATTCCACGGTTGGACGAAGACGATCGATTATTGCCGTTACTTAGCAGCTTATCGAAGAACTTCTCCAGTATTCAGTATGACAACGACTTCGGGTCCGAGCTGGCAGGCGACATCAACGCCCAGTCGATCACCACCAAGAAAATTACCAGCCACTTCCCGTTGTGTGCTACTCACTTGCAAAAAAGTTTAGCCACCAACCACCATTTGCGGTACCAGGGCCGTCAGCAATTGTCTTTGTTCCTCAAGGGTATTGGGCTCAGTGTGGACGAGGCGTTGAAGTACTGGAGCCAGCAGTTCACCAGCGGGTTCAACGGGATCACGTTGGAGAAGTTCAATAAGGAGTACAAGTATAATATTAGACACAGTTATGGGTTAGAAGGGGCCAGAATCAACTATAAGCCATGGGACTGTGCCACGATCTTGTCCAAGCCCAAGCCCAACAAGCAGGAAGCCCATGGGTGTCCTTACAGGGACATGCAGCTTGATTCGTTGGTGAGTAACTTGAATGAGATGGGCATCACTGACCAACAGGACTTGAATGGCATTATTGATGATGTTAATAAGAACAATTATACCATTGCTTGTACCAGGGTATTTGAATTGACACACAAGCACCAATTGAAGGGCAACGAGAACTTACATATCAACCATCCGAACCTTTATTTTGACCGGTCCCGGCAGTTAGAGAAAGCCCTGGGGGCATGATGTATAATAATAAATAAGTAGGTGAGAGGCGTAGCTATGTTCATAATGGGCGTGGGGCTTATAAGTACGACTTCAAAGACTGATAGTACTTTTAAGGGCTCTGATAATAAACTTCAAGGACTTTGAAAGGGCTTTAAGAACTCTGATAGAACTTTTGAGGGCTCTGATAACATTTCAAACCTCTGATAGTAACTTTTTGTTTGACAATAAACTTTTGATGACACCGATAGTAAATTTTTGAGGATTCAGACAGTAAACTTTTGAGGATTCAGACAGTATACTTTTGAACTTAGATTGTAGACGTCTCTGGAACTCCTATCGTACGACTTTTGGGACTCTTATACAACTAAGAACTCTGGATTAGCGACCTTTAGCTCAATTCTTTGGTCCTCAGTTTTTTCAAGCCTTGAGTTTCCCAACAGAAACTTCACTGGCTCTTCTTAGGCTTAGTTTCTTCATTAGACTGCAGTCTCGGCTCCGACTTTCTGGCCCCAGATTTTTCTTTTCAACTCTTCCTCTTTTTAGCTCTTCTTATCCTTAGCTCTTCTTATCCTTAGCTCTTCTCTTAGGCTAATCCTGCTCTCTTTACGTGTTTAGCACCTACAACTTGATACTCGACATCACGTCCTTGAATCCCCACCAAGAAGCTCCACAACCACACAATCCGACCCAGAAAGGCGTCAAGCACCCTTCGTACAAACTCCAGTGCACCACCAAAGGCAACTGGACCACCTGCTGGAACAAAGCAATCTTCCAGTTTTTGTCCCATTTCAGCACCGGTGTTCTTCTTATCAACTCAATCACTTCTATCACGAGATAGGCCCCCCACACCCGACTACACCATATGTATGTGAACATACACCACCAGTCGTTGTCGCCGGTGCCCACCCAGTTGTGCTCGGTCAACCAGCCGGCATTTTCAAATAGCTCCAACACCAAACAGTTGATCGATTGCAAGAAGTTGATAAACCTGTAATTTAAAGGAGCACCATTAGAGCCCAGAATGAGGCTGGTAAACTCGTCAATGATCCACGGCATGTACTTGATGCTGTCGCCCAACCGGTTGAAGATCCGGATGTCGGAAATGTAGGATGAAATGGCTTTGAAATGAACAGCCAAGTTACTAGGCTTGTCGGCATAGTCGAACCGAGTACCAAGTCTTTGTAGGATCTTATTGGAGGAGTCCAGAAAGTTTGAGCCGCTCACAGACTCGACCAATTTGACCAACTTGAGTCTCTGTTCCTGTAAGAAGCGTTTGATCTTGGACTTGTTGTTTAAAATGCTGGATAAAAGCAACGTGAAATAGCATACAAAGTAAAGGGTTTTATCGATAGTCAGGGCTTTAGTTAACACTTTATCTGTGACTTCTTGGTAGAAATTTCGGCTGAAGACGGTTTTCTTAACTGCCAGGTTGAGTTTGAGAAGTAGATTGAGCGAAATAGCCGGTTTTGTAGGCGTCATAGGAGCAATAGCCATACTCATGGTGAAAAAGTAGTTGTTTAAATTTGATTTTTATTTTCCTCGGATACAAATACCTAAATTTGATAATATCACGGGTTGCAGCCAGAATCGAACCGATAAGCAGAAAAACAGAAAGAGTCGGGACAGAGTCAAACGCGGGAACTGGAGCGTGGGTGCGAGGTAATGGGTACAGGAAGCAAAGAAGAAGGAAGAGGAGGAAGTAAGAAGTAGCGAAGAAGTAAGGGAGAAGGGAAATGAAGCGATTATGAGACAAATAAGCAAAAGACACTAGCTAAGAAGTCAAGAATAGAATATAGTGACTAAGAAGTCAAAGATACTGGAAGTCTAAGATACTGGCTAAGAATCTAAGAACGAAGAACTAATAAGTAGGACTAAATAACTAAGAAGTAAGTCAAAGGACTAAGACAAGAAACTGCAAAAGCTAAGACCAAAAAAGCACCTCAGTTAACTAGCTCAAGAAGTAGAGAAGAAGAAGTGAAAAAGTTGAAGAGGTAAAACATGTACAGAAGTTAAAGAAGTGAGGAATAAAAGGTGTGAAGACGTTAAAGAAGATGTAGAGAAGTGAGAAGCTAATGAAAAAGCTGAATGTAAGGTAGAAACTAAGCAAAGACAAACCTCGTAGACAAAAAGCCAAAGAAAGGATAAGGAAAGGCTACAACAAGCTAAGGAGAGCCGAAGTTGCAATGCAAAAAGAAAGGAAGAGAAGTCGGTCGAAGGCAGAGATGCAAAGAAAGACAAAGCCAAAAAACAAGATTCAAAAGGTCAAAGTTGCAAAAGAACAAAAGCTAAAGACAAAGAAGAACAGAAACCAGAAGCAAGAAGGTAATGAAATACCAAATGTAAAGACAGGACAACTTTAGAGACCAAAGACAAGACTAGACAAAAAGCTGAAGAGACCCAAAGACAGAAGCTAAGACAAAGAAGCTAGAAAGAACAAGACAAAGTGAAGATTGAACTGAAGAACAGACACAGAGGTCAAAGGTCAAAGGCTAAGACGGTAGAAGCCGAAAGACTAAAAAGCTAAAAATTAAAGATTTAAGAAGCCAAAGGAAAGAAGCCAACTCAAGAAGCTTGAGACCAGGTCAACTAATTAGAACAAAGAAAGAACAGGAAAAAGAATTTAAGAACTTAAAGTCAAAAGACCAACGACTTACGCTAAAGGAAGAAACACTTACAAGATAAAAAGGCCAAAAGACAAAGTACGGCCACTTTGAGAAGTAGAACAAAGGAAAGGTCAATGGTGATATAGCTAAAGAAGCTAAAGACCAAGACCAACTGGAAAACAATCCTAACTCACTGAAATATATTAATGACGAAACGAACGCCTAACTACTGAGACGACCCGGTCTGGTTGTTGGACCTTATAGCCTCCAACTTCTCCTCCTCCTTCTGGGAGTAAATGTCCATTCCTCTTTGGTCAGCAGACCCCACCGTCTCCAACACAACTTCATTGATTTCTTCAATCTCGTCACTTTGTTGTGGGATCAAAAGGTTCAAAATCACCCCCAAAAACCCAGTAAGCGCAAACCCGGTGTCCATCACCAACACAATGGCATCAAAGAACCCCTTTTTACCGGTGTTCCCTCCAGTGTAGGTGAAAACATTGTCGAACCAGTTGGGCACCAAAATCGACCCTAAACCCGGCAACAAAGCTGCTGTCAACACGAATCTGTCTCTTCTGGTGAACTCAGTAGTAGAAATAATCTTGATCCCGGAAACGGCCACCGAACAGAACAAGAAAGACGTCATCCCACCCAAAATGGCCTTGGGGATCGACGTAATGGCAGCTGCAAACTTGGAGAAAATCCCCATGATGATCAAAAAGAAAGCACACCAGTACCCGGCCCTTCTGTTGGCACACTTGGTGACGGAAATGACACCGTTGTTCTGAGCAAAAGTCGACATTGGGGTCAATGTCATTAATCCTGACAAAATCCCGTTAAGCCCATCGGCCAAAATACCTCCTTGCACTCTGGAGTCGTATAATTCACCTTCCACTTCCAATCTAGACACGTCGGAGGTGGCAGTGATATCTCCGATGGCTTCCATCATCAACACAATATACACGGCCAAGAACGGCAACACTGCTGGAGCATAAACTCTCAATTTGAAAGTGTGCACCCAGATAAACGTGGCAGCAGGAGCAGCAGCGATCTGGCTACTGCTGAAGTACCCACAGGCAGCACCGACGATACAACCAACCAATAAACCCACAATAACCGCACAAGACTTCATAATTGGCGACCCGAATCTTTCAGATAAAATAATAGTCAAATACACTGTGAACCCTAACCCGATGTACCTGGCGCTCCCCCATTCAGCAGTCGACCCGTGGTTACTGGCACAAGTGTCGTGAGCACATCCAGAGCCCCCCAACCAGTCTTCAAACCCACTTTCCACCAAATGGGTACCGATCAATAACACCACCGGCCCGGTGACCAAAGGAGGGAACACTTTTTGCAAAGCCTTAGCAGGCATGAACGAGAGCAAGATTTCAATCAAAGCACACACACACGAAGTCCCCAAGATCCGACCGTAGCCATCTGGGCACGCCTGGCTGACACCGTCCACCACAGGACACTCGCCGTTGGCGTACATGAGGGGGAAAGCGCTGGAAACAATGGAAATGGTGGCAAAAGAAGTCCCCACCACCGACAACAATCCGGTCCCCACGTAGTAGGGAGTGCCGTAGATGTGGAATCTGGTGATTTGGATGCATGACAAGATTCCGGTAATAATTAAAGATGCAGAAACTAAGTATTGTTGGACATCAGCGGGCAAATTGGCGGTGGAAGAAATAATCAAAGGAGGCGTCACCACACCGGCCAACATGGCCAAGGCGTGCTGGAACCCCAAGATAGCACCTAGGAACAACGGCATGTCGCTGTTCAACCCAAAAAACGGCTGGGTTTTAGGAGTCTTTTTGGTGAAGGGGATTTCTGGCACGAAAAGGTAGCCGTAGTCATAGTCACCGAAAAACCCTTCGAGAGTGGTCCATTTTCTGACGACTCTTTTGAAGCCTGATTTCACAGAGTCTGTGTTCAACATTGTTTGTTTGAGATGTGAACTGTGTTTGTGAAATGTGACAGAAAGAAGCTTCTTTATATGTTCTGAAAGTTGCAGAAAATCAGATTTTTTTCTTATCTATGGCCAAATGCGAAACAATTTTTCACTTTCTTTTTTGCTGATAAGATCGATCAAGATCGTCTGGGACAGACCGTAGTGTTGCCGGATTTTGGGTGTTGTGGTGTGCTGTGATGTGCTGTTGATTGCATTGGCTGGGTTGTTGTGTGGGTTAGGTTTGGTGAGCTGGGCTGGGTTGGGTTGGGCTGGTACACCAATTGCATCTGGCCTAGGGTCTTTAACCTTGGTTCATTGTGACATTTCTAGAGGCATTTCCAATGCTTTGTAATTCCGCCTTGGGTATACGAGTTTCAGCCAAGTACGGCGATTATCCGCCCCGAACACTGCTTCAGATAAGCCGGAACTGAGATTCGGAATGTCGCATCCATATGCAGTGAGGAGTACGAGCGCCTCGCGGTAGCGGTGCGGATGCCAGTGCGGGTGCGCGTGCTGGCACTGTTGCTGTAAGTTGTCATAATTTCTTGTGGCTACCATGAAGTGGGTTATTGGCTCAATTGGTACCCAACATTCCACATCGTGTGACACTTAAAGGATGAAGAATCATTGGAAAGATCAGCAAACCCTGCCCGTCTCTACTGTGAATCGACCATTTGGCACTTTAGCACGGAGCTCGCCGAATTGGTTTTGATATTATACCATTTTGCGATTGTAGATAAATAAGATAACTTCTTGTCACTTCACTTGTATTACTAAAGCCTATACATCCCTTAACCAGGCATTCAGCTGTCTGCCCCCAAAGACCACACAATGACTAACTGTCTTCCTTTGTAATATGTCGTGTTTTCGTTTACGACATCCCCTCGGAACTCATTTCCGACCGAATTAAGAACTATTCCCTGCATCCGAACGGGCTTATCTCCTGCGAATGAACTGTCTCGGAGGTACCCGATCTGTGCCAAAAAAATTTTATAGGTGTGCTCCGGTAGCGGTGCTCTCCGCGTGTTTACTATTGTCAGGATATTGCCGGAGAACTCTGGCCAAGTCCGTGGCGGAAACAGCTTGTTTTGGCGGTACAAGGCGTGCTGCGGTCTCCTACGACAGCTCGGTAGTGGCCGCTGGAGCCACTGGGGCCGCACCTTTTTTGTTTAGTCCAAGGGCTTTTTTCACCTGTGCTGGCACAACTATACGTTCTTCCTTGTACAGGAGCTCATCGGCAGATATGGCAACTTTGGTGATCCGTAGCTTCTTCTTCTTGTACACCTTGTTGAACTCTGCAAGCTGCTGGTGCTTGGCAGAGTAGTGCCTTATCATCAGCACCAACTGGTCGTTCATGAAGAAGAAAAGTTTTTCACTGCGGCTGCAAAAGGACACTCTTTAACTTTGAAGTGAAGGATAAAGGCACCGGAAAATAGACGGTTCTGACGGTCAATCTATGGTGTCAGTCAGAAGTGTGAAGCCAAAAATGGGATATGGGGTACGGACTAGAAGAGTGAAAGGATCAGTTAGACAGTCTAGTGAACAACTGGAATGGACAATTAGAGTGCAACTGGGGCTAGAACGACTGGGACTAGACCAACGGGAACTAGAACGACCAGAACTAGAACGACTGGGACTAGACCAGCAGTGGAGAAACTACTAGTGCAACTAGTACAACTAGTACAACCTCAGTAAAACGTCTAGGGCAGCTAGTAAAGCCTCGATAGAACAAATTAAATAACGGGGTTTATAATTGGTAAAAGTAGAACACCTAGTGAAATAATAGACTAGAACACCTAGTGCAATACCAGACTCAAATACCCAGTAAACAACTGAAACTGTTGACTAGAACTTTTTTAGATACTAGAACTTGTGGTAAAGAGCGTTGATTCGAGGGTTATAAAACCGGCATAAACTGAAACTATAAACAGAAAACTAGATGGTATGGTGAAATTACACACGGAATTGAACACTATATTGAATTGAAACTACACACAGAATTGAACACTAGATTGAATTGAAACTATAAACGAAATTGAGACTGTAAACCGAATTGAAGCCATAGATTAAATTGAAATTATGGACTAAGTCGAACAGTAAAAGTGGAACTGTAAAACCTTACAGGCATCTTCTCATACTATTCCTTCCCAGGGAGAATTGCAAACTTGAAACCCTCAGTCCAAGGGAATTTGATAACCCCAGAAATGAGACCATTTTCATCTTCTTTGACAAAAGTTTTACTTGTATCCAAGGATTTCACTACTTCCTTAACGTCGTTTTTTTTTTCTTCTTGTTCAGACCCAGTCATTTTGTTAACTAATGAAATCTTGGGAACTGCCCCTTTATATACTACCACTATTGCCGAGTCCACCGAGGGGTTTTTAACCTTTCGGAAGCCTTATCTATCGACGTCAAAACCCTGTCAAAGTGCGGCACTGATATCGCAGCAGGTGTGACGTGGCAACTTCTTTACAAAGACAAATAACTTTAGAGTTTCTTGGACGTATAAACCCGAAACCAAAACTGCCGCAGCCACTGACTGGTCATGCTATCTACTGCCATCGTGGTTTGAAAGGCTAATATTTGTATGATGATACCTTCTCCGCCATCAATGGCCACTTGTTAGAACTTGTATACAGGAATAGGAAACCCAATGTAAGTCATAAGTACTTTATTAAAGAGTAAAAAAGCATTAATGGCCAGTATAAAAGAGTGGATGCAGTGCAACTAGACTTAGCGTAGAGTTTCTTATTCTAGAATGAGAATTATTTCATTGACTACTGGTATAGAAGTTCTTTTTTACTGGCAGAAAAGTTTTCCTTCGTTACTAGTATAAGAAGTCTTTAATATCTAGTGTAAGCCTTCAATTCTGTCTTCAAACTAGATAAGTTCTTCTTTGGTACTAATGAGACTCAATTCTAGTATAACAGGACTTCCTTACACCAAGAGAACTGATATTCTCGTACCAGTATAACAGTTCTTCTTGCTATAATAGAGCTGCTTCTTTGATAGTATATCAGTCTTTTACTACATAGTAAGAAAACCTTCTAAACCAGCAGAAGAAAACTTCCTTAGCACCTTTCTTCAATGGATAGATAAGTTCTTCACTAGTAAGACTTCATTCGAGTCTCCTTCAATAGAGAGCTAAGAGAAACCCAAGTTCAAGTGTTGCTTGCACTATATACCAAACAGTATGTCAAACTAAGCCCGTCGTCCAAATATTTCCACTGCCATTTGTTCTTGAAGAAATCGTACGCTGCCAGTGCATCCACCAAGCTGTAGTTCATCATGATGATAGACATCCAGTTGTCGTCCGTCAAATCCCCCTTTATTAGGTCGTATTCCTTAGACACAAACTCTTTGGACCGAAAGAATGAACTCAAAGGTGTCAATGGGATCATGTGGATGCCGTGGATGTAGCTCTCGTGGTTTCCAAAGTAAGTGGTATGGTCTATCTTGTTTTCGAAGTAGATCCCACTGACAAGATTCCATACAAACTTGCTGGGGATGTTCTTGTTGTTGAGATAGTAGAAGTAGTTTTTGAAGCTCTGGTTCATGATTCCAAGCACCAAATTGCTGCAATTTGCCAAATTGGCGTTCCCCACCGCCTGGGCGTATAATTTAATGCCGTAGTAGCTGTTGTAATCTTCACTGCTGCTTTCTTCGTCCTTACCGTCTCCACTGGCATACAAGCCCTTGGCCCAGCTGTGGCCCATGTAGAAATCAAACGACCTGATGAACGGGAAATTGGTGTTGCTCTGGTTAATGTTGAAAAAATCCATAATCAAAAGCTCTATCCAGTCTTTGGCCTTTTTCTGGAACTCACTCTGTCCCAAATCCTTCTCCACCTTGATGATCAATGCTGCCGCATGGATATGGTACCCGTAGTGAAAATGGTGGTCGTTATAGTGACCATTGCCAAAATCGCTGCCTCCTGTGGCACTGCTCACTATACCGTTGAACTGGTTGTCGTAAAATAACGGATATTTCTGGTTATTATTGATGAACCGGTTGTAAGCTGCTTTCACCTTGGCAAGAAGAGTGTTTGTCATTGCTGTGTCCTTTAATATAAAGTGCACAATGTACAATAAGTAAGCATATTTCAAAAACTTCTTTCCTCCAAAGTACATCGAATCGGAGTTGGTCTCGCTGTCGACGTCAGCATTGACATCTTGCCGTGCCTGGCTCAAGATATCGGCCTTGACGGAGCTGGAAAACGACTCTTTCTTGAAACTAAACGATGTTCCTGGCACAGAAACGTTCACAGTCAAGGTGTTGGTGATGCAGCCCGTCAACTGGCCCAAAACGTGGGAATTCACCACGATATTGGACACCGTTTTCTTGGTATCGTTGCTGAAATTGCTGACCATATGTGGAGGAGCAAACACCAACGCCTTGGTCAACGACGTCCCCGTCACTTTGTAGTTGAAAGTGTAGGAGGTGCTGGTGGTTTTGAGCTCCACGTCGTTGATAAAGCACCCAGCCACCTGATCGTAATATACAAAGGTGCCGTACCCCACCTGTAAGTAGAGCCCGTCGTAGCTCTTGTCAAACATGATTTTGGTGCTGCTGAACTTAATGGTAACTTTCTTGTTGGCAAACATGGTATATTGGACCCCACTGTTCAAGGTGATCTGGTACTTGTACAATTTGGAGTTCTGGCTCGTTTTACCTTCCACCAGTTTGAACCCTACAGACGAATGGAGTTCGGGAATAAGCCCATTGTACACTGCTGTAACCAATCTCATCCCTTGCACCATAGTCAAGGCCACCGATCCAAGACTATTGGAAAGTTGGGCAGTGGCTGCAAATTTATTGGCTTTTGTGATTTTGAATGCTGGTGCACTGCTGAAGTCAGCAGAACCAAAGCTCACGTGGTTGATACCGTTGGGGTAGTAGAAGTACTTGACTGGGTCGGGCCCATACACCAAGTCCGAGGGGCACAGGGTAGGACACGTTGAAATTTTTATCGTCGACTGTTAATTTGTAAGGATTAGTCCATACTGGCTGATCGTGGCTCTCGAGGAGCAAATTGGCGTAGAAGTTGTTGGTTTGGATAGGGCCGCTGGGCACGTAGCTGGGGCGGGCTGTCTCGCCGGCTTTGCTGGAAAATCTGGACGTTGGGGAAACAGTAGTGATATCACCACTGAAAGACATAGTTTGGTATATATTTTTTTTTTGCAACTATATGTTTGTGGTAAATGTTGTAGGAGTGCTGATTGGTACACGCACGATTTTAGCCGGTGTGTGCTAACCAATCACGTGCCACAACTAGTGTCTGCGTCGCTTAGTGTAAGGATCTTTTCGTTGTCCTACCGCCTTTTTGATTCCCATAATAAACCAAAAAAAAGACCAAAATCTACGAAATCCTAGTCCATTGGTAAACATCGGTATAGAGAACATACAAAAATCCAACTCGGACAATTACAAGGCATTGCTCATTGGCCAAAATTTTACAGAACGAACCACTTCTCTTAATAATTGAAGCTAAATGACTAGACAAGTGGGTTTACAGGCGAATGATGTGACCAAGCAATACGACGTCATTATACCATAGTATGCTAGAAGACTCTGGACGTCAAATGGCACGAAAAGTTTCAAGCCAACTCCTATGAATAAACAACGATTAGCAATTTTTGCAGCCAAAATTTGATCAGTTTCAACAACATTAAATTTACGTGAATAGCACCATTATCATGCAATTTCTTTCTTTACTTTGCAACCCATGTCCTAACCTGCAGCTTGACATTTTAGGGCTAGACATCCCGTTAAACATTACTAATAGTAAGATCTTCGAAGGCGTGTATGTCAAATTTCTTGAGTCTCATATCTGCAAGTTGCGGCAACTTGTCCGAGTGGTTAAGGAGAAAGATTAGAAATCTTTTGGGCTTTGCCCGCGCAGGTTCGAATCCTGCAGTTGTCGTTATTTTTTTTATTTATTTTTTTTGCAGTTGCTGAAAAACACTACAACTACATTTATTCTTATAGTACAATCATTAATTATTGAATTCTATTTACAAACTCGTCAAAATTTGGCAACCCACCCTCAGTATCGTCTTCTGGAGGCTTGATACTCGACTCTCTTCTCGAAGACGATGGCATCATTAGGTAATTGTTCATTGAGTTTCTTTGACTTAAGGTAAAATTACTAAACGACAGGTCAGGAAAGTCGTATTTGAACTGGGTGCTGGAACCATCGAGGTTCACGGGATCTTTCAAGAACTCTTGTTGTTGGTCTCCAAGAGAGTTCTCATCTGTTTGATTAGGACTTATGTCCTCCGACAAGAATTCTTCTGAATCAAATTCACCAGTGGCTTTATTTCCAGCTTTTTGTCCTTGTTTTCTTCGTGATCTCCTTGGTGGTCTCTTCTCTGCTTGCAACTGTTCGAACTCTCTATACTTGGCCAAATAAATCTTCAATGTCTCAGAGTAATTTTCAAATCCTAGCGTATACATAGCCCACAATATGTCTTCTCCATTAAGTGTCTTTCTTTTTTCAACTTTACATCGGTCCACTGACTGACTGGTTATAAATGATATGAACTCACTTACACACTCCTGTATGCATACTTTTGACCCTTTGCTAAGCTTGGCATGTGGAGGTAACGCTGCTTTCATCACTCTTCCAACTGGAAATTGTTAGTAGCTGATTATTTTATCTATTCCATCTTTTGCAGTAATTACATACCATTAGCTATAGGAAGAAACCTATCTTGTTCTTTGATTTCATAATCTTCGTTTGTCCACGTGGAATCTATGTCTTTATCCATCTTCTCTGATATTACCAGGTGAGGCTGAACAAGTTTTAAAAGGACATGAAATTAAAAAAACTTTTAGGCTATTGAACTGTTGAATTGAAATAATGCGAGATCGGAGAGATAAAAAAGTCCGGTATTCCAACACCTACTTTTCAGTAGCCTCTTTATACTATACATAAATATACATAACACACTGTTTTGTGTCTTCAGTTGTATTGAACGTCTTACTTAAGTGCTTCTAAGCATTTTTTGACTACTTCGATATAGACTTTACAGTCTTTACTCTCGTCTTTCCAGTAATTGTACACCAACAAGGAATGCTCCAAGGTGGACACCATAATCTCTTTGGGCAATAGCGTATTAAGAATATCCGATAAATTGCCAATTGATTGTAACATCGGGTTGGCCAGCACAAACATTTGCCTGAATTCTCCGTCGGTTTGTACTCTTTGCACTATATCATTCAACTTCAGATACAACAAAAACATGTAGATATTGCCCACTAACAAATTCCTTAAATAATACCATTGTCCTGGATGACGATGGCCCCCTAATTTGGGAATGTTTAACTTAGGCACAGCTCTAAGGTTAATGAAAAATACTTTCAAAATCTTTCTCTTAGCTTCCTGAAGCAAATTCATTTTGAAATAATTGTCGTTAGATGCATTATTCTCACTGAAGAACATGCTGAAATCTTCATTGACGTTATCTTTTTGGTAATACAATGGTGCTTCTAGGATCTTGTCGTAGTTTAAACCAATGTGATGATCCAGTGACGGTGCAGATATATCAACTGAACTGGACCCTGAACTTTGTGACGCTGTGTCAAAGAATCCTGCCAGATCTTCAGTGAACACAGACACGGCTGCTTGAATCAAGTCTTCGATGGGGATTTTATCTTCCAAGATCAAATAGATAATAGGCCTGAAAATCATTAACTTAGAAACCAATAGCCTCGTCTTGATATACATGATGGACTCCGATTGGGCCTGAATTATTAAATTGTCGTCAATAAGAAACTCATCAAGATTTTCTGACATGATAGGACCAGCTGCAGCATCTGTTTGCTTTTGCTTCCTCTCGTACGCAGTAGCCACAGACTTGAGAACTTGGGATACATCAACCTCTTTCAAAACGAAATTCCGTATTTTGGGACTCAAGGAATTGATAATACCGTTATATTGGTTGTTATAACGAATGAAGGAAATCCAAAATGTCTCATTATAGAACATTGGTTGATCCCAAAGCTTTGACTCTACAGCTTCGGACGTGTAAAACTCATTGAATAAGTCATTGTCGACTTTCCTGAAGGCAATCTCTGTCAAAAAGTAGTACCAAGTATACTGGTCGTCAAATTTGGATGCAATTTGAACACACTCTTTACTATGTTCATCAGAATTGAGCACAGGATCTGGGATTATAGGAAAATTACATGGTGGCACAGTCTCCGTGATCCCTGACTTCTGGACTTGTGGTGATAATTCGGCTCTCAACTCGCTTTCTAGTTTCAAACAAATCCAAAAGAGTCTTTCAACCAAACTCTTTCTTTCTTCGGTTTTGTACAATATGCCTTGCTCCGAGTCACGTCTTTTCTCAATATAATACATGATGTTTTGACACGCTAGATTGATATACCTGTATGCCGAAGTTGGTTTCATGATGTAAAGATGAAATTGACTCATTAAGATGTTATAAGCGATGGCAGGGCCCGTATACTCTCTGTAAACATCAGGAAAGAAGTCTATGATTACCTTGGAGTATCTGACAAATCCAGACGCTATAGAAAGACGTTCTTTCTTCAAACTCGGTGGTAGTTTTTCTATGCTTTCATCAGTCAAACAACTATTTGAAAGATCAGCTCTTTCTTCTAAAGAGTTTTTGAACTTGGCAAAGTTGTCCAACTGAATGGGTGACGATAAAACCCCCAAAGAACAGATCACTGGTATCAATGGTATTTTCTTGCACAAGTTGCGGAGAGCTTGTAATCTTGCATTGGGGTCTTTGATGCTGCTCTGTGAAAGTGCAGACACATAAATATCGTCGAGTTGATCACCAACAGCTTTGGCCCTGTGATAGTCAGAAGCAAGCTTTGTTAAAGAGAACCCAGGGATGGCCTTAATGAATATCTTGTAAAGCTCGATGGACTCAAGAAAGTCAAGCACATCTAGTATAGGAACTTTTGTGTGACAATTAACAAAGTAAGAATTGACACTTTGGGATAAAGAAGATTTCAATACCTCTTCAATAGCAGACAAGTCTCTTAGACTATCTTCAATCAGGGTCTCCTTATCGGTCTCATCACTGACGGTGTACAAATTAAGTAAATCCCTCTTCATAGCATCGTAATTTTGGAGGATGTGAGGCACTTTTAACAGAAAGTAGTTCCAATTAAGAAGCGAAGTGAACGACATGTCCCATACACCAGGGGTATATGAAACCACTGGATTTTTCACGGCCGGTTGTTCTTGTTTCTTTGGTTCCTGCTCAATGTTCGGCACCACATGGCCGTTGGATTTCATGTCATTCAAGTCGTCTAGGATCGCGTCTAATTTCTGCAAGATGGTATCGGAGGCATCGAAAGCCAAGTCTTTCAACTGGTCTTCGTTGCTGTATTCACATATTTCCACATCGTTCTTCACACAGGAACCACAGCGAGGTCTAGCGTTGTCACATCTTACCTTCTTGATCCTGCATGTAGTGCAAGCGGTCAACGCTCTCCTTCTTGTTTGAGACGGGCTCTTCTTGTGCTTCTTTTTAGCAGATTCCTCAACCACAAGTCGCTGGCGACTATCCCGGTGGACAGACTCCCCGCTGGAAGTGGATGCCGCTTTATTCTGGTACGGGAACAAATTCTCGTGCGGTGACTGGTGCATAGGCATATGGCTATGATTTGGCACATGCGTTTGGGGCCCATTTGGCCCAGCCGCCGTTATCGAGCCCGAAAGGTGTTCTTGCATCTGAGGAGGGGGCACCTGAGGAGCCATTTGGATTAGTGGATGGAATGAAGGGTGTGGATGTGGAGGTGGTGGGTGATGAGACCGAGACGGATCGGTGACGGAATACTGGCCAAATGGAGGCGGCGGAGGTGGAGGAGGCACGCGCGGGCTCTGGCCGCCGTACGCGGTGGGATCAGGGGTCTGGTACATCGCCTGGGTGTAATAAGGTTGTTGGTAGTACGGCGCAGGCGCTAAGTTTGGGAACCCAGTTTCGGTGGAGGAAAGTGAATTTTCGTCTTGTTTTTGACCTGGTTTGCCATTAGCCTCATCTTTCCAATGATTCTTGGACATTTTGGTTCTTTGGGGTCTGTGGACTCGTTAGTCAAACAAAGATAGTGAGATGGGTTAAAGTTTCGGTTGGTGGATTATTTTTTATAGTTTTTGTATAATTCTCAACATAATCCAGAGTGAGACTGGCAGCCTAATTAGGAAATTGGCATTATCAGTTAAACGAAATTATAATTAGTGTCAGGACAAGAGTATGAGATGCTGTTGGGAGTGTTCTACTGGGAGTGTTCATACATATGTCCTGGCTAAAAGATTTCCTGACTAAAAATGTCCTGACAAAAAATGTCCTAAAGTAGTGCCCTAGATACAGTGAAAAATTTAATAAATTATCCTATTGAAATGTACGAGTAGGAACTCTAATAGAACCAAAGCAAAGCTTCTTACAGCAAAGTTTCCTAAAACCAAAGCTTCTTAAGCTGTTGGGCTCAACCAGGTGGTAACTGAGAGGCATCGACGATATCCACAGCCTTAACACTTTCTTCTTCTTCGGCACCTTCTAATGGAGTTCTTGGTAATGCCATCATACCAGATCTAGCCAATTCTAAAATCCCAAAAGGATGCAACAATCTGATGAAGGAAGAAACTCTAGATGGTTTGGCACTTAATTCCACAATGACGTTACGGTCAGAAATATCAACGACTCTACCACCGAATTTTTCAGTGATGGTTGCAATGTGGTCCAAATGGATGTGCTTTTGTCTTAAAGCTTCCGATGGCTCCAAATTGCTTGGGTGGAACGCGGACTCTTTGGCTTCAAGGTTTGGAATGGATGCTCCATCTTCAGTGTAGAATTTGTGACTGGCAATCAATTCTTGGAAGTATTCTGGCCCCAAAATAGACACTCTGGCCAATAATAATTCTCTTTTGATGATTTCTGCATTACTATAATCCAAAACAGCGTACACGGGCACCAAATCTTCAATTTGTCTTCTGGCTTGTTCGATAACAGCATCTTGTCCCTGTAACACAATAGTCATTCTAGATAAATCTTTCACTTCAGTGTTACACACAACCAAAGAATCAATATTGAAACCTCTGGCAGCCAAAGTTCCAGAAACAGAACTCAAAACACCTGGCTCATTCTGCACCAAACAGTTCAAAACATGCTGCTTTTGAGGAGCTTTAGAAGGTGCTGGCGTTTCATATAAGATGGACGAAACTGCAGCATCGGCAGACCAGTTAGGAGTGTCTAAAGTGGGTAAAGGTGGTCTTTTTTGATTTCTGTGTAAAGTCTTGTAAGCCAAAGCCGACGTGGAGCTCGAAGTCTTGCTCCTGGCTAATGTCTTCTGGATACTTCTGCTGCTTGAACGCAAAGTACTGGAAAACATTGTGTGAAGTTTACAATTATGATTCATCTTTTTTTTTTTCAATGGGTTCAAATGTCGCGGTCCAAAGGGAACTCCACCTGCACCGGCCCGATATTTTATTGGGTGCAAAAAAATGCTTTATATATCTAATACACTATGGATATTCACTTTCCCGGAGTCCAAAGTACCCGTCGGGCGCCGAAGAAACACTCAAGCGATTCAAAGGTTTATTTTCACCTTCAACGCCGTAGTTCAGAACCTCGTTTCCCCACCAGTTGAGCTCTATGCCATCGTATTTGACAGTAAAAAATATGAATAAAGCACTAAATGCTACACCGGCAGACAAAGCGCTGGTCAAAATATAGTTATACTTTTCCCACCACAAAATGTAGTTCTTCCTGATATAGTACATGAAAATGTACGATAAATAAAGGCCCCCTGTGTAGTACAGCAAATTGAATGGAGCGTACAACAAGAATCCGCCCATTATGACCGTGGGGTTGAAGTATCTTGTAAGTTTCGGAGGCCCATAGTGCTTGAACAAAAGACACGGCACAATCAACACAAATCCAAGGAGGAAACACCATTTGAGCACAGGATAAACACCACTGAACACTTTAGCGGGCCCAATAACTCCGTATTGCACGCTGGAATAGAAGTAGGTGTTGGCTCCGGGACAACTCAACTTGTTTGGTTGGTGCCTTTCACAGATATCTTCGATGTTGTTCAATTGCCAGTTGGCTATGACTATCGAGACCAAGATACTGAGTAAAGTAGACAACATCTGGCCCTTGAAGATGGCTCGTGGTGGGATTTTGGCATAATGTGCCAATTTCTGGTCTGTGATATAGTTAGCAGCTTGATGGTCTATATTTGTGCCGTAACTTTTCAAGGTGATCAAAGCAAGACCTGAGTTGGGGATAGCATACCCCACAATCAACTCCACTAATACGTTCAATGCAAAAGAAAACCCTGTCACTGACGATATTGCCGTGAGAGGAATCAAGAACACAAAGTTGATCAAGATAGTGAACAAAATACCCCATACAGGTGTCTCTGTAGGGTAAACGAGAACGCAGATTATCCCTAGCCCTGTGCTTACCAACAAAATGGACGTGAACCACCAATCTGGGACTTCTTCGTACTTGGACATCATCTTACAATGAGGGTCTTTCATGAATGCTCCATAAATATTGTTAGTCTTCATGGCAAATGAATCATATAATGTTGTTGCCACGTTCTTAAAACTCAATTTCATGGAATCCCATTCACTGAAGATGTGGTAGAATATTGCAAATGGGTATAAAGCAAAGTAGGCTCCGTACACCACCAAATTTGCAGCCGAGAAGTATGGTGGCCCTACCTTCATGTACTTGTCTTTATCGAAATGATTATCATCGTTCAAAATGTCATGCACTTTATACACCTCTCCTTTATTATTGAAAAGCTCGTTGGTGTTGATGGGTAAGTAGCCTGTCCATTTGTTATTGGTGTAGTAAATGATACAAATGACAAAGAACGCCATGAATGTACCCAAGTATTGGTTGACATAAGTGTAAAAAGGGATAGTTAAGCAGCCAGCTGCGTTCAATATATTCCAATCAAGGGATGGTAACGGGTTTAATCCTAGACCTATGTTGCTTCCAGTAATATTAGCCAAGTTCAACAGGTCAGGATTGAACCATGTAGGCCAATTGAAAGTGGATAACGCCTTGAAGAAAAAGGAAGGGATCCAGTTGTAAAAGAAGCTGAAAATGAACACCAAGAAGAAAAACGAATATCTTGATATGGTCCATCCATAGACCGGCTGGTTGGACTCACTATCCTGGTGGATAAGGGCTCTGTTCAATGCAATTGTAGGGAGAATGGTTGGCCACAAAGATTTCACGGGGTATATACAAACTTTCCTCATGATTCCAGCAAACCCAAAACCCAAAAATTGTGTGGATAAGATCAAAAGCATCTGGTACGTCAAAGTCACCCATTTCAAGCCATAGAACTTGTCTAATTTCATAACAAAAATGTTATAAATGGCGTACGGGGTCCCACTGGAACAACCGTATATAATGGAAGTTAACATCATCTCTTTATAAGTCCAAGGACCAGGGTTCAAATTGACTTCCCGTCCAAAGATTCGGATCTTTTTGTTCATCGGGAACACTTTCTCCCATAATCGGCCACTAGGAAGTAGAAGTAACTGGATGGTATGAGACCCTAGAGAAATCGATGGTAACCGGTGCACAAAGAAATTATTGACAATAGACCCAATAAATGTCCAGCAGAGGCCAATGAAGTATGCTCTGAAAGTGTCACACGCAATAGTAGGATCATCAAATGGGTCTGTGATAGTCCTGACTTCGGGGTAAGGTGAATGGAAGGCGATGAGTGAAGCTTCTAGACGCACCTGTAAGTCCCAGTCAATGATATTCAAATATGTTTTATTTTTGAACTTGGAATAGTCGGGCACCTCTGGTTCCTTTGGAACCTCTAGTTCCGGGTTCCGCTTCGATTCGTCTTCTTTACCGTCTTGCCCTGTTTCGTTGAATGTTTCAGGAACTTGTCTAATTAATCGTTCAATGAGCCTATAATCCTCCAAAAGAAAGTTGACATCGCCTCGGTGTTCCACCAAGGTATCCCTTAATACCAGCACCGCATCCTCTACAGTCATTTCTTCTACTTTCTGAAGCATAAACTGAGCACTTTCCAGCACTCTAACCTCATCCACTGGAATTTTCAACCGGTAGTTGTCGTCGCTGATCAAACCCAATCTCAAAAGCACCAAGCGAATTTGATTTTCAGTTAGCGTTGAAGACGCCGAAGGCGACGGCGTGGTGTCTGGATCCACCGTACGGACCTCCTGCCCCATATTGGAGAGCTCAATGTACTCTCCGGACATTACAAAAACGTTAGCTTCAGCTGTGTTAATGTGGAATACAAAAAGAGATTTAAGATTAATAGAATCGCGTTTGTCATTATTCAGTATATAAAGGTCAATCTGTTTGTACGCCAATTGAGATCGTAGAAGCTACATTTCTAAAGCTACATGCCCTAGACAGAGCCAAAGATCTCGACCAACTTTTCTGGTTCGGTGCTGCTTTCAATTGAACCGTTGGTGATCCCGTCAATTGAAACGGTAGGTGTGGCATGTACACCAACGGTTCTCTGGAATCTCGTGAAATATTTGACATCCACGCCAACGGCATTGCCGTCATTGCTGTAGTCCTGTTCGTTTTCCACTTGCTTGATCACAAGGTTCTCCAAAACTTGGCTCTTGGAGAATGGGATACTCACATCTTTGGAGATGACTTCGTAAATCTGGGAGTATATTTCATTTCTGCCTTTGTCAGAGTTGGCATTATCGTAAAAGTATTTTTGGTTCTTGAACAAGGATTCACTGACAGACCAGAACAACTCAGAAGTTCCGTTGTTTTCTCTAATCAACTTGGCAACTGACAACGAAAATTCGTGCAAGTAGATGGAATTTGGGTGCCATGGTTGAATAACATTCATAATCACAAATTGGAACTTACCTGGGTATTTCTTTTCCACTTCAGGGATGACGGTGGACTTCAACTTCAAGAACAATTTGGCACTGAATGGACAGTCGTAATCAACATATAAATTGACCACATGAGGTGCCCCGGATTTGGCCAATTGAGAAGCGCTTTGTAAACTGTGGGTAATGCTGTATTTGGGGGAAACCATGATAATAAGGGTCGATTATGTTAGAATATTTCACAATGATAAGGATATTCAACGATAACTTGAAAGATATTTCGACTAGAAGGATATTCCACTATTTATAGTGAATTAATTAGTATCTTGGAAACTTGCTGTGCTTAGTGATTTATGTGCAATCTAGTTCGCGATTACCTAATCAAAAATGCTTACACAGTTTTCTATTACGCATCTTTGTCTAGACTCGCATGCTTCATTTTTACGTCAAAACTGTGGGGATCAGGTGTATGTCACGTTTTGCGTCGCTTAAACTTCAGAGCACCGGTGAGGTCGATGGCCACAGGTTCATTGTCGGCTTCAGACTCGGTGCTGCCCATATTCTCATACATGGTGTCGTCACTTTCAACTTCTTGTGAAGAATCGATTATGGTTATGATTGACGGCTTTACTGGCGTCCGGGGAATTGACGTATGGGAAAATGTATTTTGTTCATGGCGACGTTTGCGTGGCCTGTCATTGTTGTCAGAATCGTCCAGCACAAATAAGTGCTCCGACTCGTTCTGGTCCTCTTCGTCAAGAACGAATACCTGCGGTTCTTGTACGCTGTCCTTCCGTACCGACAACTCTTCAGCTGCACTTTCGCCTGAATCTTCTCTTGTTAGCAACACTTCCTGTGTCTTGTAGTTCTTTAGAGGTAAGTCTTCCTCGTCATCAGAATCTTCTTGTACAAAAAGACCCTGTGAAACGGCCGACTGCCTTCGGGTGAGCAACCTCTTGGATGCGTTTTCAGATGGCTCTGGAGCCTGTGACTCGCTTTCGCCTGAATCGTCGCGATCCAGCAGACTGCCTGACAGACTATCAACTGAGTTGTCTCTTACCAGCAGACTTTCTGACAGACTGTCAGTCGAGTCGTCTCTTACCAGTAAAATTCCCGACAGACTATCTGAGACACTTTCTGCTTCTACCGCATTAGATTCTATCAATGGCCTTTCTTCTGGAATATCTTGAGTTAGTAATGCTTCTTGCCGGCTGTCGTCCGAATCGTCATCTTTCACAAATATCTCGTTTGACCCATTGTCGTTGGAATCTTTCTCTGGATTTCCATCTTCGTTTCTGGCCAGAACATCAGAGGGCCAATTATCTTCTTCAGATGACACAGGCGGGTGACGTGAAAGGTACCTTTCAGTAAATTCAAAGAACCCAGGAGCTCTTTCTTCCGTGTTGGCTCGAGTTGGCAGATCTTCAGGCTGGCTATTTGGATACCCACCGATCAGCAGCTCATCCGACTGTCTTTCAGAGTCTCTGCGTGAAGGAGTGGTCTGGCTTCCTGCAGGATTGCCCCATGCAAAGAACACCACTGGTCTGTGTTCCAATGGCGGCGTAGTGGTCTGTGGCTGCTTCTGTATAAACAGCAGAGCCTCTGGACCAAGAAGCTGGCCATCGGAATCATCATCAATAACTATCACGCTTGCTGGGTCGGCCCATTCAGCCATTGAACTGTCAGCATGTCCAGAAGGGCTTTGGTTTTTGAGTCTCGTCCGTCTTTTTCGTCTTCTGTGTCGTGCCAAAGCCAAGTCTGTACTGGTAGTTGGGGTGACAGGGTCGGGGATGGGGATTTGTCTGGATTTCCTCTTCTGGGGCACTGGTTTAGGTGTGGGAGTCTGCGGTGCAATACGAGCTTGTTTAGGCAGCTCTTTGATTGGTGGTGCCCTTCTGATGTCATTTTCAGAGTCAGAGTCTTCTTCAGGCTCTGATTCTTTCGCTCCAGAATCCATTTCGAAAAGAGAGTGCTCGTCAGACTCGCTGTCAGGAACCACTCTAGATGAATCCTCGTCTTCAGACACCTCAGGTGTTATGTGGTTGATATGACCTCTATAATGTGGTTGGGATGGACCCGTAAGCTCTCTATTTTCGTCATTCAATACTTGTTCAACATACTCTCGTTCAACATATTCTCTTCCAGGATCTCGCCCAAGTTCTTGTTCGACATGATCTCGTTCAACGTCATGTTCCTCCTCAGGTTCCACATTTTCATCAGACCGACCGTCTCCGCCATGGTGCCCCACCTGAGATATTTCGTTAGTCTCTTCTTTTACTTTATCCTGTACCTCCTCATCAAGTGTCTCACCGAATGCCTTTTGTCTTTCATTATCTTCAAAGTTGGAATGTCCAATTGCCTCCTCAGAGAAGACCTGGCCCGCTTCACCAGGCTTGGACGCATCTGGCTCAAAATTGGAGTCTGCATCCACTTGCTCCAGAGATTTCTGGTTTTCACCAACTTCCTGGACAGCAAGGCTCGAGCTTTTCTTTGGTGACTGGGTGCTGGCAACTTGTATGTCAGAGCCCTTTTGTCGTTCATCCTGGATAGTGGATAAAGTATCCTGGTTTCTTTTGTGCGATGAGCTAGGTGATGATGCAGCGGGGCCGTTCGAAAATGCAGCCGGGTCATTTGAAAATGCAGATGTCGTCTCTGGATTATGCAGCATGCTTGTATGGGGACTGGTCTGACTCGTGGGGGTCATGTTATGCATCAAATTTCTTTCTTCTGGGGGCCCAAACCCTCTTTCGCTGTCCTCCAGATCAGAGGAGTCTGGTAGTCGAAGCCTAATGGCCTTCAATCTTTTGCCCTCGTCTTGAACAATCTCTTTATTCTTAGAGGACATCAACTGCTTGACTGCAGCCACTTTCTGCAGTCGCCTGTTTGGTCGCCTGTTTCGCTTGTGTGAATGACTCAAGTGTTCTGGTGGCACCTCCAAGATCGTCACACTATCTGAATCAGAAACCGCATCTGCAGTTTTCGGACGGCCAACACCGGTGTCATTAAGTCCTCCCAGATTCAGTGGTTCGACATTCTCGTTACTTGTTCCATTCGCTGGCGATGTGGTTGATCTGTTGCCCCATAATGAGGAGATGTGTAAAAAATCTCGTATTCCCATATATGCTGCAGGAATGAGTATTTTACAACACGTTTTTTTGGTGGATGATCGATTTGGTGTTGCTACAATATCCACATCGAAGGTCCCCTACAAGATTGTTGAAATTCTGCAAGTGGTAAAGATCCTAAACCACCGATCAACTAGTAAACAAAACAATTAATAAAACTGCAAAAAACTTCGCGTTGTACGATACTTTTATAATACATTATTGATCTACTGATGTTTTTCTATAAAAACCCGGCCCATGTATACTTTTGGTTTCTTTCTGTTGCCATGAGGCTTACGTATGCATAATAGTACCGCATGGTCGACTTTTAACGGTTTAATATGACTTTACCGACACAGTAAACTGACAATACAATGGCTGCAAATTCTCAAAGTGACACATTTGAAACACCCACACCTAGCATATCCGAGTTTAAAAGAAAGAACGTATTCAAATCCTGTCTCTTGTTGTTTCTTTTGTTGTCTCCTGTGGTAGATCTTATGCTAAGATACATAATTTACATTTGTCGTACAAGACATCGTGGAATTTGTCGTCATCGTCAATTTCAAACTGCTTCAATTGAAGCGTCTGGTTGTCATTGAAATTGTAGTCTGATACGTCGTTCTCTTCTTGGAAACCATCGAGATCATTTTTTAAGTAAACTCTGATATCGTTTGCAGTAGAGTCAATGGGGCCTTCATTGAGGTTTAATCTCTTGAATAATTTGGTCTTCAAGTCTTCCAATCTTAAACTTGATGGAAGAAGTAAAACAAAAATGTCATCTTGATAGTAGAATTTGACCTTGATTTTAGTACCGGATGGTACAGTCGTCTGTGGTTGTGAAACAATTGAGTGTGATGATTGTTGATTTTGAGGAGGTTGCTGTTGCTGAAGCACCTGAGGTTGTGAAGTAGGCTGTGTCTGCTGTTGTTGATCCACCGTGTTGAACAAGTTCCCAGAAGACTGGGATAATCTGTTTAAGTTGGAATCGGAGGACGTAGGCGTGGTGGAGGACTTACCGTTGCTAGCTTGTCGGTTCAAAAGATTAGAATATTGAGACATTCTATCTTGTTGGTAGTTAGATTTCTGGCTGATTGGTTTCAGTTGTCTTTGTTTGGCATAAGGATCAATGATTTCCTTGTCGAAACCGTTATCAAGGACATCGAAAAGTCTTAAAACTTCCTCCGACTTCGAAATATGTGGAGGTAAAGCAATCAAGTTTCTCAAATAGTAATCCAATTTCTCCCTTCTCAACTTAGATATGCTATCATTGACATTAATTAAAGGACCTGGAATTGAGGGAATAATTCTTTTGGAATTTTCAATTTTACCTGCTTCAAATGGGAACAATTCCAATAATTTGACTTGCAAGTCATAGAAATCTTGGTAGTATCTGTATAATTGTCTCAATCGACCATTGCTCAACTTAGCTACGACCAAGTACTGGTAACGGCCATGATCTAACTGATAGGAGTCCACACTGGCTTCCATAATAGAAGTATTGGAGGAGCTCAAAGAAGACCTATTAGACACAGAATGTGCACTTCCATCCTTCTGCTGTTGGAAATATTGGGTGTTTGACGACACTGGAGGAGCTTGATTGGATATGGACCCTAATGGGATGGTAGAAGCTTGGTATTTTGCAGTTTGATCTTTCCATTGTTCAACAGAAGGAATCTTGAAATTATCAATGATTCTGACCAAATCTTCGTCGTTATTATGAACGTTATTAGCAGGATTAATCAAGTCTACGATCTTGACGTAACTCACAGGAACCAAACCTGGACCACCTAATCTATTTATGGGTTTAGCAATGAACCATTCATAATCGTGATGAGCACAGATAATAAGATTTTCACCTGGCACAATATCCAATTCGTCTTCTCTTTCAGCTTTGAATTCATACAACACAATGGCATATAAAGTCTGGTTGGAGTTTCTACCCCTACTATTTCTTGTGTGGCCCGAGGCAAGGTCATTATTTTTGGAATGTGTGATAACAGGAGAATTCGAATCGTCAGTTTTAGGTCTGGACCTATTGAACACCTCAAAGTAACTCATGGGCACCATCCCTTTACTGCCGGACATTGGGTTTGTGGCCTCATACCACCCGTTCAGTTCATTTTCATCGGATGAGTTCAATACATGGAAAAAATCACCTTTTCTGAATTGTAACTCGTCAGGTCCTTGAGGCTGGTAATCATATAATGCCTTAATGACAATTCTAGGAGTTTGTAAAACGTTGGAGTTGTGATCATTGGACAAATGTGAGGAGGACGTGATTCGTGAGATGACGTGTTTGGAGCTGGAACTGTCAGAGGATTCGGACAGTCTTTTCCCTCTTCTAAAAGTTTTCATCATGGTCGAGCCACTGAATTCGTTTTTGTAGAGTGGGTCTTAGCGATTTCCAATTAATTATGGAGCTTTGGGTTTTCCTTCTTTTACGAGGATATCTGATTTTATTATACTGTTTCCACAGACACCAAAAAAAACGTAAAAAAATTAAAGTCGCCAGGTTCACCCCCTTTAGATCTGAATCAGGTTGGTTTTTTTTTTCAATTTTTTTCACTTTTTTTTTCAATAAGCTTTCTCAATTTTTCATTATGAAACTCGATTGTGAAACCGAAGTGGGGGTCGAGGAAGAGGCTACAACACCAGGGCAAATAATGACGAAAAAGAGAGGAGACATAATAGAGGCCAATTGGGTATATACAGACATGTCTTGTTGCAATAATAGAAGAGGTCAATCTAAAAAGACTTTTTGAATGGGTCTGTAAATAGACTGGCTCTTTCTTGTTGCAAATACACGGTCATTGTTTGATACGACAATGGCCTTTTTTTTAACGTGCTAGTTTAAAAGTCTAGTCAATGTTTCAGTTGTTTTGGACGTTTGCAATCTGCAGTTTTTTTATGCAAAAGTGGTTGATATACCTCCTTGGACGCGTTGAAATTAACCACTTTTTTTATTTTATTTTTTTTTTTCCCGTAGCGTAGGCAATTAGTTTACCGTATTGGGTGCTAATTGCAAATTAAGCTTATTTATAGAATTTGTGTGTCTTTTTCGATTCTAGCCTACAACTCTCTATTTGAATAGTTTATTTAAAGGGCCCGTTACATATCAAACTTGTCTGACTTGTTGATAGACCCTTTGCTTGATAAATGGTCTAAGTATTGGCACCATAATGGGTCGTGATTGAGACAATTATAGTCACCTATCAAAACCAACCCATACCGTGCTCTCGTTAATGCCACATTAAGTCTTCTTTCGTCGTTCAAGAACCCGATCTTGTTATCGCTGTTGGATCTAACACACGAAAAGATAATAAAGTCTTTCTCTCTACCTTGGAAAGCATCAATCGATGCTATCATTATATCGTTGACCATATGAATTGTCACCGGCTTGGTATCGCTGTCAATATCATCTCTGTCTATCTCCACATGTATTTCTTCCTTCGTAGGGTTAATGATATCGTTCTCGGATAATCTCTTTGAGATCAAGTCTCTCTGCCCTCTATATGGTGTGATAATTCCAATATCCTTTCTGTCTATGTTCTTTTCAAGGATAAGCTTCACCAACACTTCAAGAATGTACAGGATTTCTCCCTTGTTATCATAGGTGTACCCATGATCTTCTCTGGTGAATGTCCTTACACGGCTTTCAGGACACTTGCCCTTGGTGTCCCAGAACTCGACTGCCCGCTTTATAGGGTACTTGCTTCTATCTTCAGCAGTCAACCCATCTTTAAGCTGTCCCTGATAAAACCTGTTTCTAGGGAACTCACTTATATCGGGGTGCATTCTGTACTGAGTGTCCAACATGTGCGGTGTCTTATAGGTACCGTTCAATAAGACTCTTTCAAATAACGATAACGATAAGTTAGGCACCTGTGTGAACGAACTCAATTGCTTTTGATCTCCCACAAACACAAACTTGGTCACTCCGGGCATCGATAAAGGAATCAAAGTGATTGGCTCTGACGACTGCGTAGCTTCATCCATGATAACGACCGGGAATTTGGGAATTGACTTCAAGTACCCTCCACCAGCCACAACACTGGTAGTGAAAATAACTCTAGCTTGTGCCACTAACGTGTTGCTCAACTCATACTGTTTCATTCTCAACTTCTTATGTTGGTTCATACTGACAGTATCTGCACGAGGAGATCTCAATGTTCTTATAGTATCCTTCATCTGTTGAGGTAACATCCCATACATCTTGTTATGGAGACAGATGCCTCCTAGTTTATGTGATTCGTCATAGTCTACTTCTTTGGAACTCGAGACAATTCTAAGAATGGACTTTTCATGTGTAGCCAACATTTTCTCTGCTATATTGTCAATGGCAATATTAGAAGCTGCAACAACCAAAATTGGGTAGGTATTGAAGTTGGTAAGCAACTGAAGAATGATCTCGTGGATGGTAGATGTCTTACCGGTACCTGGGGGGCCTTGAAGGACTGTGACAGAGTTGTTCAACACAGACTGAAGTGCCACTTTTTGCGAATCATTAAACCTGGAACCTGGAGACAACTTCACATAGTTGTTGAAAACCAATTGTGGGATAGGCTCGTGTCCCAATAACAACTTTTGGAATTTAGGATTGTTGAGTCTGTCCATAGCGTAGAATACCCTTGATATAGGCACTGATGCCGGCAACAACTTCAATTTTTTGATGTTGACATCAAAGGGAAGTCTTGAAGTGTTCCAAGGGTATAATTCAACGACGAGCTCTAACTTCTCTTTTCTTCCTCTTTTGATTTGGACACTTTCATTCAAGATAATCTTCCCGAACCATGGGTAGACATCGTTGTAGACCAAGAACATAGCTTGATCAACCGCAAAAGGGGATCTTCTGAACTTAATAAGTCTGGCTTGTAAATGCTTTTTTTTGAACTCATCTGTTAATTCAATCTCAATGAAAAACAGCTTGTATTTCTTGTTATGTTCTTGAAACCAGCCAATTGAAAATTCAGTGGGCTCAAGGTACTTATTTTCCCCAGTGCTGACACCAAATTGTTCTTCGAGAAACAAATTCTGACTCATTTCTTGGTAGTATGAATTCAAGTTATCATATCTGAGTGGCGGATCTTTTGGAAGTGGATAAGGTTGCAACGTCTGTTCATACGGCGATAAGATTTCTTCTTCTTTAACCTTACCTACTTTTTCACCGTTCTTTGAAGGCTTATCCTTCGATGATTTGTCCTTTGACGTAGTGGTATTAGATTTTGAAGCAGCCTTACCAGCCTTCTCATTCTTTGGTTTACCAGATTTCTCATTTGGTTTACTATCTGGCCCTTCAGTCTTGTTTCCCTTATCACTGCCTTTTTTACCCAGCTTGTCAGGTTTAGAAGCTTCCTTCCCTCCCTTCTTACTTTGCTCACTCCGCCTTTCTGGCTTCTCTGTGTGCCTTGGAGCTTGGGGTACGGGAGTGGCAGACCTTGATGCATGTGTAGAATTGGCATTGGAGTTGGGTTTCGACGAATGGGTGGAGTTTGGTTTGGAACCATTTCTGGAGCTAGAGTGAGAGCCAGGTTTAGACCCTGCACCTTTACCTTTACCACCAGGGCCCTTCAGGCCACCTTTTTGCGGCAGTTTTCCAAAAGATGGGCCCTTGGAAATCTTTGTGTCTTTAAGCTGCTTGCCGATCTCATCAACACCAATGGCCTTTACGATACTTCCACCTCTAATCTCCTTTGTCTCTTTGATCTTGTTGAAATAGAACTCTCTTCTTTCCTGGGCTTCCTTTTCCATTTTAGGAGTGAGAGTTTTGGCCCTTCTCCCTTTCTTCATGGCCCCTCTTCCTTTTCTCTTACCTGCATTTTTCTTTGGTACAAACTGAGTCAACCCAAGTAGTTCCGATAGGAAAGTATCAGAATCTTCACTGACAAACTTAACAGACTTGTTCTCTTCCTGATATGCCGGAAGACAGTTTTTGCACACTATATGTTGTTTGTCTTTACCGTTGCCCACAAAAAGCTTCTTATCGTTACCGCATATCTGACACTCGATATCACGGTATTTGCAGTACTGATCAATTTTCTTGAAAAAAGACCCGTTGTTCAAGGTATATGTTGCATCTGGTGCTTCCTGTTTTCCTAGGCAGTCCACACACAATAAACTTAAGTCATTCAAGCCGAACCTGAGGATCTGTAACTGGTGGATATTATTATTGTTATCACACAGTTCACACTCTATAACCTCGCCGGTTTTATTATACTTGACAGTTTTGTGTCTGGTGGCCGTCAAATGCTTGGTGATGTCGTCGTTGCTGAACACTTCATTGCACGTGGCGCAAGTGATGGACGACATTGGTGTGTGTGTTTGAGATGTGTTCGAGATGTAGAGATGAGATTTGAGACTGAAAAATTGAGAATGAGATAGTGCACAATGAACGGAAAAGAAGAATGGTCCATTGTGACAAAACGAATAAGGGAAGAGGTATGTGGGACAGTATAGACATGGTGCACACAGGGGTTGGAAGCTGCTGTTGTATTTCGGAGTGTCTTTGTACGGCTAATCTAAAGTTCTTTGTGTCAATTACCTTTTATGTTAATTTTGCAATAATCACAAAAATGCTAGCGACACACAATTTCCTAACCATTTATACAGTGTCCACCAGCCAAGACATGAACCAGGACACCAGCCAGATCGAGCCTGACACAGGCTCATGCAGTGGCGGCAAAAGCTGGAAGGTTTCTTTTGCAGAAAGACGCGATTGTTAGTAATTTCATGTCTTTGTTTTCATTTCAGGAACCCTAATGTGCAATTGACAAGACAAACGGTTGACAGCAACAAATACCTAATGAGTAGCGCTGGAACCCGCACCATGAATCATATTAGGTGAACAATAGAAAAAATAATTAATTATGCCACGAGCAAGGCTAGGGCCACAAAACCAAACTGCTAGGACAACCTTTGCAGCACACGACCGTATACCAGATTGAATTGACAAACGGAGGTGTATTGTCGTTAGTCAGCCTTGTTAGGATATTGATAGCATATCATTTAATTGCATATAACATATTAACATAATAACATAATAGCTAAGCATGTAGCATCTTAACATATTTGCTCATTGGCATAGTGTCTGCGCATACAAGGTTGCTTCTATAAGGCACAGAACTTATCCAAAAGTCTAGCGACCCACAGCAGCACACTAACTCCGTTCAACAATAGCGCTTCTTCGTATTAGTCTTGTTCCTCATTCATGTCACTCCATCTCTAAACAATAGGACACGTCTGTGGGCTTAATGCGTGAAAGAAAAAGAAACGCGTTGTTCCCTAAATAATTTTAATTAGTTCCCCCTTACGGCGAGAACGCGGCTGCCTCTCCTTAAACCTTGGGCGGAAGTTATTTTTTTTATTTTTTTCGAGACTAAGAAAAAAAGTGCGGTCTAGTTTGAAGGATCAATTAAACCTGTTTTGTTGTTTTCTTCCTAGTCAATTGTAAACTAGTTTACAACTTTTTAGTTCTTTGTGGAAACAAACACAGAAGAAATTAAGGGAATACCCCATTGTGAATTTATCTGAAGTGGCACGAGACTCCCTTCTTTTTTTGTTTCAACTTTCCTACATTTTGTGTGTTTGAGGTCTTCTCAAGGTACATTCCACGTCATTACAAGTTAGTTACAAAAATCACTAAAACCTGTGCCACATCTTTCCTCGACGTTTCAATTACCTGATTCAAGGGTGCACTTATCAACCTGACGGCCGACATATCTACAGCCATGTTTTCCAACCAACAAACTGCCGCCAATGCACATCCCCATCTTAGTACCACTTCGTCGGTGTACTCGCTGGCAGAGCCAGAGTTTGGGTTCCAATCCACTGAAAGAGTGATAATGGAAGAGAGCGAAGATACCAACTCGGTGTCCTCCCAAGAATACCACCCTCAAGATAGCTTCCGCTCACAAGACAACCTTGGTTACCCTCCTCCGGATAAGCTCCAAAATTCCTTTAATTCTAGTCAGCCTAGTTTCACATCGATCAACAATTCTATCTTGAACCACAACAATGAAGACGAGGTGTATAACACCAGCCAGGGTCTGGCTGGGAGCGGCAACCAACAGACTTTGAACAATTTTGTCGATGACGATATGACACCTAAGATGCCTGTGGCCAGCTCCTATAAAGATCCTATTGATGAAAGTACTCCAATACTCGACAGGGGCACTGGAATGTTCCAAAGCCAGTCAGCAAACAACCTCGATGTCAACTATTTACCCCAGCAGAGCTTAAGTAAAAAGTTCAAGAGATTAAGTCATACGCTACAAGCCACTCACTTAAGCACTTCCAATGATTCACACACTTTCATGAACAAGTTCAACAATAATGTCAGGCTAAGCGGCCACATGCCTCTGGCTGATAACAGAACCAGTTTGTACTATAGCAAGATCAACGAAAATGTGCCAAAGGGTGATCACTACGTGGAAGATGACTCCAATTTGAGAAAGAACAACTACGAGTCCGATGCTAGTACTGTGAGTAACAGAAGCAGCTTTGTGAGCACCGAAGAACCTTCTGCTGACACCAAGGAAAACGACTTTTACTTTGGTGGATCCAATAACGGCCATAGTCAGTTCCCCAACCATACGAAGCAACATACATTGAAAGTCATCAGAAACCAGTCCATACCAATACTGACAGACGATATCCCTAGCAGAGGTGATCTATTCAGCAATGGCAGCAGTCTGCAGCACGATCGGTCCGGGTCGTTATCCAGCCAAACGAGTGGCTTGAACATCTCATATGACTCCAATACGAGCACTGGAGTACACCAATCAGACGAAAAAGAACTTGCAGTCAAACAACAACAAGAACCAGCGAAACTGCCTGTTCCCGAAACGTTCAAGAATGCTATCGACGTCAACTCAGAAGAAGAGGATTTATCTTCTTTGTTTGTGAGAGCATTACATCCGTTCGATTCTTCTACCCTTCAGTCTGAAGCGGACGCTTCTATTTGTTTGGCATTCGAAAAAGACGATTTGGCAGTGGTACACACTATTGACGAGTCTGGTTGGGGTGAGGTGACGCTCGTGGAAACTCTACAAAGAGGCTGGGTTCCCATGAATTACTTCAAGTTCGCCATTGATGATAACGATGCAGACGACGATTTTGACGATTCTGACGAAATGGATGATGAAGCAGACGTGGGCCGCATTCCTAATAATCACTACCTTAAACCATTGTTCAATGCCTGTGGTAAGTTCTTGATAAACCCATTAAGCCATAAGAACAGGAAAGGCAAATATACCTTCAGCATTCGTGTTGTGAATGCTATTAGGGACGGGGTGAGAGTATTATTACAAGAGACTGATTGCTTGAGTAGAAGCAACGAGATTGTCACCAAGAGACCAATCGTAAGAAAGGCCAGAAAGTCGTTGTTAGCAGACTGGTATAATCTTATGACAAAGGCCAACGACTTCAAAGGCACTTCAGACTACAACAAGGTTGAGATTTTGACATTGATGATCTTTCAAGTAATTAGAAAGGCTATTTCATTCTTGCAAGTATGGTCTATCGAGAGTAAACAAATCATAAAGAAGGAAAATGAAAGGAAGTTACAAAATGATATGAACACATATCCATTACTCGACACCCCACCATTAGCTAAACAAAGGGTGACTGAAATTCATGCTATATTGTACTCATATTTGGGGTTAATCGTTGGTAGATTGGACTTGATCGAGCACAATTCAGTGGGGTGTGACTTGTTAGAGACATTGACCCATCATATTATCTTACTTTTGAGAGAATTGTTATTTATCTCCAAAACAGGATCAGACTTTTCTTCTGAGAAGCCTGCAGATTTAGACAATTCCTTGGACTCCTTGTTATCTTTGGTCAGTGACCTTGTTTCTGCGGTGAAAAGCTTGGTAGTTAAGACTTTGAATGAGACTGCCGAAGATCAAATGTACCATCAACCATCAACAGAATCTGATGGCACCACCGACAAGGAATATTTCTACACCGAAGAAGGTGGTGAATTGATCCAAATTGCTTCCAAGATGGTGAAAGCTATAGGCAAGACATTGATATCCATACGTAAACTATTGGAAATCACGGGAAACTTCAAGTTAAATGCCCAAAGAGCTTATCCAAACTATGCCAAAATGAGGATCGAACCCGAAGAGTTCATCAAGAAGTGTAGTCTTGGAATTGCCAAGTCCAACACCATTAGAAACCGTCAATTGAAGAACATGAAGCCACAACAACAAACGAGCTCAAACAGATACTCCATGATGAGATTTGGTATGACTGGAGAGTTGGGTTTAACGCCCGGTGGTGCAGGTTTGTTACGCGATGTCTTGATCACCGACATTGACGGGTCTTTCAGTGCAGATAAAGAGTTTCAGCAGTATACCAATGACGACTCTCAAGTAATTGATGATTTCCAAGCTTCCAACGAGTTGTTAGTTGACGCCAAGGGTAATTTACTCGGTGCTTCCTTCAAGGGATTAGTATACACTTTGACTAACGAGAATTCTCCACCAGAATATTTCTTCGTATCAACATTCTTCATTTGTTTCCGGAGCTTTGCTACGGGTAGTGATTTCATTGAAGAATTGATCACCAGGTTTGATATCAACAATAACTACTCTCGGAATCCAAAAGTGGAACAATCCATTAACCTTGACTTGAAAATCAAGAATAGAAGAAGGTTGATCTCGAAAATGTTCCAGTTGTGGATGGAAAGTTACTGGAATTACGAACTTGATGCTCCGTTACTACCAACATTGCTCAATTTCTTCAATGAAGGTGTGTCCAAATTTTTACCTTTGGACTCCATGAAGTTAGTGGAAGTGGCCATGAAATTATGTTCCAGACCCGTGACAGAAATCCAGCGTAGCAGAAAGAACCGGAACCAAAAACAATTAGTTGCCAGAAGTATCACAGCCACAAGATTGAACAGAAAAAACTCGTTCATTGGAGGTTCAAATGAATTCAACTCCAGATACTCTATGGTCGATGGCTATGAATTGAGCAAAATCAACACTGCTTCGTCCACGACAAGCTCCATCAAGTCTATAAGCCTTCCATTACCCTTGGGAGTGGGGAACCAAACGCCATCGGCATCATCGCTATTAACTAAGGGCAACATTTCCACCATTGAAAAGTTGAATTTGACTTATCGTGCTATCATTGGTAACGGCTGGTGTCCAAACAACTATATCAATCCCAAGAACTACATTGCTCTTGACATCAAGACTCTTTTGCCCAACTGGTACAACGTGTGTGATCAAAGTTGGGTGTTGTCTAACTATAGGCCCAACTTATTGGACTTCAACGGATTAGAATTGGCCAAGCAGTTAACATTGATTGAATCTACCATATTCTGTTCCATCAGACCAGATGAGTTGCTTAATGATAACTATTCCTCTAAGAGAGCACACTTGAAGTTGGCCCCACATGTTAGGCAATCGTTATTGTTCACAAACTGCTTATCGGGGTATGTGATTGAATCTGTTTTGCAGCCAAAAATCAACAATAAGATGAGATTGAATGTGGTGAAGACATGGTTGAAAGTTGCCATTTCCTGTCTTTATTTGAGAAACTTCAACTCCTTAGCAGCGATCATCACATCGTTACAATCTCACTTGATTACACGGTTAACGAAATTGTGGGATGAGTTGTCTGACAAGTATAAGGAGTTATATGACTACTTATCGGGCATTGTGCACCCGGACAAGAATTATTCTGTTTATCGGGCCAAGCTCCGGAATTTTTTGGTGTCCAATGAGTACAATATTCCTGTGGTACCATACTTCCATTTGTTCCTTCAGGATTTGACGTTCGTTAGCGATGGTAATGCCAACTTCAGAAAGGCCAACGATTTCTTAAATAAAAAGTTGATCAATATCGATAAGTACCTTAAGATAGCCCGAATCATTGCCGATATCGAGAGTTTGCAGATCAGCTACGACAAAGAAGGTGAAGTGGCCAATTTTGTGAACGAGTTTGATGAGGAAATCACCGACTATAATATCGCTAGTGTGCCTTCATTACAGGAGCTTATATTGCTTGAGTTATGGAAAGTGTGTCAATTAAACAAGAAAGAGGACGATAGAGCCTGGAAATTGAGTTGCTTAATCCAACCTAGAGACAGCAATCAATAGTAAATGTATTATATTAAGTTTCATGTAAGTTTCATGTAAGTGTAAGTTAGTGTTGTTATACTCTGACCAGATCTATAAAAACGGTTGGCGCACGCCTGCCACAATCTCATCAGATAAACCTCAAAAAATTGAGTCATAATCTATCGAAAAACTCGAGACATAACGAAAATGCAGGAAAGTAATCAAACTTGTGGTAAAAATAATTGGTTAGAAAAAGTTTGTTTTTTTCTTTTTCTCTGTGTTGTGAAAAATTTCATTAAAAGCTGAAAATTGATCTTAAACTAGTCTCGAAGCAAGATGTTAAGAACTAGAACTGCTGGAAATGGATCTAGGGCGTTAGCCAGATCTTTAGCAACAAGGGCTTTTAATGTTCCAAGTGAGTTCCAATCTAGAACCCCGCCATATGAAAAATTGATCCACAAATTATCTGAGGTATCAAAGATTGTGGGTAATAAACCGTTGACCTTAGCAGAAAAAATCTTGTACTCACATTTATGTGATCCAGAAGAGAGTTTGGGTTCCAGTGGTGGTAACTTATCTAATATCAGGGGTCAACTTTACTTAAAATTGAATCCTGATAGAGTGGCTATGCAAGATGCATCTGCTCAAACCGCCTTATTACAATTTATGACTTGTGGTATGCCAAATACTGCGGTGCCGGGAAGTATCCATTGTGACCATTTGATCGTTGGTAAAGAAGGTGCTACAGATGATTTAACTGCTTCTATTGCTACTAACAAAGAAGTGTTTGATTTCTTGCAAAGTTGTGGTGAAAAGTACGGTATACAGTTCTGGGGCCCAGGTTCTGGTATTATTCACCAGATCGTGTTGGAGAACTTCTCTGCTCCTGGATTAATGATGTTGGGAACCGATTCTCACACTCCCAACGCCGGTGGGCTTGGTGCTATTGCCATTGGTGTCGGTGGTGCAGATGCCGTGGACGCTTTAACTGGTACCCCATGGGAATTAAAAGCTCCAAAAGTTTTGGGGGTCAAGTTAACTGGTCAATTAAGTGGCTGGTCTTCTCCTAAAGATGTGATAACAAAGTTGGCTGGTATTTTGACCGTCAGAGGTGGAACTGGGTTCATTGTGGAATATTTCGGTGAAGGTGTGCAAACTTTGTCCTGTACCGGGATGGCCACAATCTGTAATATGGGTGCTGAAATTGGTGCTACTACTTCTACTTTCCCATACCAAGATGCTCACCGTAGGTACTTATACCAAACCAATAGAGGTCCTATTGCTGATATGGCCGATATTGCTAACAAAGACTATAATTTCTTAAGAGCTGATGAAGGTGCTGAATACGACAAGGTCATTGAGATCGACTTGACTTCTTTGGAACCACACGTCAATGGTCCCTTCACTCCTGATTTGTCTACTCCAATCTCCAAGTTTGGTGCTGTGTCTGAAGCTGAAAACTGGCCAGCAACCGTCAGTGCTGGTTTAATTGGTAGTTGTACTAACTCTTCTTATCAAGATATGAGCCGTGCTGCTTCTATTGTCAGACAAGCTGAAAAGGTGGGGTTGAAACCAAAGATTCCATTCTTTGTTACTCCAGGTTCAGAACAAATCAGAGCCACTATAGAAAGAGACGGTTTAATTGAAACTTTTGAAAAGAATGGTGCTATCGTGTTAGCTAACGCTTGTGGTCCATGTATTGGTCAATGGGACAGAACTGACGTTTCCAAGAGTTCCAGTGAAACTAACTCTATTTTCACTTCTTTCAACAGAAATTTCAGAGCTAGAAACGATGGTAACAGAAACACCATGAACTTCTTAACTTCTCCAGATATTGTTACTGCCATGATCTATTCCGGAGACTCCAAATTCAACCCTTTAACTGATTCCATCAAATTACCTAACGGAGAAGATTTCAGATTTGAACCTCCTCAAGGTGAAGAATTACCAGGTCAAGGATTCCTCAAAGGAAGAGACGAATTCTACCCAGATCCAAACCCACAACCTAAACCAGAAGTGCAAGTGAGCGTGTCACCAGACTCTGACAGATTACAAATTTTGGAACCATTCAAACCATGGTCCGGTGAAGAATTAAGTACCAATGTGTTAATCAAAGTCGAAGGTAAATGTACCACCGATCACATTTCTGCAGCTGGTGCTTGGTTGAAATATAAAGGTCATTTGGAGAATATCTCCTACAACACCTTAATCGGTGCAGTTAACAAAGAAACTGGTGAAGTGAATACTGCTTATGATTTTAACGGTGATAAGTACGGTATCCCTGAATTAATGATGAAATGGAAAAATGAAAACCGTCCTTGGATGGTTGTTGCTGAACATAACTATGGTGAAGGTTCTGCAAGAGAACACGCTGCATTATCCCCAAGATTCTTGGGTGGGTCCATTATTTTGGTTAAATCATTTGCCAGAATTCACGAAACTAACTTGAAGAAACAAGGTATGTTACCATTGACATTTGCTGATGAAGCTGATTACGACAGGATATCAGCTACTGATTTGTTGACCACCATTGATTTGAAAGACATGGTTGCTAAAGAAGGTAACAACGGTGGTACTTTAAGAATGAAAGTTACAAAGACCGATGTATCAGGAGAATTTGAAATCTTGTGTAAACACACCATGTCCAAAGATCAAATCGATTTCTTCAAAGCTGGTTCTGCCATTAACCATATCGGGAACTTGAAAAAGCAAGAAGCCGGTCTTGCTTAAAAAACAAGAAAAGAAATATAGAATTACTGTAACAATAGACCTTGTGCATAGAAACAGAGAATTTAATTTTTGAAGCTTATACTTCAAAAAAAGCATAATAATAAACAATATTTTTAATATTTTATTAATGAACTGTACTTCTAACTGATGATTTTGTTTTCTAGAACGAGTAGAGGAACTGAAGTGAAAAGAAATTACAATTGGTTTTCTTTTTGGTGTTTTATGGTTGCAAAAACGATTTGAAACATTTAAGCATCACAATGACTTTTAAGCATCGATCAAGTTTTGAGACTTGTCTCCAGAAACGTCTTTGTCTTCTTCATCTTCATCTTCGTCATCTTGAGCTGCTTCTCTTTCATAAAATTCGGCCAAAATCTTTGGACTCACTCTGTTCAACATTTCTTTTGGATAAATTCTTAATAAGGACCAAGCCAAGTCTAAAGAATCAAAGATAGTTCTATCTTCATAAGCACCTTGAGTAATGAAATTCTTTTCGAATTTTTCCAAGAATTCCAAAGATAACTTATCTTCAGTAGATAAAGCATCTTCACCCACCACGGCTTTCATGGAAGCGGCATCTCTACCAATGGCATATTTAGCATACAACTGGTTAGAAACATCACCATGATCTTTTCTGGTCATACCTTCACCAATAGCAGATTTCATCAAACGAGACAAAGATGGCAACACATTGATTGGTGGATAAATACCTCTGTTGGATAATTGACGATCGACGAAAATTTGCCCTTCGGTAATATAACCAGTTAAATCAGGAATTGGATGGGTAATATCATCATTTGGCATTGTTAAAATTGGAATTTGAGTAATAGAACCATTTCTACCTTCAACTCTACCAGCTCTTTCATAAATGGTAGATAAATCTGTGTACATATAACCTGGGTAACCTCTTCTACCTGGAACTTCTTCTCTAGCAGCAGAGACTTCTCTCAAAGCATCAGCATAAGAAGACATATCAGTTAAGATAGTCAAAACATGTCTTTCAGTTTGATAAGCCAAATATTCAGCAGTAGTTAAAGCTAAACGTGGAGTAATAATTCTTTCAATGGTTGGGTCATTAGCCAAATTCAAGAACAAAGTAGTTCTCTCTAAAGAACCATTTTCTTCGAAATCTTGTTTGAAAAATCTGGAAGTTTCCAAGTTAGCACCCATAGCGGCGAAAACAATGGAGAAATTATCTTCATGACCATCATGAACATCTTTAGTAGGTCTGACCAACCCAGCTTGTCTACAAATTTGAGCAGCAATCTCATTATGAGGTAAACCAGAAGCAGAGAAAATTGGGATTTTTTGACCTCTAGCAATGGAGTTCATGGTATCGATAGCAGAAATACCAGTGGAAATCATTTCTTCAGGGTAAATACGAGCAAACGGATTGATTGGAGATCCATTAATATCCAAGTAATCTTCGGCGAAAATCTTTGGACCTTTATCAATTGGTCTACCAGAACCATCAAAGATTCTACCCAACATATCTTCCGACACAGGGATTCTCATAGATTTACCAGTGAATTCAACTCTGGTCTTTTTGACATCAATTCCAGAAGTACCTTCAAACACTTGAACAATGGCTTTAGAGCCTCTGACTTCTAAAACTTGACCGGCTCTGGAAGTTCCATCGGGTAATGTTAAATTAACAATTTCGTTATAACGAGGATATTTAACGTCGTCCAAAATAACTAAAGGTCCATTAACTCCTCCAACAGTGTTATAATTGACTCTTGGTTTGATGTTGAAACCTTCTGTCACTGCTTTCTTGTTCAAATCAAATAATTCTTTATCGGACAACATTGGTATTTTTTGATAAGAATATTACTTTCCTTTTGTAAGATAAAAGGGAGTTAGTAGTTTTGGTGGATGAATTTCGTTAAATTTCAACGAGCATAGGGGACCAGGAAATGGGATATTTTTTACTGCGACGGTTTAAAATTTACGCGTGTGTTTTTGCTGAGGAGGGTTACGTGGAACGTGCGTTGATGGGGAAGATATGTGAACTCAAGGCTACTGCAGAGGGTAGCAGAAGGCGTTTGGACGGTACTGTTGTGTTCAACTTCGTAGTTTCCTGATTCAATGAGACTTTTGTGTGCTCTAGGAGTAATCCTAGGCCGGAATACACCGAAACGCACAGGAATAGCAGAGCAAGTAGGATTCTGGTCAACTACCGGCACCTATACCCTGCTAAGAGCGTCTGGGTACTGGCTTGCATTGTGTTTAGTAAGAGATTAGGTAGCAAGTTTTGTTTGTGTACGTAATTCGTAAAATTTGCAGCCGTTATATACCTTTGAAAACCTTAAGTTTATATGCAGGACACGAACATCAGCAGTTTAATGGGGTACAGAAAGCAGCCATTACTACTGGTACATCTTGCTGACAACATCCCAGTCGTCAAGTTTCAGCTTGGACTCCATCATCATATTGAAAGCCTCGGCAACGTTGTGATTTGAAGAAGAATTAAGGGACTTGTTGGATCCATTAAGCATCAACTGATTAACGGCTTGCATGATGGACTTTAAGTCGTGCTCGTCGTGTTTGGGCGTCACAAACAGGTCTTGGTCTGCTATTTTGGGAGACGGTATGGTGTTAGGAGGCTGCAGTTGTGTTTGGCTAAACACTCCGTATATCTCAGACTTGTCTGCAGGAGATGGGTCCTTGAACATATTATACAAGTTTCGAAGCCCGGAAAACTTACCAGAAGTCTTCGAGTCATAGCTGCGGAGCTCCTTAAGCTCTTGGGACCCGATCACAGAAGTCGAGCGGGTCAAAGACTGAGACCCGGCCGAGAGGTCTTTTGAAACATGCGGATCGCTATAGTTTGAGGTGTTCAAGTTATTGAGGCTCGGCTTGGTGCTCAAGTCCTGGGGAGTCGATGCTTGTCTTTGGCTTAGGCTATGAAGCTTGTGCTCAAAGTATTCGTCTATGCGAGCCACCTGGCCCAACACTTTGGTGAAATTAATGTAACCTTCTTTCTCTTCGGTAACTATACTGTTTCTGAGATGGCTTATGGTGTTGGTAAATGCATTGGAAATATTGGACGTCTTGGGCAACGTTTCAATAGTCAACATAAGCACAACCTTGAAATTCACCAACATCTTCACGATAATCAGAAGAAACTTGAGATATTCTCTGGAAGATAGCTTTGTGAAAGGTTTAGTCAAGATTTTGTGGGGAACAATGACTACTCTTTTACCTGTTAGGTTGGATTTAAACAGTGGCCTTTTAGCGGACTGTGTCTCCGGCGATGCAGTAGTAGAAGTCTTATTAGACTCTTTTTGCGGCGAATTGCTGCGTGAAACCAGTGGTGGTGACTCACTATCACTGATTCCATAAGCCCTTGCCAAGCTAGCTCTTCGTAACTGGTTATTGATGGTCTTTGACGAAAGAGGAAGCTTTATTTTCTCTCCTAGCTTGACAACTTTCTCGGAACTGGTGTCCACGTCGTTGACGTCGATTGTCTTGATATCTTCTTCCAGGCCCGACTGGCTTAAGTCACCACCACCGCCATTTATCATAAAATTCTCCTTCTGTTGCACCAAATCATAAAACTCAGAATCCGGAAGGTAAGACACCAACTCTTCTAGGTATGGGAGCTTCACATCCAAAACTTTAACTAAATGAACTTGTAGCCTGATCAAATTCTCTAAAAACCCATTTAGCTGGAAAAGCTTGTTGTTAAATTCGAAAAAACTGTCGATATCGATCACCGGTTGATTGAAAAGCACTATTTTTCGAGACATGTACCCCTTCTGGTGAAGAGATAGCTCCTTTAGCACTCTGAAGTCATTTAGTTGGTGTTGTGTAGCTTGCTTTTGAATCTGGACTATTTTATTATGCTTAGTCTCCACAGTTTCTTGCATGGTGGCTTGTATCTGCCGACTATACAGCTCCAGCATTTTGGCAAACAGGGTACGTAGTTTCAGACGTAATTGCGGGATTTCGTGCTCTCTGTTCATTATTTGTTCATTCAATTGAAACACCTTCTGTTGGTAAGCGTCGGCTGATCGCTGGATGTTTCGTATGCGGATAGACTTATTGACTAATTCTCTCTTTAAAAGCAGTAAAGAAAGCACTTTTATGTGTGACATTGGTTGTGATGGGTATATCTGCTGGTCTGGTACTTTACCTTTTCGTATGCTGTCACTTATTTCGAAAATACGGTTGATATCCTGTCTGTTGTCGTGGTTTATAGTATCATTGTCAATGCACGAATTTTTGACTGTTTCGAGTTTTTGTTTGTGGCAGTTGACACAAAGAAGATTCTGTGAATTGTGAGTTTGCGGTAGAAGGCACACCAGGCACCGTATTTGTGTATGTGCCATGATTTGAGGTCCTTTTTGTGCCTCCATTTTTATCAGAAACTGTAAGGTCAGGTACCAGCTCCAAAATTTATCTTATCGCAGTCATTTTAGAGTCTGTCACGTGACCATATTTATTAACTATTTTACTTACCGTTAGCTTCCCTGAGCCTTTGAAGTCTCTTTCGTTCAGACAAGTCTCTTATTATCAAGGAGAGAGCAACTTCTACCATGTTATCTGAAATGTCGAGTGATATATAGCCACATCCCCACTCCTCTGCTAGTTTAGCTCCTTCTTCAATCATATTTGAAGATGCCAAATGACTCTTGCAATGGGTGCAAATAATCCATGTGGGAGGTGGGGAGTAAGGGTCACTGGGGTCCGTAGGATAGTCTAACAAATCCTTGTAGTATTTCCTCTTGCTTAGCTTTTTATTTTCTATTTCATCCACGTTCTTGTTACTCATGAAATTTTTCAATGCTCCTTTGAAAGAGTAAATGTCTGTTTCCTTACCTTCTTCCCATTTCATCTTATAGGTATAGAACTCTTTCCATGCCTCATCTATGGACTCCCTGATTCGCTGAAGTACTTTCAAACTGTTTTCTTCGTTCCCAGTGTTGCTGCTGTGGTAAGTGGGTGGATTATAGGAAGGAATGGCACTATACACATAAAAGTACCCGTCAATGGACCCGTTTAGCTCTCCTGCCCCACTGGCAACTAATAATGGCATTGTCAGCACATGTCTTCGTGGCTCGTTGGCCAAGTTTCTCAACACATCTTTCTCTAAGTTGGTATATAAGGAACTCTCTAAGAAAGGAATAAAGTCGGATTTGTATGCAGGGGTGTCGATCAACTCCACGAGAATAGGTGTCACCTCCGGCAATCCCTTCTTATTGTCTTTGTAGTTGTAAGTTCTGTAAAAATCCGTTCGGTTGTACACGATAACCTCCAATCCGTTGGAATCAATAGCTGTCTTGCCTCGTTTGCTGGACGAAGGAACGTTTTTCATGCCCTTGAGGACGGGACTTAACACCACGTTGGGAGGACAGTCCATGCCACCTGTAGAGTTCAAAAGGGACCTACTATACTCGGATTCGGCCACGAATGTGAACATGCTGGGATTTACTCTATTTGTTGGATAGTAAGTGTCTGTGTATATGCCTTGATCTAATTTGGAAACAATGGATGTTTTACCAGTTTTGGCACTCCCAAGCAACGCAATTCGTATGGGTTTGCTTATATTGAGCGGCTCGTCCACATTTATGGTGTCAGTGGTTAAAGACCCACGCACAAATGATGCCATTTAAGTGCTTTAAGGTTTACAGTAAAGTTGTATGCTAGAAAAAAAATGAGAGAAAACGAGAAAATCTGGGGTCTTAGATGTGAAACAAATGTCTACTAACTTTTATGTTTTCTACTAAAAGCAAACAGGGTCAACGTCTTAGCCAAACGGTCAACGTCTTAGCCAAACGGTCAACGTCTTAGCCAAACGGTCAACGTTTAACGTATCTAAATATGTCGAAGCATAAAAAAGTGTATGTCTAAGCATAAAAATGGAGTGTCTAAGCATCGCATGTAGCAACACCTAACTCGGAGTCACCTTGGCCAAAGTACAAGAACCATTTGCCGTGAAATTGCACCAAGCCTTCGGTAAACACCACCTTGTTGACCTGGCCCTCGATCTCGTTGGCAGCATCGGGGACTAAAAACGGAGTTTCAAGTCTGGCCAAGGGGCCTGAAAGATCGTCATAGTCAATCAACATCTGCGACAAGGTGTAAGTGTCTTTAGCGTATTTGCCTCCACCAGTAGTGGCAGAATTGTAGAACAAAACGTAATGGTTCTTGGACGAATCACCCTTGTAGTTGATTTTGATGGGGGCCGGCCCTGGCTCAATCAACTTGTCCTGCCATGGGAAAATACCTTTGGCAAAAATATTATTTGCATAACTGTTAGATGTAAGCTTCCAGTGCTTCAAGTCGGTGGATTCTGCCAAATGGAAAGCACAATCTCCCCAGATCATATAATACTTGCCGTCTTTGTGCTTGTCCACAAACACAGCACCGCTTTTCAGCCATGCCTCCCGAATAAGCTGGTTGCCGTTGCTGTCAATAGCGATATCGTGCCAGCTGGAATCTGGGGAAATAATAGGTGGATACTTCTTCCATTCGAACAAGTCCTCGGATACTGCCACACAGATCCGGGCAGTCTTGGTGTCGTAAGCGGTGTAAGTGACCACAAAGAGTTTCAGAACTGGATCTCTAACGATTCTAGGGTCCTCACAGCCCCCGCCTTTCTCCCAAGGCTCAGTAGGATAAAGTATGGGTTTATTATAACGGGTGAAATTGTACCCGTCGGAGGACCAGGCCAACCCCACCGACGACGTCTTGGCTTTGTTTTGTGCTCGGTACAACATGAAAACCTTGTCATCTACCACAATTGCGGTGGCATTGTAAAGATAGGCACTTTCAAAGTCGTTTTCGGGGTTTGGCTTTAAAATAGGATTGCCCGAGTATTTTTCGAATCTAGGACCAATTGGGAACGAAGAAGGTGCTTTGTAGTTGGAATCTCCCTCCACAGACTCTTTTGTCACTCGAGGTAGCATCATAGTTCACGAATGTTTATTTTTTTTGTGACTATAAATAAATCACACAGCAATTATAGTGCACGACTTTATGATATTTGTTAGCTGTGCGGAAAAGTGACATCTTTTTTTTAGTAGAGAAAAAAAACGATACAATAAGGGAAGCGATTTTTAAACAAGGAGACTGTTTACTATTTTTTACTTTATTTTGATTTTTTGAAAAATTGGTTGAACGTTGATAGAGCCGGACTAAGGACGCCTGTTGGACAAAGAAGCGAATTGTAAGTTGGTACAAGCAGATTTGATTGTGGTTGAGACGATTACAAAAGAGGCACAAACAACCGAGACGATAGATCTACTACAGGATCAACACAAGTGGCCAGATCTCACATAATCATCAAAAGTTTCGACACTTTTGCATACATATCAGGACGCCGGACCAGATATTGTTCTAAGACACACAGTCCAGGATATAGAGCACAATTGTGGACAGAACCATGGGTCAGTTATTATCACATCCGGTCGAGGAGAAGACCATAACTTTGCGAGAACACAGTACCGTTGGGTACTGTATAGGGTCAATGCAGGGGTATAGGACGACGATGGAAGATGCCCATTCGGTGAAAGTCAACGAAGACGAGTCATTGGCGTTATTTTCGGTATTTGATGGCCATGGTGGTAAAGCAGTGGCAGATATCGTCAGCGATGCGTTACCAACAGTAGTATTCGACAAACTTAATAAATTGATCCACAAAAAGAACTCCCAACTAAAGGATTATATGGCATGCATCAAAGACTGTTTCTTCAAGGTGGACCATGATTTGCCACATCATGAGCTGGCCCATTGTGGAACTACTGCTATAATGGTGGCCATCATTGATAACAAGTATATTATTGTGGCCAACACCGGGGACAGTAGAGGAATTCTTTCGTTGAATGGAGGAGCGTGCAAGACACTTTCATTCGATCATAAGCCTTCAAACATGGGAGAAAGAGTTAGAATTGAAAACAGTGGTGGGTACGTCATTAATGGTCGAGTCAACGAAATACTAGCATTATCAAGAGCATTTGGAGATTTCAAGTTTAAAGTGCCTTTCATCGAATTAGATAACTGCCATAACAAATACGCTGCCAAGAATAAGAAATACTTCAAGCATGATTTAATTTACCTCCCACCGGAATTACTACAAGTGAGTTGTGAGCCAGATCTAATGGTGTATGATTTGAACTACTTACAGCAACCGGAATTTATTGTGTTGGCTTGCGATGGCATTTGGGATTGCTACAGAAATGAGGCATTAATTAAAGTTATACGAGATAAGCTTGCGTTGGGTTGGACTTTACAACATATCACCGAGTTTATCTTGAACGATTGTATTTCAATGGCATCGAATATCACCGGCATTGGGTTCGATAATATGACGTTAATTATAGTGGCCATTTATGATCACAATACGTCAATAGACGAATGGTATGACATGATGAAACGGCGAATTTTGCGAGAGAAAAATTTACAGGACTAACCATCACCCTTCCGTTTGCATTTCTAGTGGAAAAGAGACCTATCTTTTAATTTATTATGTTAATTTAATGTGCCTTTATTATACCGGGTTCTTTTTTGGAGCCATCTTGCCTCTACCAATTTTTTTTGTGTTCGATGCGTCTCATGATTTAAACAAATAAAAACATGCGATTAACCTTATTATAGTTTCAACACTTGTTTTCTAAAATACCATAAAACGGTCGTTTCTGTTCGTGTTCGACCTCCCATTCGCATTCCCTAGCATTACTGTCATTTCACAGAAACCCGAATACCCCTTATACCCCATTTTCCCTTTCGGTTACTGTATTTTTGCATTTGTTTTTTTTTTTCCCATTTTTCACTTCCCATATTATCCATTTATTCATTTTCTTTTAGAATCCCCTTATCATGTCTGAGATAGAGTATGAAGACCCCATTTTACAGTTGGCCAATGATCCAGACTTGAATAAGGAGGTGGGCAAAACCAACCAGCTTCTCAATTTGATTTCAGAGTTCTCAATTGCTGAACGGAAAGTGAGCAAGCTATGCCAATTATCCCTTACTATCTTACAGACATTGGAAAAAGTAGAGCTCAATCTTAAGAATTGGGCTTTTTTATCGTTGGATATCAATTCCGGTGACCATTTCAACAATGATAACGACAGTATCAAAGAATTCAACCACAATATATCCATGAAGGTGTTGAGTGATTGCAGCGATCTTAATAAAAAGCTCAGCAAGATATCCATTGATTTGGACTATATAACCAAAGCTTCACGGACATTGAGCCCCATGGAGTATATTCTGGACTCCGGCACGCTATTGACCTCATTGACGCTAAGAAATATCAAATTAAAGCATGAATTGACCGACAGAGTCACGGTGGCTTACCTGAAAGCTAAATTGATCACTATCGGCAGTGAATTGGAGCAGATGTTGGACGAGAATAGTGATGCTACCGTGGGGACGTATAAGTCGTTTGTGGCCAGTTTATTGAAACAGCTTACCACGGCAGTGGAGGAAGAGGATATGACGGAAAAATATGAATGTTTAGCTGTGATAAACGATATGGAGAAGATGTTTGAGGCATTTAAGTTAGAGAGAGTACAGGACTTGACAAGGAAAATGGACAGAGAGGAAGAGGAGCTCAGAGAGCAACAGAGAGAGCGTGAAAGGCAGAAACAGCTTGAAGAATCCCTGCTTCTTCCGCCCCCACCAACTTTTGACGTCAAAAGTCCACTGTCCGATATTCACAGTCCGTCGACATTCTCTCATCATGTCACCAGCGACGACGACACAGACTCCATCTACGACTCGGAAATGGGTTCCAGCATGTATGGGTCGACAATTCACAATCCTCCTTTGATCAGGTCCATCACCAAGTCTCAACCAACGGTTTCTTCGCTGTTGAGAAACAGCAAATTATCGGATACTGTGGACTCCCCCGGATTTGGAATTGGAAGCTCGATCTTGCACAAGACCACGCTTGCAGACGAGATGCCATACTTGATGTCAGCATTTGACCTGGCAAAAAATGTTCAACAGGATATCAACAACTTTAAACTGGAAGACGAGCACAAAGACACTAAGACCAAACACAAACACACAAAAGTCACACCCAAAGCCAGTTCTGAATCCTCCAGCAGTTCCTCTAGCATTATTGACCCTGTTTACTACCCTGACCACAAGAACAAGCTCCCGCAGACTCCATTGAACTCCCACAGTCAAATTTTGCATGAACCTAAAGCACCATCTCCTTATTCGTTCCTTTATTCCAACAATTCGTTATTGTCCCGACTCGGTATAAAACCACAAGTCATAACCACAGACGTGGAACAAAAGCCAAAGAGAGAATTGGGATTGAATACCACAGCAAATATTGGTGGTCTTAGACAGATTGCTAGTAAGGAACACCAAAACGATGATACTGAAAAATTGGACAAAGAGAATAGTATGATAAAACCATTAACACAGAAAAATTTGGCTAACCATACATTTTCGAGTTTGAGCATAACTAACGACTTTAACGACCATGTAGAATGATTATAAGACAATTACTGATCTTTATTTATCCATCTACACCATTCATTTTGTAGATTTTGTACATTTCACAGACATTCATTTTAAATCATTCCACCTATTTTCTTATTCCGCCTTAGAGTATCTATACAATTCTTTAACAAAACTTTCACCCCAGTACCCAGAAGTGTATTTGGTGATATACTCAAACAATTTCTGGAAATTGAAGGCTCTTCTTTCTGGGGTGAGTGTCAAACTCTCGTGGATAGCCCCACTGAGTTCTTCAGTATTCCAAGGGTTAATGATTAAAGCTCCGTTCAAAGATTGGGCTGCACCAGCAAATTCAGACAAGATCAAAACCCCATTGTTCTCTTGTTGACAGGCAATGTACTCGTAACAGACCAAGTTCATACCGTCTCTGGTGGAACTGACCAAACAAACATCGGAAAGTCTGTACAAACTGATCAACTCGTCAAATGGGATGGACTTGTGCATGAAATGAATAGGAACAAACTCCACAGTACCGAATTTCCCGTTAATCCTACCCACCAACTCGTTGACAGTAGCCCTTAAGCTTTGGTACTCTTCCACGTCACCTCTAGAAGGCACGGCCACTTGAACCAAGACCACTTTGCCTATCCATTCGGGATGTTCGTCCAAGAAAATCTCAAAGGCATGGAGTTTCTGGGGCACCCCCTTGATGTAGTCCAATCTATCAACACCGACAATAACTTTAGTGTCACCGAATTTTTGCTTCAATTGCTCGATTCTTTTAACCACACTGTCTTTTTGCAACCCTTGAATAAATTTATCCACGTCAATACCAATGGGGAAAGCACCTATACCAATAGATCTGCCTTGGTATTCGATCCCATTAGGCAATGTAGACACATTAGGCACAATTCGGGACACAGAAGACAAAAAGTGTCTGGCATAATCGTAGGTGTGGAACCCAATCAAGTCACAGCTCAAAACACCTTGCAAAATTTCCTCTCTCACAGGTAATATTCTATAAATTTCTGAGGATGGGAAAGGAGTGTGAAGGAAGAACCCTATTCTAACATTCTTCTTGGAGTTACCAAGCTCTTCCCTTAACATCTGGGGCAACAACATCAAATGGTAGTCGTGCACCCACACCAAATCATCATCTTCAACCCGAGAAGCCACCGTCTTAGCAAACAATCTATTGGCTTCTATATAAGCAGCCCAAGCATTTTCATCAAAGTTCATTTCACCAGGATGATAGTGGAAAAGAGGCCACAAAATACTATTGGAAAACCCATTGTAATGAAGATCTGCAATGGTGTCACTGATAAAAATAGCAGTACACTTGAATTTATCCATCAAGTCTTGATTAACTCGGCTTTGTTCCGCTTCTGGGAGTTCCAAACCTGGCCATCCCAACCATTGGAACTCCGTCAGTTTTTTCAAGCCCTGTAATGCAGTAACAAGTCCTCCTGACGACATGCTGTAGTCATACTGTCCGTCCAGCGATCTTTTGATCGTGACAGGTAATCTGTTGGAAACCACTAATACTTTTCCCATAATGTCTTACTTTCAATAAGTTATTCTAAAATGGAGTTTAAAGTTTACAATTTCTTTTAATCTGAAAGGACAATCACCTAGTTAAGTAGTGTTTTAGATTTTGTAGTTTTTTTATGTCTAGATTGCTTAATTGCCAAACCTGTTATTTAAATGTGCTGATTCCTAGCAATATTTCTAGCAGTTTCTATGCCTCATAAAAAACATTATTGCGCGGTGACATTTTTACGCTTGCTTTGAAGGCTGTAAGCGAGGTTGCGAAACGGAAAGTGGGTGGGTACGGACATTTAATGCGGTGTAACAGCTTACAATGCCGAGATCTAAGAACAGGCAAACTTCAAAGCAAGCACTTTTAATTTGTGACATTTTGGTTGCAAACAGTTGCCACACGCAGGCCACAGGGGCCCACAGTGTTAGTTTCCTTTTTGGGAGGTTACACAAAAGCCACTAGCGTTTTTTTATTATCATACATTTCGCGGTACCTCACTTTGAGAAAAAAAAAATCACAAATCAAAAAACACTGAAACTTGACAGATACAGAGTACTAAGAATAAATAAATAGGAATTGCCATGTATACACCGTACGGAAACGCCGACAGTTTCCTGCAGCAACCGCAGTTCCAGGACCCTAATATCTACGGCAACATACAGCACCCTCAGCCTCAGCATGCCACATATCAACAACCACAGCACCACCTCCATCAACAGCAGCCAGTGCCGGGGCAACCACCACAACAGGGCGAGTTTTATAACCAGTTCTTCCAGGATCCCGCGCTGTCAATGGCAGCTCAGTTTGCCAAGAACTCGCTTGGCCAGTCCAACCAGTATCTCCAGCAGAATTTTGGGTCTTTAATCCCTCCTACGTCGAATCTTAATTATTACTTTCAAATCAGCAATTCGTATGTGATCAAGAAATTACGGTTGATTTTGTTCCCCTTCAGGAACGAGAGCTGGGCCCGGTTGGCCAGTAGTCAACCTTCGGCCGATGGGGTTCAAACCAGTATCAGTTACGCTCCTCCATCTCAAGATATCAATGCCCCTGATTTGTATATCCCATTCATGTCTTACGTGACATATATCCTTTTGTGGGCATTATTCCAAGGTTTAAACGGGGACTTCCACCCTCAATTGTTCGGATACTTGGCATCGCAGGCTTTTGCATGCTTGATCTTCGATATAATTATCTTCAGAGTGGGTCTTTACTTGTTGAACTGTCCAACCAGTGGTTCTTTCTGGGACATTGTTAGTTTCAGCGGTTACAAATACGTTCCTATCATTGTGTTGTTGGTCTTGAAACATATCGTCGGAAGTGGAATCTTGTTTTACGGCTGTCTTTTATTATTGGCTGGGTCTTTTGCATTATTCTTGATGAGATCTTTGAGATTCCTCGTTTTGCCAACTGCTAACCCTGTGGTGGGTTCTACTGCTACAAATAGTATTTCTATTGGCCAAAGAAGAATCAGACTTCAATTCTTGTTCATATATTCCTTTGTGGTACAAGGATTAATTATCGTGTTCATGAACTTGTAGTATATTACACTCCAATACACACAATGCCAATACACATAAAATGACCCGCTTTGCGCTAGTGCCAGCGCCCGCCCCAATTTCGCACCACTCTCCGCCCATTTCTTGTTCGTTTTAAACCGCGTCCCTCTCTTCGCGTTTTTAACGCGTCTGTGGAAAATTCAGTTTTATATTTTTAATCTGCTTTTAAACCATCATAAACTTAACTTCCTTTGAAGACTAATTTCAACCAACCGGTACTCACTTACACCACATTTGCATCACTACACAAAACGACACTCCTTTGTGTTTTATTTATAAAATTGCACGCTTTAAAGCTTAGCATTATCCAAGGCATCCATTCATTTAAATTTAAGCTCTATGGCAGGTAATGCATTTAAAGGGTCAAATTCTGCCCGGTTTGTTAAAAACACCACAGTGAGGTCCAATTTCGGAGTAAGAGATCAACAGGTCAATGATGAGACAGCCAGGAATCCCATGCTTAACGACTCCATCCAAAAAAGAGAATTGGTTCAAAGAATAGATCACCTCGACTCGGTGATGGGGTTCGAAAGAATCGAACATGGTGAAGCAGATGGTACAAAGCCAAAAAAAGGTTGGCTTATAAATATGCATTCTACCACTATCCCCAGTGAAGATTACCTTCCGGGATACTCTGGCGTCGACTACTACTTTTTAGACGAAGAAGGCGGGTCTTTCAAAGTGACATATCAATATGACCCATATTTCTTCTTAATGGTGAAATCTGGGTACGAGTCGGTTGTAGAAGAAACACTTAAAAAGTTCTTGGAACAGTGCTCGTTGAAAACAGTGGGGAAATGTCAAAAAGAAGACCTTTCGTTGCCCAACCACTTGCTTGGGTTAAAGAGAACGCTTATCAAGTTGACATTCCATAACGTGTCAGACTTATTAAGTGCTAGACGATTATTGGCTCCTATAATAAAAGATAACCAGATGAAAAAAGAGTCCAGAGAGATCTATAACGTCATGACGTACTCCCACGAGTCTACAAAGAACGATAGTACAGATCCAATGACGTACCTCGAAGATATGAGAGAATACGATGTGCCATATCATGCTAGAGTGGCTATCGATAAAGATTTGAGAATTGGAAAATGGTACAATGTATGGGCCAAGCATGGAGAGGTCAGTTTCGAAGAAGACAAACAGAAAATAGCGTTTGCTGACCCAGTGATAATGGCATTTGATATCGAAACCACCAAGGCTCCGTTAAAGTTCCCTGACAGCAAGATCGATCAAGTGATGATGATCTCATATATGATTGACGGGGAAGGGTTTTTGATCACCAACAGAGAAATCATTTCTGAAGATATCAATGATTTTGAGTACACGCCTAAACCTGAATATCCTGGTGTGTTCACCATCTTCAACGAAGCAGACGAAAAAGCCGTCTTATTAAGATTCTTTGAGCATATTCGAGATGCTAGACCTACAGTTATAGCTACTTTCAATGGTGATTTCTTCGATTGGCCCTTTGTGGAAAATCGGGCCAGATACTACGATATTGACATGTTTGAAGAAATCGGATTCGCTAAGGACAACGAAGACGAATATAAGTCGAAATACTGTGTACATATGGACTGTTTCAGATGGGTGAAAAGAGATAGTTACTTACCACAAGGTTCACAAGGTTTGAAGGCCGTTACCACAGCAAAATTGGGTTACAACCCCACAGAGTTAGACCCAGAGTTGATGACCCCTTATGCTTACGAAAGACCCCAGTATTTATCCGAATATTCGGTTTCTGATGCTGTGGCTACTTACTACTTGTACTATAAGTATGTGCATCCATTTATCTTCTCCTTGTGCACGATTTTGCCATTGAATCCCGATGAAGTTCTCAGAAAAGGTACGGGTACCTTATGTGAGATGTTATTGATGGTTCAGGCTTATCAAAAAGATATTGTGCTTCCTAACAAGTACAGTGATCCTGTTGAACGATTTTACGACGGACATTTATTGGAATCTGAAACTTATGTGGGGGGACACGTTGAATCCCTAGAAGCGGGTGTTTTCCGTAGTGATATCCCCAACGACTTCAAAATCGATCCTACAGTAATCGACGAGTTGATAACAGATCTTCCTCATGCCCTTAGATTCTGTGTGGAAGTAGAACACAAAAAGAAGATGGAAGACGTTGAAAATTTCGACGATATCTTGAACCAAATAAAGACAAAGCTTGAGGACTTGAAAGCCAATCCTAATAGAACTGAAGTTCCTTCAATTTACCATGTGGATGTTGCTTCCATGTACCCCAATATCATGACTTCCAATAGACTTCAACCTGACTCTATGAAATCTGAAGAAGACTGTGCTTCTTGTGACTTTAACAGACCCGGCAAAAACTGTGATAGACGGTTACCTTGGTCCTGGAGAGGTGAATTCCTTCCTGCACAAATGAATGAATACAGCATGATCAAAAGATCACTTCAAAACGAAACTTTCCCTGCTGCAAAACCATGGTTACCTCCTCGGACTTTCGAAGAGTTGTCGTATTCTGAACAGGCTTCCAGAATCAAGAAAAGACTTGCAGATTATTCCAGAAAAGTGTACCACAAGGTCAAACAAACTGAAATCAAAACAAGAGAGTCCATTGTGTGTCAAAGAGAGAATCCTTTCTACGTCAACACTGTGAGAGATTTCAGAGACCGTCGGTACGAATTCAAAGGATTAGCCAAAGTGTGGAAGGGGAAGGCGGCCGCAGCAGATGCTGGTTCCAAGGATGACGCAAAGAAGATGGTGGTTTTATACGACTCACTTCAATTGGCACATAAAGTTATCTTGAATTCTTTCTACGGATATGTGATGAGAAAAGGGTCTCGTTGGTATTCCATGGAAATGGCAGGGATCACCTGTCTTACTGGTGCAACCATCATTCAGATGGCTCGTTCTTTGGTGGAAAGATTGGGGAGACCTTTGGAATTAGATACCGATGGGATCTGGTGTATTATTCCTAAATCATTTCCTGAAAACTTCAAGTTCCAGCTTAGAAACGGGAAAACCTTGTTGGTTGAATACCCATGTTCAATGTTGAACTACAAAGTCCACCGGAAATTCACTAATCACCAATATCAAACTTTGACAGACCCAGAAACCTTCAAATATGAAACTCATTCCGAGAACTCCATCTTCTTCGAAGTCGATGGTCCTTATAAGGCCATGATTCTTCCTACCTCCAAAGAAGAAGGTAAAGGGTTGAAAAAACGGTATGCAGTGTTCAATGATGACGGAACATTGGCCGAATTAAAAGGGTTCGAATTGAAGAGAAGAGGTGAGTTACAATTAATCAAAAACTTCCAGTCTGATATTTTCAAGTTGTTTTTAGAAGGTGATTCATTGGAGTCCTGTTATGGTGCTGTTGCTAGTGTGGCTAACAACTGGTTAGACGTCTTAGACACCAAAGGTGGTATGCTTGAAGATGAAGATTTGATTGAACTTATTTGTGAAAATAGGAGTATGTCTAAAAGTCTTGCTGAGTATGAAGGTCAAAAATCTACTTCTATTACCACTGCCAGAAGATTAGGTGAATTCTTGGGAGAGGAAATGGTCAAAGATGCGGGTCTTGCAACCAAGTACATTATTAGTGCTAAACCTATTGGTGCCCCCGTCACCGAGAGAGCAATCCCAGTGTCTATATTCTCTTCTGACAAGAAAGAGTACTTTTTGAAAAAATGGTTAAAAGATCCTTCCTTGAGTACATTTGATCCTAGAAGTGTTATCGACTGGGATTATTACTATGAAAGATTGGCTTCTGTTGTTCAAAAGATCATTACCATCCCAGCTGCTTTGCAAGATGTCAAAAATCCTGTGCCCAGAGTGGAACATCCTGACTGGTTAAGGAAGAAAATCAACAACAAAGAAGACAAAAAACAACAGTCTTCAATCTCCAGTTTTTTCACCAAGACTGAAGAAAATGCTGGTGCCAGAAAGATCAAAGATATCGAAGATTTCGGTAACGTTGCAGCAGAGGTTGGTAAAATGAAGGTCGGTAAAGTTACATCCAGAAAACGGAAATTGGCAAGAAACAATAAGTCCCTTGAAGACGAAGAGGAAGAACAACGTAACCAAGCTCTCTTGGCTGGACCCTGTCCAGATATGTTAGTGGATTATGCAGCATTTTTGAGGTATCAAAAGGCTAAATGGAAAGTTCAAGAAAGAAACAGAGAAAGAAGAGTTAAGTTGTTTGGACAAACTACCGAGTCTTCTGCCAGATCATCAGTGGGAGGATTATTCCGTCGTCAAGCAGAAAATGTGGCTGGAACAGATTGGCAGATTCTCGAGTACAAAGAAGATCCTAATAAGCCAGGTGATTTGAAAGTGTTCATTGTTGCAGGAGGAAAGGTGCATTCATTCAATTTCCATATCCCTAAGAAATTATATGCGTCTTTCAAGACGGAATTGGATCTTGGAAAGGCGTATATAAATGGAGACATAGAGAAGTCCAATGCCATTTTACCTAATGGACACGATGGAACCAATCTTTACCGATTTACCATGAGCCAGCTGGTCTACCAACATGAAATGGGCAAAGTTGATAGTATTCTTAACAGTTCTAAGCTTTTAGGAATTTATGAAACTAAAGTCAAACCTATGGAAAGAGCTATTATTGAGCTTGGAAATTCCGTTAAATTTGACGATACCAGAGTTGGTGCTTTGGGTAAAGGGTTGAAAAACGGGTTCAACACCAAGGATTTGATGAAAATTGATAATGCTAACTACTTGAAACGATTTGGGATGGATATCCTATACCTTCTTCATCTTACCACTAACAGTTATGAGTTCTTTGTCTTATTCAAGTCTTGGGAAACTGAAGCCAGTGTGTTCATTTTGAAACCTAGTGCCAGTGCTCAAGAACTCACAGGTAGTATGGAGAAGGTGTACAGAGACTTGTTCGTGGCCAAAGAAGACAAATTAGGTAAGATGTACGATATAATCGAGTACCCTACGGAGATGCAATTCAACGTCACTTACTTCACTGATAACGGTAAGTTGTTCAAGAAGTTGGACAAGACCATCAGCAAGATCAACGAAAGTAAGAGCAACAAGGCCCTTTTCACTATCCAATCACCTTATCCCGACAGATTGACCAAGATTTTGAACAGTACTGCCAGTTTCCCAACCATCCAGATGCAAGTGAATGAACTTTCGCTTCCAGCAGTGGGATGGCACAATCTCATCAGCAAAAGGATTATCAACCACTACTTTGTGCTTGCATCTTGGATAAAAAACATGATTGCCATGGCCAAGTATGGTAATATTCCTATTTGTAACTTGCAAGCAGAAAACATTAATTACTTGATCGATATTGAATATGCCAGAAGATTGACTAATAATAATGTGGTGCTTTGGTGGTCGGATACGCCATTGGCAGACCATGGTGGATTTGAAATGGACAGAGCTCCTGATTATGAAAGCTTGGAGTTCCCTACTATTAACAATCCCGAGATTTATGAAACTGCTTGTTTGGAAGTTGATGTGGGTACTTTGGCGATCAACACTATTTTGACAAGCTCTATTATCAACGAGGCAGAAGGTGCTGATTTAGTCGACGAAGGAACGGTATTCGATGCCAACAATGGGGCATCTACGCTCATGGAGGATTCATTTGGATCTACACAATTAGGAATCTTGAGAGGTATGGTAAAGGACTGGTGGGATGATGCAATGAAAAACGACTACAATGCAGATGCAATGATCAATCATTTGGTTTCATGGGTGCAAAAGCATAACTCGTTCTTATACGATTATGCTTTGCACTATCATATTCACAATTTGACCACCAAAGCGTTATTCCAGTTGATTGGTGAGTTCAAGAGAATGAATGCTAACGTTATCTTCGCCAACAGGAACAAGATATTGATCCAAACATCAAAAGTGTCAGTGGAAAACTCGTACGCTTACGGTCAGTATATCGTGAAAGCAGCCAGATCAAAGCCGTTATTCAGCTTTTTGGAAATGAAAATAGTTAAGTACTGGGATATCTTGATCTGGATGGATGAGTACAACTACGGAGGAAGATACTGTACGCAGATCACCAACGACGAAATCCAGTCGCTTAAACCAGTGAACAACTGGCAACTAAAGGATTTCTTACCGGTGATATTCCAATCAGAGTTTGAGGACTGGTTGATTATTTTCCTTGATTCCTTGACCAAGTACAAGTCTGACACTTTGACAGGTCCAACACAATCTGGTACCCCAAGAATTACACAGATTGCACATATATTGAAAGGTCAAATGAAACTTGAAGCCGAGGATGCCTCGGAAGATGTGGAAGAAGGGGTTTCTGGAGTAACGGATATTTTCAGAAAGCAATTGATCAAGAGAGTAAAGCTGTTGTACCGTCGCCAAATGGAATCTATTATTAATCCAGAAATGGTAGCAGAATACGAATTCCCCCAACTTCCCGGTAGCCATCTTCATCTCAGAAACCCATGTTTACAGCTTGTGAAGTTCTTCTGTGCTGTTATGAGCTTATCTACGAAACGGTCGATCGAAGTAAGGGTTTTGCGTCAAGAGTTGTTGGCTATATTCGAAGTCAGAGAGTTCAGTCCAGAGGCTATGTTCGAAAACCCAAGTGGTTCGCTTGTGGTATCGCAAGTGATCTGTGACTACTGTAACCACACCAGAGATCTCGATTTCTGTAGGGATAGTGAAAAAATCCTTTGGAATTGTGTCAAGTGTCGCCGGGCTTACAATAAGATAAGTTTAGAGGAAGAATTAGTTACGCAGTTCCACAAAACCATCACCAAATATTTGAACCAGGATTTGAGGTGTGCCAAATGCCACCAAATCAAGAGTGACAACATGAGTGAATACTGTAAGTGTTCTGGAAAATGGCAGGAGACTTTTGAACACCTGAACTTTATCAAGAAATTAGATACGTTTGCATCGGTGCTGAGAAGTTATAATTTGCAACTTCTTCGTGGTATTACCGAAGAGTTTGTTAGATAGATAGTGTATTAATTTATAAATTACTTTTACACATTTGTGGTGGACCACCTTCTATTTGTGTAACAAGTATTTGGAACAGGTATTTATAGCAAGTATTTGTAACAAATATTTCTTTCGTATTGATGTGTCTTAATCTCTTTGTTACAGCTATCGCTTGCAGCCAAAAATTCTCAACGAGAAAAAAAAACAAATAACCAACCATGAGTAGAAGAATCAAGAACATATCCATAACAGTGCCCATTTTGTACGGTAATCATGCCGTAAAGCTCACAGACGATAAGAGAACGGCGATAACGCCCCCGGACCATACGCACGAGTGGACTGTGTTTCTCAAACCTGTGCTAGATGACATTGATTTGACACCTTTGATCAAAAGAGTTACTTTTAAATTACATGAAACTTACGATTCTCCAGTCCGGTCTATAGAACATCCACCATACCAAGTCACAGAGACTGGCTGGGGAGAGTTTGAAATCATCATCAAGATCCATTTCCATCCCGGGGCTGAATTGGGTATAAATGAAAAAAACTTTCAGGTGTTCCATGGGTTGAAGTTACATCCTTTCAATCCTCAAATCCCGGTGAAAGAGAACGGTGAAGTGCATTCTGTGTTATACGACGAGTTAGTTTTCCAGGAACCTACCGAAGCCACTTTTGAAATTTTGACTAGGAAACCGGCTAATTACTTGCCCATGCAATTGAAAGATGAAGAGAAGAAAGACCAGGAATTCTGCAGAAAGGATGAGTTGGATGAGTTGGCAAGACTAGACGCTCAGATCTTTAAGATCAAGCAGGAGATAGAAAATCAGAGGAACAAGTACAAGGACCTTGAACAGGAAAAGATAGCGCTATTGCAGTAAACATAGATTCATGTTATATGATATAAAATTGGCCATAACGTCGTTAATTGTGTGCGAATATTGGAGCTAGGGTAACCTGATAGAAGATTTACTATGTCCAGCTAGCTGAATACGTCTTCTAAGACATCTTTCAATCCGTCGATGGGAATGCCAAACTTCTGAAAAGGGTTCAATCCGCTCATTTTTATGGGCAGCTTCAAGATGATGACCCCGTCGTGGATTATGACTAGATAATTCAACGGATACAATGCCCCTCCTAAAGGATCCAACACCCCAAGGTATCGAGACAACTGCCTTGCTTGTTTGTTTGTGGTTTGTAACATGGACGTGAGTTCCACTTCTTTCATATTACAAGACACACACACATTATGCAGGTCCATGTCCACCGAGTCCAACACACCGTCGATGGTCTCCACGAACTGATTCCCTTGTGCATCCAAAAACACCAATACCTGAGACTTTTTGTCGTCTAAAACATCCATAGAGTCTTGGTCGAATTCCTGCTGAGTCACCTGACTCAACATGTTCTTGCACTCGTCTGAAACCGGCACGCCGTTTTGGCACCTACTCTCGAGATTAAAGGAAGCGCGCCGCCTACGAGCATAGTCAGGGGTCGCTGGAGGTGTGGCAAGGACAGAAAACTTTCTTTTCATAAGAAGGTTAGTTGGGCTTATACTGCTGTCAAGTGAAAAAAAACTGAAAAAAAAATAAACCGCGTTTCTGGGGTATACAGATGAGGTAGTATGACCGCAAGGGAAAAAATGAAAGAAAGAAAAAGATGGGGTACTTATATTATAGAATGTGGGGACAATTAATCAGCAACCCCAAACCTTTGAGACTAGAATCTATATTAAACCTTGTAAAAGGGTAAATGACAGGAAAAGCTGGGGTATTGCGGATAAAATAGCTCACGCACGCTTTTTCACCGACGTTTAGTGGCATTGGCATAGAGACACCTTGCAGGTGTCTACTTTGCAGTAACCACTCTTTGAATGTGGTCCATGAACAGTTGCATGGACAAATCGTCGGTCAAAACGTCCAACTGGTTGCCATAGAAAATGTTAGGGTTAGCAGAATAACTGCTGCTAGGGTTTAATTTGGCCATTAGGAACCGGGCTTGTGACCCCCCTTCGTCACAGTCAATGAACCGGGGTAAAGGGAATCTGTCCATGAGTATAACCATAGCTTCCTTTTTGGGGGCTTCTAAGAATTCTTTAAAGTGCTCATACCCTTCTTGTTCATGGTACCCTAGCTTTCTCCACTGGGCAATTTGTTCACCATGGTAGATTAATATATGGAAAAAAGTGTCTAGTAATAGAATCTTACTCTTGCTCAACGACATCGAATCAAGTAGCACAGGCTCTGGGTCCAATATAGTTTCTCCATCTTCGTTGGTAGATCCATACACATCGATGTCGTAGGAGTATAATGTTGGTTGGATCATTATAAGGGCGTTGTTGGTGTCCTCGTGCATTAAGACATGCCTCACAAAACTGGTTTCGTCCGGAGAGTTGTTAAACACATTGATAAATGGCGACCTTCTTAGATGGTAAACGAAATGTGGAAGGAAAGCATATTTGTTGGAGAGCATGAAAGAACTTAAGTTCCCCTTATTATACTGAGCAAACCTCTTGCAGAAATCGATGGTTAGAGTATCGATTTCTTTGACGATTTCCACGTGGGTTATATTCTCTGTCTCTAGCTTTTTGATGACGTTCCTAGACACCAACACAGAAGCAGCAAAATGGTCGAACCCTAATTCCAAATTAGTGCTGTCATTATCGGGGATGACCCCGAAAGGGAACGTTGTTACTCGGATAATAAACTCTCCGGATGAATGTTGGTAGTGAGTTATGAATTGAATAATGGTGCTATTAGCATTGAGTGAACTGTCAAGTTTCTCAAAATAAATGGCAAAAGTCGATTGTGGGTCCAAATGGCATAACTTCCAACAATTGGTGTTGGCTTCACCGATGGGTTTCTTTGAAACTAAGGGTTTATTCTTTTCCTGTGCTGGTAATCCTACAGCATTACCAATTAATCCCTGGATTTTCAAATCTTCTTGTACTTTAATCTCGAGCGTAGCATTCAACCCAAAGTCAAGAAAGTCTGACCCTGCTGCTTTCTTGAAGAACTTAACGAAACTTTGTTTGAAAATAGAAGTGTTGAACGAATCAGACATTATCACCACTCCTCCCGTTTTCCGACAAACTTCGTCCATCTCATAAAGACCTACCTGGTCGTAACTTCCAATGAAGTAAGAACAACTCATTCCCAACTTTATAAGGTGTTGAGTGATGGTCTTGTAGAACTCTTTGGCTTTATTCACCAACGAATAGTTAACAGTAAAGTTTGTCAGCTGCTGGGGCAACTTCATAGTCTTATTCAAAAGCGACTGTCTGGAGGTTTGGATATCGTGATGGGACCGTAATGGCTCTTTCAATTGCGTGCCCACAATGGCACCAGGACCATAAGTACAAGCCCCACCAATGAAACAAAGTAATTGACCTCCGTTGGATCCATAATTGCCCAATAAACTGGTCAAAAACAAGGAAGCAACGTTGATAGCACATCCGGTGGCTCTTGAAGGCCGCTCGGTTCTTTCTTTTCTGGGGAATGTATTGGTAACCAAATTCTCGATAATATTAGTCAATTGATACTCTGCTAAACTCACAGGCTGAAGATACTGTTGGCCTATACTTCCAAACATTTCTTGAGGCAGACGGGCCGAAGGGGCATTTCTCTTTAAAGCTGGGTCTAACAACCCCAAGGAAGACCTGAAACTCTCTGAATCGTATTCTTTAGCACCATTAAATGAGTACGTAACTGAGTTTGTGGTTGTCAAATTGTGCAACATGACATTTTTTCCAAATGACACAAGACCCACCAATGCATTTTCCGGTAATAAACTCAACGATAAAGTGATACTTTGCCTCAATTGTTCGTAAGCGTCCAAATCCTCCAGTTCGAAGCATGTATCCACGATATATATGAAAATGGGTGGGAGATCATTGTATTTGCCTGTATGGTACTCTACCGTAGAAGCAGTCAAACCTACGGGCAATTGGCCATCTGGATCCAAAGTTAAACGGTTACTGAAATGGCAGTAGGAACATATCCATGTGTCTTCAGTTCTTTGGACGTAGGAGTGGAGAAAAGCCTGACATTGACGACAGTTGACAGGATTGTTGGAGGAAGGAATGGGATCTGGCGATTTGTTATTGAGCGGCGTGTACATAGTCCCAAAAGGAATGATGTTCCGCTCATGCTGGAGCCTGGTACGAGGTAGCGCATTCCAGCTCGCTCTGACACCGTCCGTGTCTTCCCTTGCTTCGAAATAAGTAGCGTCGGCCATAGTGTTTGGAAGCTGGTTTTTTTTTCGTTTTGACGGTTTTTTGTTTTTCTTTTTCGGATTTGGATTTTGAGACACTTTTTTGGCACATCGAGCTGTAATTGCGTGTAGTAGGGTATGATGCCGGTAATGAAATAGGAAAAAGAATGGGCACGGTAGGCGACTGCATACAAAACTATGAGCTCATACAAACAAAATGCATGCTGATGAATTTTTTATATCTATTTACAAGTATTAATTTTTCAACACATCTCGAAGATTACCAAATGGTAACACCTCATCGATCCGTTCACTGCTGGAGAAGAGCATAGCCAATCTGTCGATCCCGCAGCCCCAGCCTCCTGTTGGAGGAAGCCCGTACTCGAGCGACTTGATATAGTTCCAATCGGGGATCAAAGCTTCGTCGTCATTATGCTCATCTTTTGACACTTGCTGCAACTGGAACTTTTTCAATTGGTCCACAGGGCTATTCTCTTCCTCGTAGGCATTGATATACTCTTTCCCACGGATGAAAAGCTCGAATCGCAACGAGATGTTGTAAGTTCTGTTGCCAGAATATGTGATGTCCATGGACTTGGACAACGGCGAAAGCTCCGATGGGTGGTTGTAGATGAACACCGGCACCGGCGAGTTTTCGCTTATGGACTCAAGGTATATGGAGGATAAGTTGTCAAGAAGACCGGCTGGTGACTTCGTTTGCGGCACTGGAAGTTTGAGTGCTTCATGGTATGCAATCAAGTTCTCAGACGTGAGTTCAAGAGGTAAAGCAATACCGGTAGCTTCCTCGATAGTGGGGATAAACTCTACCCTTTTGAACTCATTCTTAAGATCCTTCAATTGTGGTAGTGTCTGTTTAAGCAACGAGATATTGTTCTTTTCGGCCTCTGCCTCTAGATGCTCGTATAAGTATTTAAACAAATCCTGACTGATAACCATCAACTGTTCAAGGTCCGTGAACGACTGGTAGAACTCGCAGCTGGTAAACTCTGGGTTATGTGTAGCATCAATTCCTTCGTTCCGGAAACTAGGGCCGATTTCAAAGATCTTTTCGAACCCTGAGATCACTAACTTCTTCAACCACAACTCAGGAGCCACTCTTAGCTGTAAGTCGGAGTCCACATGAGAAGAAGAAGTAATGAACGGTTTAGCCGTAGCACCTGTGGCATTCCCGTTGATCAAAGGCGTCAGGAACTCCATAAAGTCCCGCTCCACCAAGAACTGTCTGATCAACCTTATCACGAGATTCTTGACTATGATTCGTTCTCTGGCTAAAGGATTTGCTAAGTAGTTCAATATCCTATTGGAGTTTATCAATTTCTTGTCTGAAAGATTCTCTGGAATCACCATGGAATTCAAACAAGGAGACAACATGTCGATCTCCCGGGACAACTTCAACGACAACTCGCCGGTATTAGAAACTGAAGCATGGCCCACGCAATTGATATAATCGCCTTTCTTCAACACAGTATGGTGCTGCACGAACTCATCCTTGGTCAAGCCACACATCTTGTTGCTCAAAATCACCTGCACTTTCGCCATATCTTGCACCAAGTCGATAAAGTACATGAACTTGCCGTTTTTACGAATGGACGCTATCTTTCCCTGGAGATTTATGGTTTGTTCGCTTCGTTTCAGGGGGAACTGTGTGAAATCCACGTCCTTGAACTTCTCCACAAACTGTGGCACTCTGAGCTTGACATCATAGTCGGACCTTAGCGTCCTTAATGGAGGATAGTAAGTTGTGGAATCATTAGTGTTGATGAGGTTTTTCCGGCTTCTGTATTCGTCCTCGGCTTCAGACGTCGACAAAAACCGGGCAGGTGGAACCGAAAAGCCAGACACAATCCACCTGTGCAGAATAAGACGGGCCCGGGGAATTAGACGCCGCCAGGTGACGTTCAACATATCGGTAAAAGACGAGTGTTAAAACAGAATGAAGAATAAAATACGGTGCGACTCATCACCTGAAAAAAAAAGCACTCAACGCATTGCAAAAACCACGCACAAGAGACACACTTTAAAACCCTTTTAAAAGCAGTCGCTTCGACACACCGGTATCTCAAAGTGCCTGTAACATCACGCAATGTTTCAGTCAGTGTTTAACCGACACCTTCGTTCGCCAAAAAATAATAGCCTGGGAATGTGGTTTCCGGTTAATGTAGCATAGACAATATTTTTTTTGTAAACACAAAAAATGAGATAACCGAAAAATCAAAGCCAACAGTTTCATCGTCAAGGCTTTTAAGCTTTGTAAGAAACCTTAAACCTAAGGAGAAAAAAAGTTTGCTATGCAGCTGGAGTCATGGCAACCAACCACGTATAGTAAAAACCGCCCATTTCCGTTTCATTTCACTTGAGGATCCCCTTTCTTTAAAGAGGTTGCGGTCGATCTGTGTTTTTTTGGTTTTAAGAAGTTATACGTCTCTTAAAAAAGGTACCAGACGAAAAATAAAAAAACAACAAAGCACCACAAAAGCAAGGAGACGCTGCAATAGTTAAAGCGCAGTGAGTCTGATGTGACGTGTTTCGCCAACACAAAGTTGACAAGTACAATGAAACATATCAGCCCAACAATAAAAACCAATCTGGGAAAACAATATTCATTTGAAACTAAAATTAATTACGATTATACGTCTTGCACTAAAACACCACACCTGATTTCTGTTTATGGTTAAATTGATCTTTTATTTTATTTTTCTTCGCACTGTTTCCCGTCTTTGGATTTGAGGGGGGCCCTCATTTTTTTTTTTATAGTGTATTTTTGTTTTTATGATTTGACGCGAAAATTTTTTTTAACACTATTATCGTACTTTACAAAAAATCCTTTTACCTATAGCCATCTATAACACATCCCTTAATTGTTGTAAAACACACTGAACCACGTTTGCTAAACCCCGGTTCGTTATTAGCATCCTATACTTCTTTTTACTTCTTCTGGTGATCAATTGCAGCTACACAATTGACCTTGGATCATGAGAAAAATTTGGAGGAAAGACAAGGATAAAGACAAGGAACGAGAAAGAGAAAGATCCACTAAAGAGAAACGCAGAAGTTTCAATGGATCCAATCTTTACGTCACCACGTCGGCTCGGTCTTCGGGTGAGTTTGACAGTTACAGAGACAAACCTATGATCAGTCCTAGCACTTTATCACACACACAAAGTCAGCGCCAACAACCTTATACCGGCACAGGTGCCACATCTATTAATGAGTTCCGTGACGATGCAACGTTGGCCCAGAGCGTGCAAGAGTCGCATGCCACTTTGGGAACACATCTCACTGCCGGCACGTCTACTACTGCCCAGACAATTGGCAATCCCGGCGCCAGTAATTCCAGTACTATGACCCGTGTCCCGAAAACAATACAGGGACTCGTCAAATATGACTACGATACAAGACTGATCAAGAACTCCTGGGTCAATTTGGTGGTGAATACCACTGCCAATGATGTGAATGATCTGACTTTGAGATTGTTTAGAGCTGAATTGAAGGGAAGTCATCTTTACTTGTACAAACCTAGCTTGAGTTATAGAAGTTTCAAGATCAATTATGAAAGTAAGGACGATCTCAATAGTTTATTGAACCATAAGACCTTCAATGTGGGCGATATAGATCTGGCATCTATTTCTGGCCCTTTAAGTGCTCCTTTGTTATCAGGAGAAGCATTCACAAAGCCACAAGATATCTTCAAACAGCAGAATGGTTCCAATAATTCTTTACAAAGTCATGGAACAAAATTCGATAGCATATTGACCCCCAATATCGTCAAGAATACCAGTCAGAATGACGACTATGATATAACGTTTTGGCAGACATCTTCACATCCGGATTTGAAGGTCACTAAAGACCATTTGGGTGATAGTTCTATTCAATCTTTGGTGCATCTGATATTTTTTGAGCCCAAAGACACTCAATTGCCTGTTGGTCAGATAATGGAAGACTTGCCACTTATACCAGATTTTGGAAAAACTGTCAGATTGTTGAACTTATACTTGGGTAACTTATTGGAGAACAAATTTTCAGGGGATTTTGATTTGCAAACAACGTTGGACAGATTGTTGGTGATATTGAATAACATATCAGAAAATTTCAAAGGGTTCCTCTTGAAAAGTGACGTTGCTCCATACATCTTGAAGATGTTGGAAACTTTGCATGAAAACTTGGCCGATGAAGAGAACTCTGAAAAGGAAATCACCAATAAGGATTTCATTTCAAGGAAGAAATCAGAATGTGATTATACCGAGTTTTTGAACAGGTTAAAAGTATTCAAATCAAATATGCTCCTTCATCAACAAAATTTAATTGCTTTAGTGTCTAATTCTGACCTGATTAATGATCTCACGCCGTTGTCAGACTTGAATGCCGATTATTTCTTGAACCATGTTAAACTCATAGAATTTGCCAATATCATCAGCAATATCGATTTGACTTTTTTCAAAGATTGGAACTCAAATATTGACAAATCGTTGTTACTTTATTCCTCCATCAATTCAGATTACCAAAGCAATGACTATTTCTATAAGAAAAACTCCTTATTCTTCAACAACGAGTTCCATGTCCATTATCTTTCAAGATTATTGATCAATCACTTGTTCTTGGAAAGTAATACAACAAGCCTTAATTGCACGACATCCTTGTTGGAGTTCAAAGCCAGATTATTGGAAAAATGGATCGACTTGGGTTGCTTACTTGATAAATCAGGGAACATGTCATCATGGTTGGGAATTGCATCCATAATTTTATCCCAACCTGTGTTGAGATTGAGCAAAATATGGTCTTTTGTATCCAATGATTACATAAAGCTTTTGAAGAATGACTGGTCGCCAGTGCTTTTTGAGTTAGATAGAAGGTTTCTCATTAATGGGATCACTTCTTCCAACCCTTCATCTCCAAATCAGCAAAATATCAATGAAGATTTGAATCCTCCTGATTCTTTCCATATTATGGCACCCAGAGGGTTAGGAAAAATATATCCAAAGGAAAAAGTCGTTCCTTACTTCGGGGATCTTATCATTAATAATTTGACGAAAACCAGCGTCCAAGAGTTGGACCTGATCTACAAACGTATCAAGTACTCGTTTAGTCGATGGAATGACTACTTGCAACAGTTAACCAACTATAATGAGATTATCAAATATAATGACGATGTGTTGAAGAGATATGACTCTATGGGTTTTATCTTCTCCAATGAAAGTTTGAATCAGGTGATGTACCTTGGAATTAATAACGATGATACGAAATTACCCCAGACATTTGAAATGAACGGTGGATCTGCTGACTTAAACACGACAGATCCTGAAATTAATGCTTCCTTGAAGAACCAGTTGCTCAAGTTACTTGAGTTGAATTCCTCGGATTCTATGACTTTGGACAAATTAATGGTGATATCATTGAATTTCCAACCTGAACTTCCTGAAAGTTATTTGAAACCAACACCTTTGGTCAACTCCTTGTACAAGAACGTGCAATCGAATCATTCCAATCTTTCTTTGAATTCTACTGATTCTGAAGAGACAATGAATAATCCAAGCATCAGCAGTAGCGAGGCATCGATGAAATTACCCAGTTTCAATGACCAATACTTCAAGATAAACCTTGCCAAGTATGATGAGTTGTACTCGGATGGATCTTTTGACAAGACCATCAAGAGTAAGCATAATATCAAGGTTGATAATGAACTAACATTCCGTATTGATGACTTTGTCAGTGATATAGACAATACGAATACCAGCTTTGGAGCATTACAAGAGGTTGATGAACATGATGATGATGAGGAGGTGGCCGGCCTTGGTATCGATGTGGATGATATCTTGAATTCTGACAAGTTCAATAACTTTTCTATGAGCAATGATGATGATACCGCTTCAAGCACTACAAGACCCGATTTGAAACCGGGTAATTCCAATTCTAATTCCAATTTGCTTAAGAATCAAAGTCATCCTACCAACAGTTTCAGTATTGTTTCTTCGGATTCTAACCAATTACAGATTTACAGATATATTCCCAAATATTCCAGTATTGATAAGTTGATCGACTTGCTTATCATTGACTCCAAGTATTTGGATGAATCCATTAACATTGATTTGACTGAGTACAGATTTGTGTTCTTGTTGACGTACAATTCATACATCACTACAAGAGAATTGCTTGATAAATTGGCTCACAGGTTCATCAACTCGGGAAATGCCGTCATATCCATCATGAAGAGAATTCACATGGCTAAGACCAACCAGGATCAGAAGAAATCGGATTTCCCTGATTGGAATTTAGACCCTACCGTTGATTTGAACGAATTGGGAGAGGTTGACTATTCTGTGCTCTTGAAGATTCAAATCAACATCCTTAAGGTTTTGGTGTTATTGATTAATAACTTTTACTCCAACTTCTCGATGGATTTGGTAAACAAAAAGATCTTAATTAAGTTGTTGAAGCTTTTCAGTAATGAAATCCTCCAATGGTATAATTCCAACAAAATCGATAGCAATTTGGAAAAGTCTTTTGAAAGTTTGGTGAATTATTATAAAAAATTGAAGAAATTGTTTGTCAAGAAAACATATAGACCTATTGAAATTGGTAGGTTCAATCAGTTCCTCATCAATGATTTCAAGTTTAATAACTCCTTACATGAGGTGCCAATGAATAGAAATTTGCCAGGACACAAGAACATCCACAAGATAGAAAAGTTCTTACACAAATTCAACAAATTATTGACTTTGTTCTATAAAGGAATCAAGATTGAAGACTGGATTCATATTTACAAAGTCCTTGAAATCGAGTTTGAGAAGAACAACCTTTTGGAGTTCAATTTGCAAAAGAACATCTCCAGCGATGATAACCTTATTATATCTAATATCTTCAACTACTTGGATTCCCTTAATGACCCACAAGATTCTATTTTAACGTTGAAGAGATTCCCATTAGTTTTCCAAAAGTTGTTCAAATTGTACAGCAAGTTCAAAACTTATATCTTGATTCAATTGACGGATTTGAATATCACTGTGGATGAACGGTTAGACAGGATGAAGACCTTGTTGTACATGGTGAAAATTTGCCAAGTCAAAATGCTGAATTCCCAGTTTGTTTTCGAAGGTAAAGGAGCAATCCCTTCTTGTATTGAATCTGCCATTACCAATGTTATTTACTCCCCTGAGAGTAGGCTTTTCACTAATTTATGGATCAAGGCGTCCATGGCTTTGAATAACGAGGAACAAAGTGAATTCGATGATTTGAACTCGCTTTTGCCCAAGCACATCACCAATAGTGACTTGGCAATTAGTGACTTCTTATTGCCTTGTTTCGGCTGGATAATTGAGAACTTATTGGAGGCCAACAGGATAAGCAATTTCAACGCCAACTTGATCAACATGAATAAGAAGTATTTGGTTTTCAAAATCTTGAAGGAATTGACGATTGAAGAGGTTAACCCCAATGAAGAATTGAATCATAATGATACCAGAGAATTTGAGTTTTTATTGAAACTTGATGAGAACTTAGTCAACAATAAAAACATCAAGGAATTCACGTTGTTGGAGAAGGATAGAGTAAAACTTTTCAAAGGTGTATTGAGAGAACAACACAAGATTTTGCTCATTGACAACAGGAAGAAGGCATTAAAGAGTGGAAGAGATAAGGAACTTCAGAACTCGAGTAACGCAGGGGCACCACCAACAACATTAAACAAGAAGTCATCGAATTCCTCAATACGGAGACAATCGTTGACATATAAACAAAACTCCAGTTCCAGGTTCAAGATATCGGGATTCTTCAATAAGTCCAGACCATTTTCGTTAGGTGGTAATAACAATTTTTCCGGCTCCAATCAGGCCAATGGTCAGTTTGGGCCACTGTCTGAAAAGACTGTCAGCACCAAAGATTTGCCTAATGCCGACCAATTACTGGATCCTAAACAAAAACCATCGTACGTGGTTTCGTTGAGAAACAAGAAGATCTTCCCAGTGTACTTGATGCCTTTATCTTTCAAGATTGATAGTGATTCCAAGGAAGACGACTATTTTTTCCAGTGTTTGGACGATAACGATTTGAATGACTGGTTAATGAAGTTGAACTATGCTAACAGGCATTGGTTCTTCTCCAGAACATTGAACTCCACCAAATTATCCAGTAATACCACATTTGGTGTGCCTATTAGTGTCGTTTGTAACAGACATGATACTTTGGTGCCACCATTCTTGCTTGAGATCTTCAAAGAAATTGAGGCCGATGGTATCAAGGACGTTGGGGTGTACAGAATTAGTACTTCTATTAGTGAATTGACCAATTTGAAGTCGATGATTGATAGGCAAGGCTATGTTGACTTCAATGAAAGAGGCTACGACACACACGCATTAACCAGTTGTGTGAAGTCGTACTTCAGAGAGTTACCGGATGCGTTATTGACGGATGACGTTATCGAGAAATGTTTTGAACTCCGCCAGCAGGTTGTTGCAGACGAAGTAGATACGGAGACAATGATATCTCAGTTCAAGGAAATCTTGAAGACTTTACCACCAGTCAATTTTGAGACTCTTCGTGCCTTATTGAAACACTTAACCAAAGTGATAGAGGTCAGCGATATCAATAAAATGACGCCAGCTAACGTTGCCACGGTTATTGGGCCTGCATTAACTGAAGCCAGTAGCTTGGAGATGTTGGTTAACAACTTTGGATTTATGAACTTCATCCTTGAAAAAGTCCTCGTCAACTTTTCAGCCATCTTTGAAGATGAGCAAGAAGAACAAGAGGTAGAAGCAGAGCCAAGAGAAGAAGCCCCAATAGTCGATGAAGACGAAGTACCATTGACTGAATCGACACCCGATGCAGAAGTAACAGATTCTGCTCAGGAAGTTAGTGAAGAACAGTCCAAACCCAATGACATGTAGTATTTATACACAACTGTTTATGTACACGAAATATAATAGACATTAAATTTGTTCTTTATCTATATACAAGTGATCATCTAATGTCTCTTTACGAAGTTTCTATTGACTTCCTGTCTTCTCTTTTGCATAGCTCCCAATTTCTTATTAGACTGTTCCATTCTCTTGTGAGTACTCTGTTGAGTGCTACTACTGAATTCTTTCCACCAGTCGCCCAAATTTTGCGGTTTACCAGCAGCAGCTCCTTGAGGAGGAGGCACAATAGCTGGGATATTAAACCATCTTCTGAAATGCTTATTCTTTAAAAGCATTGTTTGGCAGAATGAGAAAACTGAATTGACTGCAAAATATAACACCACGGCAGCAGAAAAATTTTTGGTCACAAAAAGCGACAACACAGGAAGTGCATACATTACTTTCTTGAATGCAGGGTTGATCTGAGTAGCACCAGTTTCCCCACCAGCACGAAGCATGGCCCAAACCACCCCGGCAGAAATAAGTTGTAATCCAAGATAAGGGTCTACTTGGGTCAAATCCTGGAACCAAGAGTAACCTTGTTCGGCCATACCTTCCACTGGGTGGTTAGCCATCTTTCTAAGGCCTTGGAAGAATCCGTAGGCAATAGGTAATTGTAACACTGGGAACAATTGGTGAGACATGTGGATATCGTGCTGTTTCAATAACTTTCTTCTAGCAAGCGTAGCAGCCACTTGTTCCTGTGGATTTTCAGCGTTCTTCAACTGACTCATAATGGCATCTAACTGGGGTTTAACCTTGGTCATTTTGGCCCCGTTAGCGGATGCTTTCACGTATAACGGAACCATTAAAAGTCTTACCCCCACAGTTGCAACGATAATGGTCTGCCACCATGGTAACCCTGAATATACGTGGGTGTACTCGAGAAGCCTCTCAATAAGCGCAGTTGGTCCGTAGCCCTGTGCCATGCCGATCGAATCCAAGTATCCTAGTTTGTCGGAGGTCAAGTCGCTTACTTCTGCAACATCAACGAACTGACTGAGCTTGTCTGATATTTCGGACTTGGTAGAGTTGAACCGCACGCCGTTCATCCCACCCATTACTATTGGCCTTTGTATGAGGGGAGCGAATGCCCTGGTGCTTTTGAAGCTGTTCCCGGCGCTACGAAGCACCGTTTGTCTGAACATTATAATGGTTGGATAATGATTAGCTGAAAAAAAATTTTCGCGATACAAAAACGCAGGTCGTGGTGCGTAGCGGTGTGTTTTGAAATTTAGCGATAAAATCGTGCCAGTTTGCAGCGACGGGTTTCAGACGGTACAGAACAATATATTCTAACTAAAGGAGGCTAACACAATATAAACGATGATACGAGGCCAAGTGTGGGCTAAGAGTTGTCTTCCTGTGCGTAGGTACATTTCAATGCTCGGAAGGCGACCTTGGAGTGATCAGATACGACACCAGTCATCTGAAACAATAACGGCATCACAAACGCACGATCCACAACAAGAGACACAAACACCTAGAGAACCCGCTTGGGACCGCCGCAAGGTCAGTCTGGCTATACATAGCAGAGTCGGACATGACCTTTCGGGGCAGAAAGACTACAATTTGCAGCTAAACATTCAACTAGCATCGATTCCCAATGCTCAAACTGTCAGCTTCATCTTGGACCACATAGACGAGCAACTAGACCACGATTTGCTTGAAAATTTCATCCGCCACAACCTCAGTCTTGCCAACTTTGAGAGTATGGTGCTGTTGGTGCAGGTCTTGATCGAGAAACAGGATTTTGTGCCTAGTAACCAGCTATGGAATCAGCTCATTGAATTTACATGCTGCTCATTTTCTTTGAGAGGTGCTCAGCTAGTGCTCCATAATGTCATTGATAGATACCAATTCTACGACGAAAAGTATTCTGCATACAACGGGACTCAAGACTTCTTCCCATTTTTGGTGACGCCGAAGATTTTGGAGAAGCTTTGTGGGATTTTTCAGAAAAATGGCATGCCCGATGAGATCATACTAATACGAGACTACCTCAAGAGGTTCTACTCCCTTTATGGAGAGAGACGTGTATTCAAGACCATAAGTATGTCCTTGGTGGAGGCATACAGCCAGGCAGGAGACGTGAAGAAAGCCATGAGTGCTTTCCGGTACCTTTGTATGATGTTCGAAGGCCACCGTAATCCGATGAAGCGACAAGAATTCTTGGAACAAGTGCATTCGACGTTCCACAGCTCCTATAGTTGGAGAGTAAAGAACATTGCTTCCAATGCTTACAGGTATCCCGAATGGCCTGAAGAAACCAAGAACGATTTTGACAAATTGCAGGATTTGGACATGCTAGAAAATGACAGGGCTCTATATTGGCCCATTGACGCTAAAAGCTCTTCCACAAGAGTACAGCCGTTCATAGAGCACTCCGTGGTGTCCACAGACTTGCCTGTGTTCAGTCACTTGATCAATAATGTCGTTACTAATCATGTCAAAGGTCAAGGGTCTCTGAAAGTGACACAATTGTTGAAGATGGTCAAAGGGAACCATTTTAAGCTAATTACCTTTGTGGTACACAGTCTCACCTCCAATGGTCGATTCAGTGAAGCTTCTCTATTCTTGTCTAAGATAAGGTACGAATACCTCGACCTTAGACTTCATGTATTGTTCCCCGATGATATGTTCATACAGATATTTCAAGACTGTTTGAGACACATGACTCAACTTATTGCAGCAGGCTTGTATAACGTTGAGGAGTTGCTTGAGCTAGATGCCTTTTCAAATGATATGCTAAAACGATACTTGAACGTTAACAAGAAGCAATCGCATAAGCGGATTAGTTCCAAGATCATGTCTGCTTATTTGAGTTTGCTGTTGAACAGTCCCAGATTCCAGCGATCTTTGGTGCATTCCAATTTGCAGGCTTATGCTGCAAATAAGGCAGCTAACGATAAGATATACTTGAGTGAGGAAGACTATAACACGTTCAATCGATTGTATGGCCTCGACAATAGTGTCTTCAGTGAAATAATCTTGCCTAGATCCATTTAAATCTTTATAGATAACCCATGTAAATATTCAACCCTTGTATATATTTTCATCTAAAACCGTTTAGCTATTTACTTTGTGTGAGGCACTTAGTCATCTCTAGGATCAGACATCCTATGGATCAAACAATCTGTAGCTGACAAGTTGGCAATATTGGTGATGTCTTGGGGAGTAATGAAAATAGTTTGGGAATTTGGGGACTTTCTGAGCTCATCTAAAAGAAGCCGTATACTAATGGTTCTGTTGACAGAGTCCATGAACACATCAAATTCATCCAAACCTCTCACCTTTGACTTCATAATTCTCCAAATACTCAAAAGAAAAGCAATTTGTGTAAATGACTTCTCTCCTCCTGACAACGTTTCCAATGCTCTTGTATTAGATGTATCTTGAGGCGCTACCACCATGGTAATTCTCTTGTTGGCAGTGTCCACCGCCAATTTCCCTTTGAAATTTCTGCTATCAAGAGATTCTTCAAACGAATTGGCCGCCTCTTTGATATTCACCTCCAATGTTGTCTTTAAATATTTCAACCTGGCATTCAAGTCTTTTGATAACTCAGTGTACATTCCTTGCAATTCGTGCTCTCTTTGTTCAGCAGCCTCAAACTTCGCCTGATACAATTCATACTGTTCTTGTGCCTCTGCAAAGGTGATCCCGACAGTCCTTTCTGCTTCCTCTACCGCTTTCTGTGTAGCCATATATTCTGACTGAATCAGCTGTGGTGTATCTTCTTCGGTGATAGGCACAACATGACGCTCACACACCTCTTCTGCTCTCGTTTTGTTGTCGGTCAACTTCTCCGTCAAAGATTCAATTTTAGATTTGGAGTGTTCAATCAACTTTTCTGTTTTCCTCCTCTCTTGCTGCAAATTATTTATCTCTGTATCAGTTGTGATGGCGGAATCTTTCAACCCTTGAACTTCCTGTTTTTTTTCTTCAATGTCATCTTTTAGCTCCTCTATCTCCCTCTCTAAAGCTTTGACTTCAACGTCGAGCCGTTTGTATTCTGCTCTTTGTGGCTTCAAATCTTCCATGATTGAAAGCGAGATATTGTCACTCTGAGTATTATTTTCCTCCAAGTCTTGAATCTGTGACTTCACCAAGGATATCCTGCTCAACGCCTCCTCACTACCGTTCTCCAACTCATACTCCATTCTGCTGATCTCATCTGATAACTCTTGTATCTGCTTTTTCAATTGTTCTTGAAGGTCTTTTAAGCTACTCCTCTCGCTTTTATTATCGGCAACCATTTTTTTGATTTCCTTGTCGAGAATATCTAACTGTGACCTTTCTGTTTTGATCATCTCCTCCGTCTCAGCTATCTGTGTATTTATGTCGGCGGCTGATGCAGCAAATTTATGTGTATCCTTGGTGTTGTAATACACGGGATCATTAGCAACGTTGTTGGCATTCCCACTAGTCCGTCTTCCACTTGATTTGGAGGCCAAGCTGTATACATACTGTACATTCTGTAAGGATACCAATTGACGTTCATTTCTGAGTTTTGTGATGACAGACCTCTCAATACTGTTGATATCAATCAATGCGTACAACGCTGCCTCTTGTGAGAACTCCAAGACGTCGATAAAAGTTGTCTGTCCGTTAGGCATGCCTCGTGAATAATCGTAGACTTCTGGTTTCCTACTTATAATATTAGCTTGGATCTTAGCACGGGCCATCATACCAGAGAGCTTTCTTCTGTCAGCCTCATTTGTGACAAGAAATGAGTTCAAAGATCGCTGTAAAGCTGCATTCAATAAGTCTTTCCATTCCTCATAACCTTTTTTGACACTGATCAAACTACCTAAAGGACCAATAGGTCTTTCTTGCCAGCTACTAAGCTCAATGTCTGATACCAATCTTCGAACACTGGCATTCCAAGCACTTAGTTTATCGTCCTTCGAGTCCTTCAATGTCTTGAGCTTTCTCCTCAAATCCATAATATCAGTTTCCTTGACACCCAACGCTTGCCTTTTCTGTGTGAACTCTGGCATATCACGTACATCCTTTAGCATATCAAGAGCGTTTAGCGTGTCATTTCTTTGGTCTTTCAACATTTGTAGTTCGTCTTTCATGCTTTTTATCCTATCTCTTTTTGCATCTGTGTTCTGGTCCACTTCCAATTTTTCCTCTTCTTCCTGCAACTCCTTCTTCAACTTTTCTATTTCTTTTTTATTAGATTCGATCTGTTTCTTGTTGATTTTGATTTCCTGTATCTTGGCATTGGTCTCGGTCTTGAGCTGGTCACGCCTATTCTTCATAGGGTCCAAATTGTACTGTTTTTCTGCAAGCGTTTCCTGCATCAGCTTTAATTCATCTTCTGCTGCTAATTTATCCTCTAAAAATTTGTCCTTAAGATCTGTTTTTGTTGCAATTTGTATATCCGAGTTCTCAATGGCAGCTTCGTACGATTTGATCTCTTCCAACCTCTTTTCAATTGTAGTTTCAATCTTACCAACATTATACCAAAAAATCTTCCCGTTCAAGAGTTGAAGTTTCTGTCTCAACTGATCCGAGTGTCTGAACTTATCGTAGGTTTCCGTAGCTTCTTCGAATTTCTTCTTCACAAGCTCAGAATGTGTTTTCGATGCATCCAATTGGCCTGAGACTGCGTTTAAGTTTTCCGATGTTTCTTCATACTGTTTGACAATATCTGTGACTTTGATTCCGGCCATAAAATACTTGAATTTCTCTTCTTCGCCAGTCGTCGTTAAAAACTCTCTGGCTTTATCTTGTGAGAGAAAAGCCAATGGGTTGTCTACACGTATATCATACCTTGCAAGTATGTTATCAACTTCCAGTTTTTTCAGCGAAACGGCTTTACCGTTTACATCTCTCACGGTGTACGATGAAGCCACTTTACGCGTTAGCCTTCTTTCAATCGTAATCTGATCGCCGTACAACGCTGGCTTAAATGAATCACGACCTTTATTGCTGAAAGTGATCTTGATCTTAGCCACCGACTTCCCATCTTTAATTAAGTCGGATATACTGGTACCTCTATTAGTTTCTGTGGCTCTGGCTCCCAATCCCACTGCAATACCTGTAATGACAGCACTTTTCCCTGAACCATTACGACCAATAATAAAGTTCAACCGGGGCCCCAACTCGAGTTCAAATAAGTCATGACACATGAAGTTTGTCAAAGATATCTTCTGGATAATGCCCGCAATTTCTTGTCCAGGAAAGTCGTCATCAGTTTCAGACTCTTCAGCAGATTCCAGATCCGATTCATACTCTTCCAGATTGGAAGTTTCAGCCACATCAGGCGTCGTTGAAGGCGAAACCGGTGGATGGACTTCTGAAGCAAAGTTTTGGCTCATCTTAACTCGTTTGGATACGGCAACGCCGTCCTGGTCTTCGTCCAGAGACCTCTTATGCATAAGATAATGTATGTGTACACAGATTTTTTGATAACGCGAAGTGATGTGAAGTCGCGCGGGCCAGATAGAATTTGTTTTTGTGGATTAGCAGGCGATACGTCACATAGAATTGCAGAAAGCCTTAGACACTGATACAGAAGTGTAGGGAAATGTAGTAAGCGTTACCCTAGCCATCGCATGGCAGAAATTTTTTTGAAATTTTGATAAGAGGAAAATCGCTCAGGGTCCCTTTTAAGTACGTGGAATGGGTGCAAAAAAGAGTTGTGAAACTCGATTCTCAAAGCTATTGTGCATCTTCCGCTAACCAGGTTTTGTTACAGGTCACACTACAGCAGAAAATCACACGGCACAACTCAAACCATGTTCCATTTTAAAAACATCCAGATAGGAAAGTTTACGCTGGTGCCGTTCCAAGAATTTAGCGCATCTCATCGGTAAAAAGAGGGACACGGAAAAAATAGACCTGCATAAATAGAGCCCCCCAGCCAGGCCTCTGGTATCTTTTGGTTTTTCGTTTTTTTATCAAATCTACAAAGTATTGGCCATGTTCGTTCGTTTATTGTGCCTTTTTGTGGCACTTGTGGCTGCTTCTGGCCCTATCATCACCTATAACAAGATAAGTCCTAAGGTGTTTATCGTTACTATGTTTGAGCCCGAGGAACAAGCTTGGACTGATAAGGTTTATTTCAAACACAATTTCACACTTCCAGGATTATCACACCTGTACCCTTACGTCCACTGTGTGGAAGACTACTCGGTGTGCCATTTCACTACTGGGGAAGGCGAAATCAATGCTGCTAATTCGATGATGGCTTTACTCTTGAACCCACAATTCGACTTCTCCAGGACTTATTTCCTTTTGAATGGGATTGGTGGTGGTGAACCCAGTAGAGTTACCACCGGGTCGGTAACTTTCGCTAAATACGCTATCCAGGTGGGGTTGATGTACCAAGTGGACTCCAGAGAGTTGACAGAGGACTATGCCCACTGGCCTTCCGGTTATTTCAGTTATGGAACCAAAGACCCTTTCGCATATCCCGATGCTGTATACGGCACTGAAGTGTACGAGTTGAACGAGAACTTGAGAGACAGAGCCATGGCTTTGGCAAAAACTAACGAAGAGTTTCTTGAAGTAGGAAGTGAGCAAAACATCCGTTTGAGAGGCTTATATGAATCTCCAGGGAATCAACCACCGGTCGTCATGGCTTGTGATGTCACTACGTCAGACAATTATTTCTTCGGCCACAAATTGAGCGAATACTACATGAACTACACCGACGTGGTCACCAACGGGACGGCGTACTACTGTTCCTCTGCACAAGAAGAGAATGCCACGCTCGAAGCTCTTATCAGATTACACAAGTTCGGCATGGTTTCGTTCGACAGAGTCATGGTGATGAGGTCGATCTCCAATTTCGTCAGACCTCCTCCATCGATGAGCGATTCTACAGCTTTCTTCCTCAATATAGATAAAGGTGGGATTGCACATGCTTTAGCCAACTTGTACATTGGAGGTTGGCCTATAGTTAAAGATATTGTGGAGAACTGGAGTGAGTATGAAACCGGTATTAAGACCGACAACTACGTAGGCGATATTTTGGGAAGTATCGGAGGCAAGCCCAACTTTGGAAAAGATAAATACACCATCAGTTAGGCAGCATGGGTTATCCTGTATAGGTGAAGATACATTTCATGTTTCAATGTTGTAGTTTAGATATGTCCGGCGTGCCGGTTTGAGGTTGCGAGTCCTGTTGCGCCGTTTCGCAGCAATACGATGAACCGGTGTCCCGGAATCAGGAAAAGAGGTGTCCAACAAGAGAGGTGTTGCCAAGGACACTTTCTTGTGTCAGCTGGGAGTTTCATGGCGCTTCCGGCTTGGAATGTAGAAGTATCATTTTGGAGTGAGAACTTTAGTGTTACTAAATTTGAGGTTATAGGATTTTTCTAAGGACTTTGTTACTGTCACAAGCTTTGTAGAAGGGGGTTTTTCTATTGAGGATTTTAACACCGGAGTAGGGACTCTGTCTGTCTGTTCTAGTGTATATATTATTCATACATTTTATACAGTGTGTCCCAAAGTTTTTAGGTACATATAAATCTTGTAAATTTAGCGTAAGTTTTAGTTGCAAAAAAAAGAGGCTACGGTGCATTAACTGCAAAATTTACCTTCTATTACACTATTAACTGATTAAAACCCAATGGTTGGACTTATCCACCACCAATCTTCCGTTAACGTAAACCTTGGAGCAATTTCTGTCGTCACCTGAGAAGACCCATTTGTTCAACATGTTCAAGATTTTATTGTTTATGGCCTCCTCATCGTCTTCAGCATTAGGTGTTTGCCATTCAAACACGTCCACGTTGCTGTTCATGCTAGACAAATCGATTAACTGAGCGTCAAACCTCTTATTGTGATCAAAAGTCCCGATTTGGTTCTCCAAACCCACAGCTATAGCCCCGGCTTGTGTCCCCATGTAAAGAGCATCATTAAGGCTTAATTTGTCAAAGTTATTGTTCGTCTTCATGGACAAGTGGTGACTAACCAAGATACTGTGTTTGGCAATTCCCAAAATAGATGCGTCGAAACCTCCACTGATGTCAGTCCCCAAACTCACATTGATCTTATTGTGATACAAGTACTTTTTGACAGGAGCTTCTCCACTGGCAATAAAAGTATTAGACGTAGGGCAATGGCTCAAGGAACAGTTTTTGGCTTTGATAATCTTACATTCGTCGTCACTAAGGTGAATAGCATGAGCCAAAATAGTAGATTTGGTCAACAAATCATGGCCATCGTAAACACTTGTGTAGTTGGAGTATTCAGGGAATAGTTCCTTCACGAGCTGGATCTCGCCTTTGTTCTCCGATATATGAGTCTGAACTGGCAAATTGTGTTTGGCAGAAAACTTCCCCAAAGACTTCAATAACTTCCTGGAACACACAGGAGCAAACCGAGGAGTTATAATAGGTTTCACCAATGTTTCTTTGTCTGGGTTGGCATCCTTCAAGTATTGGGTCAAATGGAGCATGGAGTCCAAACAATCGGTTTCAGTTTCTTCATAAGCAGGATAATCTGGATTGTGATCCATACACACCTTCCCTACGAATCCTCTTTGGCCGTGCTTCAACAACAAGTCCCCGAACAACTCAGTGGTGCTTTGGTCAATGGTGGTGAAATAAGAGGCACAAGTTGTTCCATTATCAAGTGTCTTCTTGATGACTCTGGTGTAAATATCCACACACTTGTGGTAATTTTCCTTGCTGAACGAGTTCTCCAACAGGAACGTATATGCCTTTAACCACTCCAACAAGGGGATATTGAGACCTATCCCAATATTCGGGTACTGTGATGCGTGGATGTGGGTGTCCACAAACCCAGGAAAGAAAAATTGGTGGGGGTTTTTGGAGTTGTCCACATACTTAAAATTGGATCTGACTTGGTGGAAGTGAGTATAGTTGTGTTTGAAAAGCTCAAGGACCGTTGCCCCCGTGGCACTCTTGTCTGAGTTCGTGTGAATAAAGTCGATTTGTCCATCAGTGTTAACACCCACCAAAGTCTTGGTCCTAACTCTGATCTCTCCTAGTTCTGGCGTGTCGATAAACGTCCCGTAGTAAAGGGTATATGGAATGGCTTCTGTGGCCTTGGACGGCGTACTTTTGTGCATCATATCGTCGTCGGTATAAAGGGAAGCCGTGCTTGAGTAGTATGGGACAAAATCCTATGTACTTTACAAAATAAAGGGGGACGATCCTAGCTCTATTTATACTTTTGATTGCGAATAGTTTCTGTATGCGGATTGTGATTTCTGGTGCGAAAGCTTATCAATATGACTCCGTCGGAAGACGCCAAGGATGGGGTAAATAAGGGGTATACAAAGGTGGAATTTACAGTAAATGACAGCTAAACGCTCGGATTAAGGCCCAGGGGAGTGCAGGAGCAGCCTATGGAGGTTCCGGACTGAGAAAAAGAGATAATTTAACGTGTAAAATAGCCTTGTAGAAGTTTTTGGGCATTCTCGAGCGAGTGTTTGACGTGATTAGTGACGTTATTAATTAGAAGCACAAAAGAGTCAAAACAGAAACTCATCACAGCACACACAAGATTGCTACGCCGCGGGGCCCAAACCGCTTTTTGACGGCAATTAAAAGTAACTTCAGCACATCAAAGAGAACCGGGATACCGGTTTTTTTGAAGGAAGTTGGTCTAACATTTTGTGAGTAGACGTGTCCCGACCAAAAACAGGTGATACAGTAACAAAGCAATTTACTAACACAGCATATATTTTGAACCTGTGTATACGTACCTAAAAACCTAAACCAAATGGGTATAATCAACTAACCAAAGGCCCTAAAGCAAAGCCACAACAACTAACCCGAGCAATGAACCAACAGAGACAGCATTGATGTTAGCCAAGTCATCTGATTGAGTAGAAACTGGAACTTCAGTAGAAGAAGAGCTGGTAGTTTCTGGTTCAGCAGAAGTGGATGGAGCAGCAGTGGTAGCTGGAGCAGAAGAGGTTTCTTCAGCAGTGGTGGGTTCTGGAGCAGCAGAGCTGGCCACCACGGAAACAGCGGCAACGGAGAAGGATTCTTCGGCGACGGCAGAACTGGAGGCCACAGCAGAAGAAGATGGTTCGGCAGAAGAAGTGGCGACACTGGAGCTGGTGGCCACGGATGAGCTGGAAGCAGCGGTGGAGGAAGAAGCCTTGCTGGAGGACGAAGACTTGGAGGAGCTAGAAGACTTGGAGGAGCTAGAAGCCTTGGAGCTAGAAGCCTTGGAGCTAGAAGCCTTGGAGCTGGAAGAGTCTTTGGCGTATGGCTTACAAGTACTTTCAAAAGCACTGATAGCATCGTCACTAGCACCGTTAGGACAGATGTCGTTCAAACAGTCTTCAATGTCATCGTATTCCTTGGAACAGATACATTCGACGTCGTTCAAAGCAGAACAATCATCAGATTTTTTGGTGACTTGGGCCACACAAGCTAATAAACAAGCAGGAGGAGTGGCGATAACTGAAGATGCCAATAATAAACAGATAGAAGATAAAGCAGCGACTTTCATTGTAGAACTTTTTGTAACGAGTGAAGACTAAAACAAGTGATAGGTCTGTTTTAAAAAAGGGATCGAACGAGTGGTAAAGATTCACAGGTTTCGAAAATCGAAAATTTCTCGAAAATTTTTTTTTTGTAAATAAACACATTCTTTGTTCTATTTTAAGTAATAATTCTAGATTTGATATTTGCGTACTGCATAAAAGGCAGTTGCAATTATTTTCTACTAATGGATAAATTATTAGTTTAAATTAAGTATATTCATAAATCGTGTGTTTACTTAGAGCCTGATCTCTGCTGGAACTTCGTTGCCCTTATACTCCAAGTTTAGCGAGAATTGGTGTTCCTGTTCAATAAATAGCCGGAATTTAGCAACCACCGTTACCTCGATCTTGCCGTTTAATGCCTTTCTGACGATATCGGCTCCAATTCGGTTCAACTTTATAGGAATCTTGTCCACTTTCGATACTCCTCCGGGCAACATAATCAACTGGGGCTTGCCCAACTCGCCAATGACTTCGTCTTCGTAAATGGCTGTCACCTGTTGAAGATCGACATTGATTTCCTGGTTTATTATAGGGTTCAAGATCAATAACTCCACTTCCGACGTTAGGATATGGATCGTAGACGAAAGCACAAACGAATGGAACGTTTTGGTTCCTTCTTGGAACAAAATGGCCGGCACCTGTATATCTGTAATGTCCACCGAGGTGAAAAATCCCCGGGTGAACCTTGCATCAAGAGTCTGGTTATCCCCAGAGATGAACCTATTGACAAACTGTGTTAGTTCTTGTTCGTTGGCTTTAGAAATCGTCAAATCGATATTTGTAGACTCTGAAGTAGCTAATTGGGCAATATGGACTTCTCCAATAGACTTGTTGGCTGAAATATCAAATTCCAATGGCTCTTGGACGTTCAACTTGACGTTATCGAGGTCGATGGCTGCCAGAAGTCGGAAACTAAGAGTTTCTGGAGTGAGTCCTGTTAGCACGAGAGTGTCCACCAAGACGCTGGTATTGAGATCGTTCACGTCCAAGTGGTTGGAAAGTTCAATGGTGTCGTTGAATTGAAGATTTTTGGCCTCGATGTTGCCGTTGAGCACTAACTTCTTGATCTTCGATAAGAAGCTCACTTTGGCCTCTTTATCGTTGATGAGATGCTTGAGGAGCTGGTTCGTGCCACTAGATTCATTGTCAGTGTCCAAAAGCTCAAACTCTTCCACCAATATGCCATTCCGGATCAATGTGTCGCTTTTCACTGTCAAATTGTAGTCTGGAAGCTCAATTACTTGGTCCACGCTGATACTTGGTGCATCCACCGTCTTAGTGAACCGGCCCTTGACCGTCTCAGCTACTGTAATATCAACCAACGACCCTGCCAAGTCACTTATTCCCATACTCACAGGCTTTAACCCCACAAACGGTGCCCGAAAATACACATTGGACAAAATATTGTCTAACCACCGATATTTGCTCTTGTTCTTACACGATACAAAGATCTCTGACTTGCCCATAGAATAGTCCTCTATTAACCGGCTCACACAGTGAGGTTTGGGCCCCGTGAGCTGGTCGATGGTGGCATTAACACTGAAATACTTCTCGTGGGCTTCAAGCTGCAAATTGCCAATTTTCAGCCATTTGTTATCGCATATCAAGGCCAAATCAAAGTCATTAAACTCTTCAAGCACGTCTTTGAAGTAGTAAGAAGCATACCCCACGTCACCTCTGAAAAACACAGATTTCAGGTCGTAGTCCATGACGGAGTTCTGTATGTCTAGATTTGAGCTCAAATTGTTATTGAAAACCAAATCCTGGTCCACATCGAATTTCATGTGGTGCAACGAAATATGCCGGAACTTGACATCGGTGTAGAACACCGACTTGAAGTTTACGGCCACTTCTTCGTTGTTGGCCAACTCATTTAGCAACTCGATCAAAGAAGCATCGTTTACTCCAACAGTCGTCTCAAAATTCATCTCATTATACGCTTTATCGTGAAGCAGGACCGTAAATGCAGGACTGATGATATTGAACGATTCCAAATCATTGACTCTGACATTTATGGGGTTGTACGGCGTTATCAAAACCGGGCCTAGTAAGACTCCCAAGGTCTTGTATATATTCTGAAAAATAACGCTTGAAACGTTATAATCCACCGACACCGAACAATTGATTTTCACTTTCAACCCCACATCATTGATTCCCACCAAACTTATGGCCAGTAACTGAGGATGGATGGACTGCTGGATATCTACACTGTAACCATTATAAACAAAAAAGAATAATATTAATACAATGATAACTAAAACAATTAGGCCAATACTTAAAAGTGGGTTACTTAAGTAGTTGGAGGTTGCAGTGGCTTGTTCTTGAGGAAGTAATGGTTGACGTTCATCAGCTACTGGGATCGGGGACAGTTTGGATATGGGGGAAGGTTGAGGGATGTCTGTAGGTTCTGGGGAAGTAATAGCAGGCGATGCGATGGGCTGTGACACTTTTGAGGATGTGTCGATGGGTTCTTCAGCGACAGGAGAGCTTGAAGCTGCTGCTGCTTCTGCTGTTTCTGCTGCGACGGCAGTAACACTTTCAGGCACACCGGAGCTGGCGGTCACAGGTTTAAGCACCTCAGACTCGCCAGATGGTTCTGGGGCATCCTTGGCCACTTCTTTAGTTGATTCGGTGGCCACAGGCACAGCTTCTGCCGTCTTTGTCTTCTCTTTCTTGTCTTTCTTGTCTTTCTGAGCCTTCTCTGCTGTTGCTGCACCCTCGTCTATCTTCTTCTTTTCCTTTTCCTTTTTCTCCTTCTGCTTAAGGTCCACACTTCGTCTAACCTCAGTACTGGCTCTCGAGCTCCCTATCAGATTAACTGACTCTCTGCTCTTATTACTCAAGATGCTGATTCTCTTCTTATCCTTATCTTTGTCCCCCTTCTTACTTCTCCTCGAAAAAACTCTAGAAAGCGAATTGGTTCTGCTAACCTCGGGGTCCTTATTACTCTTCTCACCCATTATATTTGGTCACTTTATATGGTTGAAAAACTATAAGGACAAATCCAAAATAACTCCAAATAATAAAAGTAAAAAACGGCTTAACGTAGAAACGAAAAAAAAGAAGAAACAAAAGATAAACAATGAAACAGGCAGAAAGGTGTAATTTTATGAAATTAGGTGGAATCTGTGCCCCTGAAGATTTTACCTTGTTTCGTCTAATAGTCGCGTTTGACGAGTAACGACAATTAGCGACAACAAATGTCGTCAATTGAAGAAACGTTGATGAAGAACTGGGGCTGCAATAATGGAGGAAGGTGGAGAACCTTCGTTGGTTGAACGATACGAGTGGCTGTAATGCTTTTTAAGTGTATTTTGAAGTGAATTTTGTTTTTGAAAAATTTGCAGGTACTGCAGTATTATAGTAGGAAGTGATATTCAGCCACTAAAGAAGAAAATAGGATGTGGTATCACTCTCTCGTAGTCTCGGAAGCGTACCATAGTTGTGTTCAAGTTGTAGTTGTTGAAGTGGTCTTACTTTGTGTTGAAGTTGTCAACACGACATCGAAGTTGCAAAATCGTGCACGACATTGCACGACATTATAAGTTACCTACAACATCTACTGCTACCACCCCATCACTATCCTTTGTATCCTTTGTAGCTGACACACTAACCGGCTTAAGTAGCATTTTATATTATACAACGAATAAAATGGTAAAATACATATAAATACAAACGAAACGAACATACTATGACTCTGTCACTATTTTAACCCTCTGACTTCCTCCTTTACCTGTTCCAGTCTTTCTACCTCAAACTATGAGTCTGGGCTGGATCCTGTTCAATAGTTCCATCCGGTGGATTGCTTAAAACCGCTGCTGCAGCTGCTGCGGCTGCAGGGTTGTTAGTTATAGCAGCCAAAACATCAGAATCTTGGAGTTCTTGGTGATTTTGATGATGAACTTGATGTTGTTGTGGTGGTAACTGTTGCTGGTGTAAGTTGTGGAGGTGTAGTTGGGGGTGGATTTGGGTATGGCCACCATTAAGCCCATGGAGATTTTGCTGTGCCATGTGGTCTGGTTGCCCTGCATACAACGCCGACTGCAAATCGATCGCTGGTGCTTGAGGTTTTGGTATTGGTTTCTCCACCAAAATTCTAGTATTCCTGGTTCTCTTCTTCTTACTGGCATTAGGTGGGTCTGGTGGATGATTGTGCTTGTTGTTAATCATTCTTAATATCCACATCTCATGCTGACTGCTGTTAGGATTACCATCCATTCCAACACCATTATGGTCGAAGTTAAGCTTCTCATCAAAATTGGGGTCGCCTCTTTTCAAAGCCTTCTTATCCTTGTCTGGTGGATACAAGTTGGCCACCAATCTGTATCCACACTTGTTACGCTTGGTGTACGCCACTCTTTGTCTTTTGCTAGAGTCTTTAACGGTGGTTCTGAAGGATCCAGACTTTTCACACTGGAAGTATATAGCTTTGGGTTTGGATGAGTTGATCACAATTCGACACTGCTCTTCATCATTTAGGGTGGTCTTCACATATTTCACCAACTCCGCCTTGGTTTCGAACGTCTTTATGATCTCATTATCTTTGTACCGCGAGTGCAAACACCCAGCATCATCATACGACAAGGCTCCTGGTATGCCCGGCGATCCTGCCAGGACTTGGGCTTGTGCCTGGGCCTGTGCTTGTGCCTGGGCCTGCTGAGCCTGTTGTTGTAACTGCTGTTGCAATTGAGCATGTTGTTGCTGCAACTGTTGCTGCTGTAATTGCTGCTGGAACTGCTGGCTTTGCCCTGCTTGTCCCTGAGGCAGTTGTTGTGGCTGGCCAGCACCCTGACCACGGCTCATCTGCTGGCTCAATTGATTGAGCTGTCTCATCTGGTTATTCATCTGTTGGTTCAACGGCTGATTTAACTGTTGGTTATACTGGTGTTGGCCATACTGATTCATCTGCTGTTGTGCCAATTGCTTCAACTGCTGCGTCAATTGTGGATTGTTGCTGTTGTTTGCCACAGCTGCAGCCGCTTGGATCTGTTGTATTGAAGCTTGTGCTTGTTGTTGACTTTGAAGTCCCAGTTGTTGTAACTGCAGGAACAAGTCTCCGTAGCCAGCATAATTCTGCTGATTGGCCATGGTATTGGCGTATTGAGCCTGATTCCCATACTGGCCACCTTGTTGTTGCAGCTGCAGTTGTTGTTGAAGGGTAGGATCATGTGCCGAATCTAGTTTCCCACCATTTTGAGCACTTCCTGCTTGCTCTTTTTTCAGTTTGTTAGGCTTGGCCATAATAGCTAAAAGGGGATATCAAAAGTCGATTTATGACACGTATAAGTGTTGATTTCAAAAGGTTATAAGTAGAAAGTTATTTGAAAAAACGTTTGGTGTATTCTCAATTTCAAACAGTCTTGTATATAAACACTAAAACACTTCCTGTATGAACTTGTTTATTTTGGTTGTTGTTTTTTTGTTCGGTTTTTTTTAGTGTTTTTGTGAGGGAATGATTAAAAGGGAAATGGTGGTTGGGACACGCTAATTAATGGTTTTGGTTGAGACACGGTTTGACTTCGGTGTAGCGTAAGTTCTAAAAACCTCACTTATCAACTATTCTAAGTTATATGATTGATTTAGCCACTGTTGCTGCAGAACAAAAAACCAACGGCGATAAAGAGCTACACTGGTACATTGAGAGTGTGATTATCCCAGAGCTCCCGCAGCTCATAGAAGCGTTAGAAATATGTTCTAATTTGCTACTTTATAATACACCCCAGTCTGCCACTAGTGCCAGCTTCAAACGAGGTCCTGCAGTCACTTTGCCATTAACTTCCAACAAATCAGAGATTTTGAAAGGCATACTCATACGAGACGGGCCCTATATTAACCAATTGTCTATAACGTTGCACCAGTCGAATTTCAATAAGATTATCCATAAAATAACATCCAATAAGCCACTTTTACTCGAGCAGATCAAGGCCACCAACGATTCTATCATTGAGAGCATTCTGATCCTTAAACAGTTCATCTCCGTCACAGAGGAGTCCAGCGATGCGAACAGATGCGACCATGAAGTGCTTATCAGTCTCTTTAATGAGATCTTGCAGAAGATAAGTGTAGGCAAGAAGAACCTTCAGTTACCTTATAATCCTAAGCTTGTGTTCCCCAACAACATCACGCCGCCACATATGTTCACTCCTGAACTTCCTCCCAACATAACCATCGACTTGTACTTGAACCAGGCGGAAATATGCATTGATCTCAAGAAGCTTCATATCATCAAAGATGAGCCGTGGTGCGAGATAACCAACGGTAGATCATATGTGGACAAGATCAGAGACGAAATGAAACTCCCCAGTATCCAGTCGACTGCTGACACGGATATCGAGTCGCTGGATGGCACGGTTGCAAACACACCGGTGCTCAAAAGCCAGCCATTGAAATTGAGCGACTTGGATACCAAGTTGAACAACCTTCAGAAGCACAATTTCTTCAATAATATGTTGTCGACTTTGAACTTCAAGCAGAAGTTTGAACCCATGGACTATATCACCAAATGCATCACTTACAATAACATGGTGGTGATGGTAAGCACCAAAATCGACGTCAGTTCCCCGGATCCTATTCTAACCAGTGTCTACAGCAAGTTGGACAGTATCGAGTACTTGTTGGGTCTGTTCCTAGATAACCTCGACACCATTATGATTGAATGAACGTTGCACAATAGATTTTTTTGTTCTAATCTCTGTAGCCTCCTAGCAGGGCCTGCTCCTCGGCTTATCATATGATTTTGCAGCCTTTTGACAGATCGGTCTCTCCACTAATCTGGAATGATTATGGCCCAAAAAAAAAGGCACGGCAGCCCACACTTCCACCACTAACAACTCTCTGGTGTATTCTCAACACTGTACCCCCATAGCACTGTCCCAAACTCTAAAACCTTGAGTAACTACTAAAGTCATTTGCAACAACCCCAAAAAAATCATATCGCATTTTCCAGTGAAATACTACGAAGGCAAAACCATATATCAACAAGGTCCTTTTATATACACATCCTCATGTCCTTTGAAGTTCTTTCCGAGCATATCGAAAAGCCGGTGGTTGACGATAGATCATATAAACTCATCCGGTTGCAAAATGGCCTTAAGGCGCTTTTAATCCATGATCCTTCCACTGACAAATCGGCAGCTGGTCTTGACGTATTTGTTGGATCAGGAAAAGACGTCCACTACAACGTGCCCGGCTTGGCTCATTTCTGTGAACACTTGTTGTTCATGGGAACCGAAAAGTATCCTTTGGAGAACGAATATAGCTCTTATTTGTCAAGCCATGGTGGCCATTCCAATGCTTTCACTTCTTTTGAGCACACAAACTATTACTTTGAAGTGAACTCTGGGTACTTAGAAGGTGCTTTGGATAGATTTTCCCAGTTTTTTATCAATCCTTTGTTTAGTGAATCTTGTAAGGACCGAGAAATCAATGCTGTGGATAGCGAAAACAAGAAGAACTTGCAGAATGATTTGTGGAGATTCTACCAGTTGGAAAAATCCACTTCTAACCCGAAACACCCATTCAATCACTTTTCCACTGGGAATTTGATCACTTTGGGTGAAGAACCAGTGTCCAAGGGCTGGAACGTGAGAGATATCTTGATGAAGTTCCATGAAGAGACTTACTCTTCGAATATCATGAATTTGGTGGTATTGGGTAAGGAAAGTTTGGACGAATTGACAGAGCTTGTGGTGGAAAAGTTCACCGAAGTGAAAAACAAGAACTTACCTTCTAAGCCTAGCTACAATGACGAAATTGTGTACACAGAAGCACAATTGGGGAAAATGATTAGGGCTAAGTCTATTATGGATAGCAACAAGCTTGAAATCACGTTTATGGTACCAGATGATCAGGACTCCAGCTGGAAATATTTACCAGGCAGTTATTTCAGTCATCTTCTTGGACACGAAAGTAAAGGGTCCATCTACCATTACTTGAACGAGTTGGGCTATGTCAACGATTTGAGCTGTGGGAGCACAAAAATTTGCTCTGGTTCTTCTTTATTCATGTTGGAATGTGATTTGACCGATAAAGGATTAGACAACTATCAGGATATCATTGTACACATTTTTGAATACTTGAAGTTGGTCAAGAGTTTAGGTCCTCAGCAAAGGATCTTTGATGAAATCAGAAAAACCAACGAAATTAACTTCAAATTCAGACAAAAGGAGAATGCAGCAAGGTCAGTTAGCAGATTAAGCAACTCGTTGTACAAGATTAACCAGTTCATTCCACCAGATTTCCTTTTCAGTTACAATTCTAAGATCGAGTTCAATCCTTCCAAAATCGAAGAGTACTCCACTTATTTGACCTTTGAAAACTCTAGAATTCAATTAACCTCTAAAAACTTCGATTCTTTGAAGGAAAGGGAAAAATGGTATGGAACCGAATATGAATATGTTGATTTCAGTCCTTCTTTGATTGAAAAGGTCAATAACTGCAACTTGAACGAAAACTTCAAATTACCTTTGGAAAATAACTTTATACCAGAGAATCTTGATATTTTGAGTACTGATCTGGAAGAACCATTGAAGCAGCCATATTTGATCAAAAGTGACACCAAGTTCCAGCTTTGGTTCAAGCAAGATGACCAATTTAAGGTCCCTAAGATTATTCTCCAGATCTTCTTACATTTGCCCCAATCAAATCAAAGTATCGAAGGATCGATTCAAACCCAGTTATTCTGTGACTTATTAGATGACGAATTGAATGATTTGAGTTACTATGCATCTGTGGCAGGATTACGGTTTCAGATTGTTCAATGGCGTGATGGAATTTTGCTCAAGTTGAACGGGTACAGCGATAAGATATTCGTGTTATTGAAAGATATTTTGTCCAAATTGACCAACTTTACTCCGGAACAGAAAAAGTTTGATATCTTGAAGAAGAAATTATTGCAGGACTATAAGAATTTCGGATACGAAACACCTTATTTGCAGATCAATAATAATTTCCTTACTATGGTCAACGAAAAGACTTACTTGACCGTGGACAAGATTCCAGCCTTAGAGAGGCTTCAGTATCAGCAATTGACCACATTCGTCAAGGTGAAGCTTTTTGATCAAGTTTTTGTGGAGTCTTTGACTGTTGGGAACATCAATATTGAACAGTTCAACACTAAGTTCATTGATTTGTTGACCAAACATTTCGGACATATCAAGAGTGTGGGATCTAACATTGACGAAATCAACCAAGTAACCAAGCTTCAAAGTCACATTTCAGATGAGACTGTCGTTGTCAATCTTGATTTGCAAGATCCAGAAAACATCAATTCAAGTATTGAGTACTTTATCAGGTTGGATAGTCCCACTAACTACCCAGTAAGAGCCTTGACAGATCTTATTGCCACCATCTTTCACGAACCTTGTTTCAACCAACTTAGAACAAAGGAACAGCTCGGATATGTTGTGTTTTCTGGGGTGAAAACTCTCAGAAACTACATGGGATACAGAGTTTTAGTGCAAAGTGAAAGATCCCCAACCTACTTGAGAAGCCGGATTGAAAACTTTTTGATTATGATGGAAAAGAAGTTGACTGATATGACGGAAACTGACTTCAGTGACTACAAGAAGGCCTTGATTGACAAGAAGCTAATCAAGTTGAAGAACTTGAATGAGGAATCAGATCGGTTCTGGAACTCCATTACTGATGGTTACAATGATTTCAAAGTGCAAAAGAAGTTGGTAAGCTACATTGAAAGCATCAGCAAAGAAAAATTGATTGAGTTCTATAAGGAGAACATCCACCCCGAGGCTTCTAACGCTAAGTATGTGCTTCACCTCAACTCGCAAAAGGCCAAAGTTGTTGCATTGAAGAATATCTTAGCCGAGTTGGAAATCAAAAAAGAAAAGGATGATATTGAAAAGAACCAGGATAATATCGAAGCACTTGTTGGTAAAGATTTGGTTTCTGAAGTTAATGCAAAACTTGGACAGTGGTTTCCCCAGTACAACGACAAAGAAATTGAGTTCCATGAATTTAAGAAGTTCCCCAAGGCAGGCATTGCTAGACTGGTGGAGCCTTTACCTTCTTTCTATTACACAGAACTGCATTTATAAGCATTAGACGCAATTTAGAGTGTATTATTCAGCCAATATATTAGTTTTATTTTTTGTCCTATTTAAACTTTTTTATTGAGAAGCATTTGCAGCTTCTTTCAAATTACCCAAAGTTCCTGCAGAAAGTGGAACTTGTTTGACTGGTTCGGTCTTCTTTGTCAATCCCCAGAACTCATCAGTATCAGTTTCTTTCCCGAATCCACCAGCTCCTGGTGTTAAAACTCTGATAAGGTCACCTTTTTTCATTTCAATTTCGGCTAAAGATGGCAACTGGATCCATTGAATTACTCCATCGCCTCTGTTTCTTCCCAAATAGTTTTCTCCCTTCTTCCCGTCTTCACCACCGTAGATACCCCATGGTGCAAACACTCTTCTTTGGGTGACTAAAGAAAGGTGGAGTTCTTCGTTAAATTGGATTTCACGAATCAAACCATTTCCTCCGTTGAATTTACCTTTTCCTCCACTTCCTTCACGAATGCAGAACTCCTTCAATAAACAAGGGTATCTGTGTTCTAAGATCTCCGGGTCGGTGATTCTGGTGTTGGTCATATTGGTTTGTGTACCACTGAACCCGTGGAACCCATATCTTTCACCATCTTTGTTGATAATACCAGCACAGTTACCTTGACCAATGGTTTCGGTATATCCGAACCCTTTAATGACTTCACCATTAGCACCTTTTCTGCTGTCCATACCAAAGTTAAGACCATTCATACACCCGGAGGTAGCAGAAGTTAATCCAAAAGCTTTGAACAAACAATCAGTGACTCTTTGAGAAGTCATACCGTTCCCAGCACAAACGGCTGCAAATTTGGAAGGATTGATCAAACAGTTTTCGGGAATGACAATTTCAGCAGCATCCAAGAACCCTTGGTTCAATGGGATATCCATATCAACCAAACATCTCAAAACGTAGATGACAGCGGAGTATGTAACTGATTTTGGAGCATTCAAGTTGGAATAGGTTTCCAAAGAAGTACCATTAAAGTCGATGGACAAACTACCACTTTCTCCGTCAATATCAATAGAAACAGCGATCTTGGATCCATCATCCATGTAATCTTCAGCATGTAAAGGTAATTTGTCCTTGAATTGGGCATAGTAGTCCTTTAAGAATGCTCTGACAGCCAATTCACTGCTCTTTTTGATATTTCTCAAATAGAATAAGACAGTTTCAGTGGAATACTCATTGAACAATTCTTTAATCAACTTGATACCCTTTTGGTTAGCGGAGATTTGGGCCTTCAAGTCACTGATGTTATCGTCAAGGTTTCTTGAACCAGAAACACCCCAAGTCTTTGGCTTTTCGATGAAATGTTCAGTCAATCCTTCGTTATCAAATTTCCCTTCACTAACAATTTTCCATGTTTCAATGTTCACACCTTCGTCTTTGATATCACGGGCATATGAACTGGAACTACCTGGAGTGATACCACCAACTTCAGAATGATGAGCTCTGGATGCAACCACAAATTCGATCTTACCGTCGATGAAAACTGGGGAAATGATAGTAATATCTGGAAGATGGGTTCCTCCCACGAACGGAGAGTTGGTACACAAAATATCACCTTCTTTCAATTGACCTTTCCAGAATTCGAGTTGGTATTTGATAGCTGGAGACATTGACCCAATGTGCACAGGCACGTTTGGAGAATTGGCAGTCAAGTTACCCATGCTGTCGAATAAAGCACAGGAGAAATCTAATCTCTCTTTGACATTGGCACTGACAGCGGTTTTCTGTAAAGTTCTGGACATTTCGTCAGCAATGGCCATGAATCTGTTTCCAAAGATGGATAATTGGATTGGGTCAACCACAGTAGAAGAAACTTCGGTTTTCACTTCAGTTACAAGATCAATAACCACATGTCTAGGTAAAATGGTGGCTTCAGATTTAGGCTCAATCAAGATGGTCTGGGTTTCGTCTAAGATAAGACCAGGACCTTTGATAACATCACCGACGTTGAGGTCTTTCAAAGCATAAACCTTGGAGCTTAATTTTCCTTCTTTAAAAACAATATCTGAAACAGTCAAGTAGTTGTTCTTGTCGACAGGTTTTCTGGTAACAGAATCATAATCTTTGTATGGAGATCTTTCGGTTAAGTCACTAGAAACGTTACCAGAAGCTCTGACTCTTATATCGGAGATCAAAATAGGCTTATCAAGATCATTGAAAGCGAATTCTTTCTGATGAATCTGGTAGAAAGTGGCCAAGAAATCAAGGTCTTGTGGTTTTTCAATCATGAGTCTGGTATCACTTCCTTTGTACCCCATGTTGAAGTAGATTTTAGGATCAATGGTAGATTCTTCAATTCCCTGTGCAAGCAAGTCTTCTCTGGATTTTTTAACCAACTGTTCCACGTAAACCAACAATTCGTCTCTGGTCTTTTCGTTGTATAACTTAGCCACTGGCTCTTGTTGTTCACTAACAATGTCAGCCAAAGAAATCCCGTAAGCAGACAAAATGGAGGAGTGTTTGTGGATAATAACCTTGTTAATTCTCAAGATTTTGGCAATAGAAACAGCATGTTGACCACCGGCACCTCCAAAGGAAGCCAACGAGTGTTTGGTGACGTCGTTACCTTTAGCATCGGTCAATTCTCTGATAGGTTTGGCCATGGAGAAGTTGGCAACTTCCAAAAACCCTAAAGCCACTTCGTAAGGAGTCTTTTTGGCATCTGGGTTCTCCTTGTTGATGACTTCTGTAAGGTCTTCGAACTTCTTCTTTGTGATTTCAAAGTCCAAAGGTTCATCTTCGTTAGGACCAAAGATCTTAGGGAAGTATTCAGGAAGAATTCTACCAGTGAACAAATTGGCGTCAGTGATGGTCAAAGGACCTCCCTTTCTGTAACAAGCGGGACCAGGATGAGAACTGGCACTTTCCGGTCCAACAACGAACACCCCGTTTCTGTAGAAAAGCATAGATCCACCACCAGCAGCGATAGTGTTGATATCCAATTGGGGAGTGGCTATTTTAATACCAGCAGTGACAGTCTCAAAGGAAAACTCGTAAGAACCAGCGTAACGGGACACATCAGTAGAAGTACCACCCATATCGAACCCAATAACCGGTTTTCCGACTTCTTCATCGTAACCGGTCTTAGAAAGGCCAACCACACCACCTGCAGGGCCAGATAACAATGATTTCAACCCCGTAAAGTTTCTCCATGAACATAAACCACCGTCACTTTGCATGAATTCGATTCTGGTATTGTTTTCGAAATCCGGCTTGAACCCTTTCAAGAACCCGTCGATGTACTCTTTCAAAATAGGTGTCAAGTAGGCATCGACCACGGTAGATTGACCTCTAGGAATGGTTTTAATGATAGGCAAGATCTCATGAGACAAAGAGACGTTTTTGAACCCCATCTTTTTGGCTATTTCACCAGCTTCCTTTTCGTGTCTTTGGAAGTTGTACCCATGGATGAAAACTATAGCCACGGAATCGATACCTTCATCTTTAAGCTGTTGCAAACCGGCAGTCAATTGAGCTTTGTCTAAAGGTTGAATAATTTCAAAGATCTCTTTAGTTTCTCCTCTGACGTACTTTTCTCCGTCGTATAAGTCTTGAGCATCGTACCCGGTTGGATCAACTAAGTAAGCAGGTAATGTGACTCTTTCTTCGACTTCCAATACTTTTTCGAATAACACACCAGGCTTGACAATATTCAAGGCAAATAAGTCTGGTCTGGACTGGTCTCCAATATGTAACAAATCCTTGAACCCTTTAGTGGTGACCAAAGCACATGGGGCACCTTTCCTTTCAAGCAAAGCGTTTGTAGCCACGGTAGTACCCAACCTGATAGAAGAAATAATGGAGGTATCTAAAGGTTCATTCCGGGGCACTTTTTTACCAGTGACAATTTCAAGCACTCTTCTTATCCCTTCGATATTGGCATCTTTGTAGTTATTGGGATCAACAGACAAAAGCTTGAACGTGCCTTCTTTGTCGCCGTAAGTGTAGATGACATCGGTGAAAGTTCCACCTCTATCTATGGCAATAGTGACTCTAGTATCTTGAACAGTCATTGTTGTAGTATAAGGTGTTTAGAAATTTTTTTTGGGGCTGGGGAAACACTACTTAAAAAGAATCACTTGTGGGTGTTCAGAAGAACCGTAAATACCATATTTGCTTGGAATTAAATGCAGGCCGATTACACCTGGAACTTTGGGGGGCATCAAGGCGATAAGAGAGAACGTCGTGTCGGGCTGCCATATTTCCAACGGTCGCTGTACATAACCTGTAAAACTATTTTGCAGGTTGTGCCATGTCAATGTGAACCGATAGCAGGTCCTTACGGCATCCCCACATTTGAATCCCGATACAAGGCGTTGCCCTTTCCATAGCGGCGTTCCAGTGTACGAACGGAAATCGGTAAGTATCTCGTATTCCGTGTTCGATGACAGTTGTCTTTTCTTGGTGGTTTGTCTTGTGGCTAAAATACTGGGCTTGAAAAATAGTAATTAAAAAAATTTTCATTATCACTATACACTCTTAAATATCTCACTTGGTATACTTGAACGTTTTCTGTTCCCTGTCAGTTTGGTCCAATAACAACTTGTCCTCTTCAGTCAAGTCTTTTTCGTGTTCAGCTTGTAACTGTAATTCTTGGTCGGCTTCAATAACTTTTTGCTTAGCCTTATTTTCGTAAGTGCATACCACCCAGTAAAGACCAGAAAGTAAAATATTAATACCGTAGGCTGCTAACATAATGGCAAACCCGGTGTTGAATCCACTCTCAAACACATGACTCCCACATAAAGCACCAACGGTGTAACCAACGTAGTTAAAGTAGACGGTAGTACTTCTCTTAGTGGACCCAGCAGTGTTGGCAGAAGAAAGGGAAAGCATAATCACATAACTGACAAAGTAGAAGTACATGAAGTACAACCCTACCAACTTGGCAGCGACGTTGTGGTCTGGAGTGGCAAAAGAAATAGCAGCCCCAATAATTGGGATAACTAAAGAAATAGCAGAAAGCATGGTTCTTTTATCTTTAGTTCTACCACAAATGTAGTTGAAAGCATAAGTGGAAGCAGATGCCACAAACCCAGTAGGAATAGTCATCAAAGAACTCTCTTTAGCATCGAATCCCAAAGATGAGATAATGATACCGTTGAATGCAGATAACCCACCATTTGGCAAGTTAATTAAAACGTTCATCACGAAGATAATGTAAGTTTTAATATCAAGGAAAGTTTCAAGCATCTGGTAAGGCTTGAACTTGTGACTGACCACACCGGTCTTGTTTTCCATGACTCTTTTGGTAAGAATGTATTTTTGCTTGTCGGTCAAGTAAACGGCGTCCATAGGAGAGTTTGGTAAGAACCAAAGCATAAAAGCACACCAGACAAAGGAAAGGGACCCAACTAAAATGAAAAGATATTTCCATTTAGGAATGGAGTCACCAAAGTTTCCCACTAACCAGGACAAGAACCCGTTAACGAAGGAGGATCCAAAGGCAAAAACAAGGGCTAATCTTGCTGGTTGTTCTTTCTTAAGGTAAAATTTACCCACAATCAAAGTAGCACCTGGCACAATAGCTGCTTCAAAAACACCCATAAGAAATCTAACACCCATTAACCCTCCGTAACTGTGACAAGCTGGCAACAATAATGTAAGGGCAGACCATGAGATACCACAAATAGCCAAAAGTTTCCCGTTGGCATATTTAGACATCAAAACTGACATTGGCCAACAAGCAACCAAAGAACCAATAAAAATAATAGAATTCACCCAGGCGTATTCACTATCGGTAAGATTACAATCTTCACGAAGACCGTAGATGGCAGCAGTACCCAAACTCACCTTGTCGGTGGCCCCAGAAGTACACAAGAGGAAAAGTGGAAGAAGAAGACACCAATCGTTTCTTCTAATAGCTTTCTTCTCTTCTTCCTCTGTGATATCTGGGTAAAGATCTTTTCTTTCATTAACGAACAAAGTAGCATCATCTATAGTAGCATCGACTTTGGTCAAGTCTAAAGAGTTTTTAGACCCACTGTCGTTTCCAATAGAATCGGACATCACCATAACGTCTGTCTTATTATTATCAGTGTCACTCATGTTAATAGTTCAACCCAAGTTTCAAAACACTAAAGTGGTAGAGATGGTTTAAAAAAAAAGTTACAAACCCCAACGTTTTTCTGGAGGCAAACGAATCTATATATCCAATTTCTTACTTATCAATCAAACATTGGATTCCATTCCAAGAATAATAGACTATCATGATTTTTTCCCACTATCAGTTTTTTGACAAATTTTACAGGTTAGGCTCGGAGGCCGATTACAACTGGAAGTTACATTCGAGTACGCCGAAATTTAATCTGATTGCCTTTTATTTCACCACTATTTACCGGCAATTACAAATTTGAGACTGGTCACGACAGTGGTGTTATTGTGCTATTTTGGGTTCTTTGTGTAACTTTTAGCATCGACTTGCGTTGTTTTTTCAGTACAATTTAAATTTAGGAAGTCCAACTCGAAATGCTTTGCTTGACTCATACTCGGGGTGGCCTAAACTACAAGCCATATTCCGTTCCCCACAGAATTCTGGCCAGCTTAACGTTTACGATACCTTTCTTGTCCCCACAGAAAGAATCGACTTGCCCTTCTTCAATAACGTTAGTGTCACAAGGAAGGTGTTGCTTCAATTTTGTAGATTTCACGATGAAAAAGAAATTACAACTTCAGAGATAGGCTGATTTAGAGATTTCGCTTCCACCTTAACATCTTTGTTATCTCTTTGACCGTTGTAGAATGCCGTTGTTATCTCATGGACGGGTCGTATTTGCTTCTCTCCGTGTCATTCTCTCAGCCGGCCGTTTGTTGGTTATCTTTCAGATTGCAGCAGTTATCTTTCAAATTGCAGCCGGCTTTGCTGCATTAGAAATGCGAGGCAGGCGTATACAGCGGCCAAGTAAGGCTTATGCTTAGGTAATGTGGTATGTCTTGTATCCGTTAACTCCATGGATGTATCTGCGAGCTTCCAGTACTTATTTGGTGGGCACACAATGGGGCTTTGTAAGGTTTTCTGCATTTTGCAAACTACAACTTCCCTGCTATGATGTGGCTTGTTTATTCTTCTTTAACCGTTTAACTACAGTCTCTTAACATTTCCAAAGCCATTGAAGTTTCAATGAGTGTGTACACTTCTTGTTTCTTGCAAACCGTTTTGTTCATATCATGCTGATGTTGCTTCCACCACTAGTACTGTATTATCGGTCTTATTTTTTGCTCTCATCGATGAACTGTTATGTCACTGTGACAGATCCCCACACTTAACTCATCTTGGATCTTCCATTACCTGAACTGATGCTTGTAAGTATCTTCGAGCTTCAAATGGCCGAAAACATCGTTGTTAAACTTGGAACTGCTCCTCGTGGCTACTATTGGCACCATAGTAGGTAATCAAATAGTAGTAGCATCCAATCGTCCTTTTTACTAGTAACTAGTCCATGACCCTTCTATCATCCCAACTTCCTTTTTCTTCAAAGTCGTGTGGCATTATACCCCCTGCAAAAGATCAACGTTACTTTGAGCCCCTGACAATGTAATGGGTCTCCACATAGTTACAAAGAACCCAAAAGATCTGAATGCCCTCCTCTGGAAGTTTTCAAGATTTACTATTCCAATCAACAAACTTGACATGCTGGCTTAGCTTATCCTGGTCAAACTGCCGCCGTTGCCCCACAAACCATGGCATTCCCCAACAAACACAAGAAACTTTCGTTTAAAGATACTGGTTTCTCCTACTGTTTTATGTGCCCTGGTATACTACGGTACGCCCAGCTATAATCCCGGTACGCCCAGCTATTGTTTCACTACGCCTATCATATAACGGGCTGCAAGCAACTATTTCCGGATAAAATATTAAAGGAGATTTGCCCTGTTTCGGGACATATATATTCCCCCCAGTCACAAATAAGCAATTCTTCCGGTGTTCTTGGCAGGTGTGAGGGTCCGGTTGCAAAAGTTAAAAATGGGGTTAAACATTTCAACAATAGAACGCGGTATGATGGTGTGGGGCTGTCAGATATGACACGCTGGCTGATGGAGTACGAGCTAAGGCTGTCTCAGATAAAGACATGTAAGCGTTGGCTGACTCGGTGTACCAAGACCATATAAAACTTTAGATAGGGTGAAGATGTGGGGAAGAAACAATGATCAAAACAAAAAAGTTGACATGAGCGATCAATAAAATTATTTCTGTGGGGCAGAAAACTGGGGTAATGTAAAAAGTCAAAAGGAAAAAAAGCCGTGGCATTGAACATACCACAAACAAACAACGAAGTATAAAATGTAGCCAAAGTCTTTTTTACTTTCTACATCAAATCACAAATAATGGAAGATTCAGTTAGTGAAACCAGCATTAAAAAGTCACAGTTTGTTAGTGACGTAGCGGTACCTTCAGTTTCTGGTGCAGAAGACAAAGTTGAAAATTATATTCGTTCGGACCAAAAATGGTGGAAACAACCACATTTGATCAAATTAAACTTCATCATGGGGCTTTGTTGTTTGGCAAGTACGAATAATGGATACGATGGATCCATGTTGAATGGGTTGCAAAGTTTGGAATCATGGCACGATACTATCAATCCCAGTCGTGACTCTGTCAAATTGGGGGCTTTGACAAATGGTACTATTTTTGGAGGTATAATTGCTCTTCCTTTTGCTCCCCTTGTATGTGATCGTCTTGGACGGAGAACTGCTTTTCTTGTGGGGAACACTATTATGGTTATTGGTGCAGTCTTACAAGGTGCCTCAACCAACTATGCTTTCTTTTTGTGTTCACGTCTTGTTTTAGGTTTTGGTAATGGTTTTAATGCAGTTGCTACTCCCTCTTTGATGTCTGAAGTAGCTTACCCCACGCATAGATCAGTTGTGACAGCTTTTTACAATACGTGCTGGTATTTAGGAGCGTTCCTTGCTGCTTGGGTCACTTACGGTACCAACAAGATTGGTAACAATGACACCGCTTGGAAAGTGCCTAGTTACTTACAGGGTTTCTTCCCAATATTACAAGCTCTGCTTATTTGGGTTATTCCCGAAAGTCCTAGATTTTATGTCTCCAAGGGCAAACCAGAAAAGGCTTTACGGGTATTAAAGAAACATCATACTGGTTTCAGTGAAGACCCTATGGACTTGGCATTAGTGGACTTTGAATTGAAAGAAATCCAAACAGTTATTGAATTGGAAAAATTGAATACTGAATCTTCTTATTCGGATTTCTACAAATTAAAAAATTTCAGAAAGAGACTTTTCTTAGTGGCATATGTTGGTTTAATGACCCAATTATCAGGTAATGGGTTGGTCTCCTATTATTTGAACAAAGTTTTGAATTCTATTGGAATCACTGAGCCTAATAGACAGTTAGAGATCAATGGGTTTCTTATGATGTTCAACTTCTTCATGGCCACGGGTGCTGCTTTCTCTTCACACTACCTTAGAAGAAGGGTGATGTTCTTATCATCTCTTTCGTTTATGTTGGTATGTTATATCTTGTGGACAGCACTCTCAGCATTGGCCGCCCAACGTGATTATCCAGCTTCTTTATCTAATGGAGTATTGGCTTTCATTTTCTTATACTATGCTGCTTACAATATTGGTTTCAACGGGTTACCTTTCTTGTACTTAACTGAAATCTTGCCTTACACCCACAGAGCCAAAGGAATAAACCTTTTTATGTTCTTCCTGACGTTGGCGTTGATTTTCAATGGTTATGTTAATCCTGTTGCTATGGATGCTATTGAGTGGAAATACTATATTGTCTGGACAGTGTATTTGGCAACAGAAATCATAGTGGTGTACTTCTTCTTCCCAGAAACTAGGCTCCGTAAGGATGTCACTTTGGAAGAGATCGGCCAAATCTTTGGTGACCCTCTTGATGGGAAGAACCTTGGTGTCAATGGCTCCAAAGTGGAAGTGCACCATAAAGAAGACTTGAGTGTGTAGTAATGAATATGTCGATTCTGTTTGTGTAACTCCAACTTTATATGTTTTAGCCATACACGACCTTTTTTGGAAGGACACAAATGGCATAAAGAGGTGTCAAAAAAACCAAGAAATTGCTGGTAAATAGCACTTCCTGTTCTCTCTTACCTTTATTCACTCTTTCTGTTGTTGTTTTTGTATACCCGTTTCTACACCATTTTACCAATGGTTGGATGCAAAAATTGCAAAAAATGTATCCATTGCGAACATTGCATTTCCAAAGTGGTTGAAAAAAATCGAATTCTCATTTCTTCAAATCGGTCAATTATATGATACGATCAATAAGGCACTACGCCAGTCTCAGTAAACTTGACGCCAAATGGGTCAAGCGCTGGAAAGACATTACCCACAACAATGGACTCAATCCAAAAAAACACGCTCTTCCTGCGGACGCTCCTTCATTCTATGCGTTAGTGATGTTCCCGTACCCTTCGGGGATCTTACATATGGGCCATGTCAGAGTATACACCATTAGTGATGTTATTTCTCGGTTCAAGAGGTTACAAGGTGTGAATGTTATACACCCTATGGGCTGGGATGCGTTTGGATTGCCTGCAGAGAATGCTGCCATAGAAAGAGGCATCAACCCAAAGGTTTGGACCCATAGTAATATTGGCAGAATGAAATCACAAATGGAAATGGTGTTGGCAGATTTCGACTGGGAAAATGAGCTAGCCACCTGTAATGAGGACTACTACAAGTGGACACAGAAGATATTTTTAATGCTTTACGAGCACGGATTGGCTTATAAGAAAGAAGCAGAGATTAACTGGGATCCGGTTGATCAGACTGTTTTGGCCAACGAGCAAGTCGATGCCGAAGGTAAATCATGGAGATCCGGTGCTAAGGTTGAAAAGAGGAACTTGAACCAGTGGTTCATTGGTATCACAAAGTTTGCTAAAGAGTTGAATGCAGATTTAGACCATTTACCTCTTTGGCCAGAGAAAGTCAAGGCCATGCAGAGACACTGGATCGGAGAGTCTCATGGGACAGAGATAATCTTCAAATCTGATTGGAATACCGAGATAAAGGTTTTCACCTCCAGACCAGACACAGTGTTCAGTGTACAGTACGTGGCATTGTCTATAAACCACCCGTTAACTGTCAAACATGCAGAAACTGACCCAGAATTGAAGAAGTTCATTGAGAGGGCTGCAAAACAAGAAACAGGGGAAAAGGACGGGTACTTGCTCCCCGTGAAAGTCACAAGACCAATGAAGAGTGATGGCTCTTCCGATTCTTCGTATAGTATTCCCGTATATGTGAGTCCTTACGTATTGGACTACGGTACGGGTGCCGTTATGGGATGTCCTGCTCACGACGAAAGAGACTTTGAGTTCTGGAAAATCCACAACCCTAATGTTGAACCATTAATCTCCGTCATGCCCAAAGAGTCCAAAAAAATAGTGTTACCTTTCACTGAAAAGGGTATTGTTGACGATACTTTCCTCAGCACATCTTTGGGTGACCTTAATGGCAAGCCTAGTGAGGATGCAGGAAAGCAGATAACTTCCATGCTTGAAGGCCTAGGTCTTGGTAATGCTAAAGTCAACTTTAAAATCAGAGACTGGCTTATTAGTAGACAGAGATATTGGGGAGCACCTATTCCTATGGTGTACTGCGATGACTGTGGAACGGTCCCAGTTCCTGACGAGGAGTTGCCTGTAAAGTTACCGGATGTCGACAGTATAGGTAAAGGAAATCCTTTGACACAGGTCGAATCCTTCGTTAACTGTAAGTGTCCTTCCTGTGGCGGTGATGCTAAGAGAGATACCGACACAATGGACACTTTTATGGACTCTTCGTGGTACTTTTTCCGGTACTTGGATTCCAAGAATACAATAAAGCCTTTCGAATCTTCCAAAGTTAGCAAGAACTTACCTGTGGACATGTACTTGGGAGGTATTGAGCACGCCATTTTGCATTTATTGTACACCAGGTTTGTATCCAAGTTTCTTGGGTCCATTGGCATGTGGAATGGTAGTGAAGTGCACAATGAACCAATCAAGCAGCTTGTTACCCAGGGAATGGTCCAGGGAATGACATACACCGATCCAGATACTGGCAAGTTTTTGAAGCCAGAAGAGGTTGATGTGTCTGGTTCCACCCCTCGCATAATCAGTACTGGTAAGACGCCATTGCAGTCGTATGAAAAGATGTCAAAATCGAAATATAATGGAGTTGATCCAGAAGAGACAGTGAAGAAGTATGGAGCGGATGCTACTCGTGCACATATACTTTTCCAAGCCCCAATTGCAGACTCTTTGAACTGGAACGAGGAACAGATCCAAGGTGTCGACAGATGGTTACGTAAAGTGCTTCAATTACAAGCCAGTATTGTCAACTACGACAACAGCGATAAGAAAAGTACCCAGACGCAAACTTACAATGATGTGGAAATCAATGGTAAGGTATACGAGAAGGTACAGTTTTCTGATGCCGAACTTGCCCTTTTCAACGAAGCGAACACGTACATTTCACGGATTGACAAAGCTGTCAACGTGGAGCTTTCATTCAACACGATAATATCCGACTTGATGAAATACACCAATTCCCTAACTGCTGCTGTGAAAAGCGACCAAGGTTTTAGTAAAGACTTATTGTTGGACTTGTACAAAAAGCTTTTGGTTGTTTTGTCACCTATAACGCCTTGTGTGGCTGAAGAGTCATGGGAGTTGCTTTGTGCCAGCATTAACGTTCCATGGTCTTCTATCATGCTCCAAAAGTTTCCGAAAGTGCAAACTATTGAGCCACGAACAATCAAATACAATGTCTTTGTGAACGGAAAAATCAGACATGTTATACAAGAAGCAAAGAACTTTATCGACATAGAAGAAGATGCTATGTTAGATACTTTACTTGCATACGAACAAGTCAACAAGTTCGTCACCAAGGAGAAGATTAAGAAAGTGATCAAGAAACCTGGAATGATATCTCTTGTAATTAGTAAATAACCTGTACATAGAAGAAGCATAAAATACACCACTATGACTCGCTAAAGAGTTGTTTTACAAGATGGTATTTCACGTTTTTTATTTACAAGATATCTATAAACGTATCTATTTACAATTCCTAAGAGTTCCATAACCTTTTTTTCATTACGTATTCCTTGAAGTCTTTCTTCCTGATCTTCCCCTCGAACTTTATTTGGGCTCTTCCTGCTATCCCTCGTATGGTTCTGCAATGCTTTTCATTACCGACATCAACACATTTGTTGTAAAGCGGCTGTAATTGCAACCAGCCCCATTTGAACTGGTATTCTGTACTCAAGACAATAGCCAACGCATCATCTAGAAGATTCATGCTCGTTAGACTTTGTACCATCTGGTTGGCAAACTGGAAATCGAGTCTGTCTTTTTCCTTGATATTCAAAGCCTTGAAAGTTGGCGACTGTCTGTACTTACCTCTCTCCATCCATATTTCCTGTGAAAATTCGTACTTCTTCAACCTCCCTGCTCCTTTCAAGGCAATCACATACGTGAGGCTCGACCTCTCAATATTGACCTTGCTCTTGAACTCAGAAAGCTGAGACTGTTCCTCTTCTTCCACTATTCTTACACCAGGAGCATCGGCAATCAAGCTAGAAAAGTCATATGCTTCTTTGAGATCTTCAAAAGAGCCCAAAGTGGCTGCAATATTGAGGTAGGTGTTGTAGGACTCAATATTGACAAATTCCTTATTGTACATCAAAGTATGTGACCAAAGAGCCTTGGACTCAGCAATGACTTTCTCTGCTGTGTTCAAGTCGTAAAGGGGGAGGAAAGGCACGTTCAACTTCATATCTTCAGATAATGGAGGGTCCACTCTATTCAACATATTTCTTCTGAAGTTACGTCCTCTTTCAGTCATGGTGATAGAAGGAAGCTCTGGTGGATCCTTGAATGTATTAGACTTGGAATATGCCATCAAAAGGAAAGTGAAGGATCTCTTAGACACTGAATTGGTCGATAACAACATCTTATAGAAAGCTCTGGCTAATGCAAGGTCACCGTCTTTGCTGGCAAGGTAAATCATGTACTCAAGGGTTTCAATCGAAGGTGACCATCTGTTGTCATATATTTCGAACATGAATTCCCAGGCCTTGAACCGTAACTCTTTCCTGCTGCTGCAACCTTTAGCCAAAGCCACCATGATCTCTTGGTTGACTGGTGTTTTAGAAGATAGCATTTCCTGGTAAAGATCCAATGCCTTTTCTATGTTGTCTGCATTCACATAAGACACAATGATATCTTTGTACACTGTAGTACGAGGTTTTGTTTCCTGAGACAAAAATTTCATTGAATCGAAAACCAGAACCGCCTCTTTGTGGTTGCTGGATCTGTACACCAACGTCTTCAAGACGTTTTTGTAGATCAAGGGAGTGGGTTTGAGGCCCAAACTCTTCAATTCAACCAAGACCTCGTTCACTTTGTCAAGATCACCCATCTTACCATACGCTACCACCAACGACTCAAAAGCAGACATAGGAAGCTTGCCTTTGGTGATTTTGTGGATCCTTTTCCGGGCGTATTCAATGCTCTTTACATTCTCTTCAGGAATATGGGAATGGCTGCTCCAAGCTTGAATAAAGGCGGTCCACATCGAGGGTGTTACCACCATACTAGCAGACTTCATGAGCTGTTGTATTTGTGGAATAATAGGCTCAAGATCCTTCTTAGGAATGTTCTGGATAAACAGGGCCACATCAACCTTACTTAGGCCCTGAAAACCACCTCCTAGGCTCAAAGTGTGTAGGACCAAAGGCCAATTTTGGTTATGCTGGTTGACAAGGTATTTCACAGATAAACCTAGTCTATCATGGATGGCCTGGGGCAAATCCACCACAGGGGTTAAAAGTGAAGCCTTTTGTACGTCCACGGACCGCGGCAGCTCTAAGGCTTCATATAAGCTGTCGACCTCTTTGTCTAATTCGACCTCTGAAGGCAAGGGGATATCTTTCACCAACTGTACTTGTTTCTTCTCATCTTCTTTCTTTTGTATGAGTTTGGAGACACTGGAGGTAAGTCGCCTTATTTCTTTGAGTTTCCTCTTATAGTCTTCCTCATTGAGCTGGTGGGACCTTAGAGTGTCGTCTATGGCCCATTTACGTAGTTTGTCGTCTTCTGCAGCAGACGCTTTTGGTTTAGTGTCTCTTCTCTTTGTTCTCGATTTACTTGCAACAAAAACTGATCGTACCAACGAGGGACCTCGTAGGAGCGGTATTTCCTGTATTCTAGACCTTAACGCAAACATCAGCACGGACCACAAACACAAAAACACGAATACCAACTACTTGTGGCTTCTAAAATGGAATATTAATGTTAAAAAACTAGACTGCAAATAGGTGCAAAAGCCGATGACTTGTGAGCATTTTTCAAAATACATACCGAAAAGTGTGCGGAACATTAGAAACCAAAAACTATAAACGACACGATTTGTTTAATTAAATACTGGCATTTTTAGGTCTATGTCTTCCACAGGCCAGAATGCTACTAGCGGCAGGGCCCGGGCGAGCTCTGCCACCATGCTACCACCGGAAATAGCTACTGTTTCCGCTACTGATTCACATATTACCACTTCGTCGCACATAATAGGAACCAATCCCAACGTAGGGGTATCCAATCCGATGTTTGACCACGATATACCACCAGATATGGCCATATTGCTTCAGAGCTTGGAGGAAGACTTCAATGTGCACAAGTCCATTGACCAGTGGACGTATATCAACCGAAGAGAACAGATTCTCCAGTCCATTAATAAGATTCGTCAACAACAGCTCGAGGCACAAGTAAAGCTAGACCCGGAATCGCTTGAAAAACCATTGTATCCACGTCAGCTGGGCACACGGGTCAAAGACCTGCAGCTTTCTAAGGAAACGTTGTTGAACGTGTTGAAGAACCGTGCCACTGTGTATAAGACGGAGCAGGCATTTTTGGTGTTAGATACCAAGGGGAAAGAGGTCTCGGGCATAACCTGGGAGAAACTATACTTAAGGTCGGTCAAAATCGCTCACGAGATCACACACAAGTCCCAGTTGAAAAGCGGCGACACTGTGGTGTTGTTGTACAAGGACGGGGAAGTGGGGGAGTTTGCTACGGCGTTGTTTGGATGCTTTATGGCAGGAGTTACAGCCGTGCCTATTCATCAAGACGTCTCGCTTTACGAAGTTCTTGACATCATCAACTTGACGCTGTCGAAATTGGTGTTTTACTCCGACACAGTTGCCAAAGAGCTCGAGAGATTGAATGCCCATGGCCAAAGAATAGTGTGGCCTGCCAAATTGACAAAATGGAGAACCACCGATTTGGGGTCGGCTAAGAAGTCAGAACTTGCATCTTGGAACTCCAAAGCTACACAAAAGAAGAATGAAGAATCAAGAACAAAAGCCGATTTGGCGTACGTGGAGTTTTCCCGGTCTCCATTGGGTGAGTTAAGAGGTATAGCGTTGAGTCACAGAACCATTGCCCACCAGATGTCTACTTTGAGCTTATCCTTGCTGAGTTCTCCCAACTCCGACGGTATTGTGAGGAATGACAAGGAGTATAAGAAGAATAAGAAGGTTTTCATGGCCACTTTGGATATAAGATTCTCCATAGGGTTGATTTTGGGGGTGTTGTTCACAGTTCATTCAGGAAATTTATTGATTTGGGCACCACAGAAAGTCATGGAGATCCAGGGGCTTTACGCCAATATAGTGTCCAAGTTTAGGGCATCTTTACTTTTTACCGACTATATTGGGTTGAAAAGAGTCACTTATGACTACCAAAACTCCCCCAATGCCACAAGATACTTTTCTAAAACCCAGAAAGTTGACCTTTCTGCCGTGAAATGGGTGTTGGTGAACTCCTTGACCATAGACGGAGAGTTTATGGAGATCTTGTCCAACAGATACTTGCGTCCTTTAGGATGTCAACAGCCAGAGAATGCCATCATTCCAATGTTAACTTTGAGTGAATACGGAGGCATGGTTATGTCTATGAGAGACTGGTTGCCCGTTGACGAAACTTCTAGCGATCAAACAGCCAGAGGTGAGCTTTCTTCGGTGTTAATTGACAAGGAGGAGTTGGGCAGAAACAGGATAAAAATCGTGGAAACCGATCCTTTACCTTCAGACGATTTCTCCAAAAAATATCTTAGAGTTGACGCTTTTGGATACCCGTTGCCAGATGCCACTTTGGCGGTGGTGAACCCAGAACTGTCGGTCATTGTGGGGAAAGGAGAGGCAGGAGAGATCTGGGTGGATTCCCCCTGCTTGTCTGGGGGATTCTATGGCTTACTTAAGGAGTCTAAGCTGATTTTCCATGCCAAATGTCGTGATGCCGACGGGGTGTTGGAAATGGATTTCTTGAGAACGGGGCTTTTGGGGTTCACACATAAAGGTAAGGTGTATGTGCTAGGGCTCTATGAAGATAGGATCAGACAGAGAATCACCTGGGTTGACCAGAAAGCATATAACAAGATGTCCAAGCCATTGGAAATTGGTAATGGTACTAGATATCACTACTCCTCGCATTTATTGGCCACTTTGGCTAGTGAAGTCCGTCAAGTGTATGATTGTACGATATTTGACGTGTTCATAGGGAATGAGTATCTTCCTGTGGCAATAGTGGAAGCAGAAGTGATCAGGAAGGTCATTGATGCCAATAACGATGTGCAGGGTGCCAGCGCCAAAGGAGAAGCTACAGGGAACTTATATGATCCAGTGCCACTCAATGAACCAGTTCTTAATGCCATTGCCCAAAAGTGTTTTGACACGCTTTACAAGCACCATTTACTTCGGTTGTATTGTGTTTTAGTGGTCGATTGTGATACACTTCCAAAGATCATGAGGAGTGGAGGGATTGAAATTGCCAATATGTTGTGCAAGAAGAAGTTCTTAGAGGGAAGCTTGAAAGCAGAGTATGTCAAGTTTTTTGTGAAGAGTTCAATCAGTATGATTCCTCATGGTGAAGATCTTATTGGTGGGATATGGTCGCCTTATGTGTCGCTGATGAGAAGTGGTGTATTGGATAACTTTACTCCCCAGCTCAGTCAAGTGACGTACAAAGAGAAGTCTTTCGACGACAAAACAGGTGCCCCACTTACAGATTTCAAGAGCATAGTAGACGTGTTGAAGTTCCGAGTTGCCAATTCAGGTGACTCCATAGCTTTTCAGAATCTTGACCATGGCAAAGGAAGCTCTAAGCCATTAACATGGAAGAAGTTCGAGCTCCGGGTATACGCTGTGGCGAGCTACTTGATCGACAAAGCAATGATAAAGCCAGGAAAGTATGTGATTTTGATGTACTCGTTGTCAGAAGAGTTTGTCATTGCCGTGTTTGCATGCTTGATGTGTGGTATCATAGCCATTCCAATGTTGCCCTTTGATTCCAACAGAATAGGTGAGGATTTGCCAGGGTTTTTGGGGGTGATCAAGGACTTCGATGTAAGCGATATCTTTGCCAACGAAGAAGTGGAGAAGTTCTTGAAAAGTGGACCCGTGGCTGACCATTTGAAGAGAATTAATATCAAACGGTACAAGAATCTAAAGATCAAGAATACCGGGAAGTTGACTAAAGTTTCCAATGTTGCTACGCTTAACTCCAAGATATCCAAGCACCAGGCTGCTGTCAATTTCAGAGATACCAACACCACCGCTTTGATCTGGCTTAATTTCACTTCTGACCACTACAGAGTGGCTGCAAAATTGAACCATCAAAATCTTATCGGTATATGTAAGGTGTTCAAGGAAACATGCAACTTGACGTCCAAGTCATCGATAGTGGGATGTGTTCGTCATGCGTCTGGTATTGGGTTTGTGCAGGCAGTTCTTTTGGGGGTGTTTTTGGGTACAACCACGTATCTTTGCTCCCCTGTCAGTTATGCAGAAAATCCATTGGCTTTTTTCTTATCGTTAGCTCGGTACAAGGTTAAGGATGTGTTTGTTACAGAACAGATGCTTAAATATGCTGCTATCAAGTTCACGCCTAAAGGGTTCAACCTTTCGGCGTTGAAGAACATGATGATTAGCACAGAAGGTAGAGTGGAAATCGACTTGCTTAGGAAAATCGCCAAAGTGTTCCAGCCCACCAAATTGAGTGCTGCATCCATGTCAACAGTATACAACCATTGGTTCAATCCAATCATATCGTCAAGATCGTACATGGCAGTGGCGCCAGTGGACTTGTACTTGGACCCGGTTGCTTTGAGACAAGGATTTGTGTCGATAGTTAATCCAGTGGACTCACCCAATGCATTACATATTCAGGATTCTGGAATGGTGCCAGTTTGCTCTGAAATAGCCATTGTGAACCCCGAGACATGCAGATTGTGCAAAGAAGGAGAATTCGGGGAGATCTGGGTGTCCAGTGAGGCCAATTTAATCGGGTTTACTAACGGTCCTAAAGGTCCAGTTGACACTTTCACAGAAAGCCAGTTTTTGGGTAAGATTGTGGATGGTGACGATAGCGTCACGTATCTTAGGACCGGGGACTTAGGGTTCTTGCATCACATCTCCATTGCCAAGAATAAGAGCAATGGCAGCCATAAAGATGGAGAGCCAGAGATCACATCTTTCCAGCCTTTATTCGTGTTGGGAAAAGTGGCAGATACTTTTGAGGTCATGGGATTGCACCATTTCCCCATCGATATTGAAAACACCGTGGAGCTGTGCCACATGGACATCTACAGGAATGGGTCTTGTATATTCAAGTGTGCTGACTACACCATTATTGTGTGTGAGTCTAAGAGAAAGAGAAACTTTGCCTCGTTGGTGCCTCTTATTGTCAACACCGTTTTGAGCAAGCACCATTTAGTGGTCGATATCATAGCGTTCATGAAGAAGGGAGAGTTCCCTATTTCCAGGCTAGGTACCAAGCAAAGACTGAGAATTGTTGATGCGTGGGTGCAAGGTATTCTTCCTATCAGTGCATCTTATGGAGTCAATTATGGGGAGAATAGTATGATACAGTTGATCAAAGAGATTGATTCTGTGGCCAGAGATAACCCTTTCACAGGGCTTAAAAACCCAGCATTGAGTTACTACGACAATGACACCATGGACGATAAGTCAGACGTGTTTGATGTCAATAGACAAGGTCTTATGCTAAATAACGGGGAATATCCCGACATTCAACCCCAAATGAGCGCTGATACCGCCAACTCGTCCACGCACGATGCAGCAAGCCCCCACAAGGCATTTTTCCAGATGTAAGTGCCACAAAGCACACTCTGTGTTTGGCTGCAAATAAATAATAAGTAATTAGAATGTAGCACAAAAAGTCGTGTACCTGTCCAAATCGGTTGGAATTTGATGCGCAATAAAAAATTTCATAATAAACACCAAATACAAGCAATGAGTGGCAGGAAAAGGTCACTTAGTCCAACAGGGAGACCCAGCCGTCACGATTGGACGTCCTCAGGTGTTGATGGATTGAAGCGTGTGTTTGGATTTCTTTCAGGACACTCAAAGCCCGAGAAAAAAGTGACTTTTAAGCTGAATTTCGGACTAGGAGAGTCTAAACCTTCTGAGGCCACAGATACTGATATTTCGTCAATCAAGCCCGACATTGAGTTCTCTGCTTCCGATAATGATATACTATCTGATAAAAGAAGAAGAATATCGGTTCAGTACTCCAATAATGTGAAAAGTTCCGTGCCTAGAGGGTCCATTGATTATAATGCCAAAGCGGTGAGCAAGTATGGCGACTATCTACAGAAAATACACCAACAGACGGATGAGGACGCCAGTGGGTTGGAGAAACGGGCGTCTCTATCTGTGAACGAGCTCGATGACAACGGAGAGTACAATTCTCCGATCCCTGATATGACAAGTGTGAGACGTCAAAGCACACAGATGATCAATGCCTTGGAGAAGACCGACGGCAGTGTGCCAGAAGGCAGCTGGGCCAGTGAAGAAAGCGAGATAGAGGGGGAAGCTAGCGAAGATGACGGTGCCCTTGTGAACTTTGCTCCTTTATACAGAGACGAAGAAGGCAACCTTGTGAGGCCACCGTTTATTAATCTTGCACCCAAAGAACGATACCAGTTATTGGAGTTGAAAAAGTCGTTGGATATGTCAAAAGCTATACAGGCCAGATTGAAATACACCATTAATCCCCATGAAGCTGCATCGATACTTTTGAGCAACAATAAAGTGGAGACCGCAACTCAAACACAGGATCTCGGGTACCTTAGAAAGAAGTTGCATTTTAATGCATTTATCGACAGAAGAGACGACAATGCTCATTCAAAAAGAAAGAAGTTAGGAAACGGGGCCGTTTTCTCGGGCGAGTTTCTTTACGATGTTGAAGAACCTAAGGATAAGCCCAACCAAGATAATAAGCTCAATGGGTACTTAGGATCCATTAGCAAACCCAAGTTTGATGATAAAGGTACGGGCAGAAAAGAGTTTCTTAGTGAATCAACGATCAAATTGGATTCAGAGTATTTGACTAAGAAAGAAAAGTTGTCGGAAAAGATCAAGATCAAAGATGATGAGATACGTGATAAGCTGACAGTGAAGCCAAGCCAAGGGTTCGAATTTTCTATCAACAAGACGAAGTTGGACGACATAATCAATAAGAATAATGAGGTGGATAAGAAGCCAGAAACACAAACTCAAACGGCAAAAGCACCGGGAGCCGAAGACAAAGCACCAAAGTTTTCTTTTGGTGGAGAAAAGAGCACGGAAGCTCCCAAAATATCGTTTGGAGGCAACAAGAAAGACGAAACAGCACCAAAAATATCTTTTGGAGGTGAAAAGGAGAATGACGAAACACCTAAGTTTTCGTTTGGCAGTGCCAACAAGAGTGAAACCCCAAAATTCTCCTTTGGAGGGGAAAAGAAGAGCGAAACACAAACGATATCTTTTGGGGCAGACAAGAAAGAAGAACCTACCTTTGGAGGTGACAAAAAGGCAGAAGCACCAAAATTTTCTTTCGGAGAAGGTACCAAAAAGGATGAATCGTCTGCTTTAGGTGAAAAGAAAGAGGCTCCCAAGTTTTCCTTTGGAGCAGCATCATCTGACAAAACTGAAATGCCAAAGTTATCTTTTGGTGGTTCAGCTCTCAAGAAAGATGATTCTACAGCCAACAAACCTGCATTTTCTTTTGGAGACAGCAAAGCATCTTCTTTTGGCGACAACAAAGCATCGTCTTTGTTCGGGACGTCGAAGAAAGACGAGGAAGCAGAACCTAAAAGAAAGAGAACGCTTGCTTCTTCCAACGAAGAAGGTGCACAAGAGAAGAAAGAGGCCCCCAAGCTCAGTTTTGGCAGTGCTTCAGGAACTGATGATAAGCCAAAAGCTACACCGAGCTTCAATTTTGGTAGTTCTGCTCAAAAGGAAGCACCTAAGTTTTCTTTCGGGAGTACCAGCGACAAGACAGAAGCAACTTTTAATTTAGGCAGCAAGGATACAAGTGGACCTAAATTGACGTTTGATCAGAAACCAGAAGAGAAAGAAGCACCCAAGTTCAGTTTTGGAGCTGCATCGTCCAAGGAAAGTACACCTGCCGCCACATTAGGCTCGAATACTACATTAGGGTCCACAGGAGCTACAACAGGGTCCACTACAGCTACAGCAGGGTCAACCACCAAGCCCGCATTCAGTTTTGGCACAGCAAAGACAGACAAAGAAGGAGATAAAAGCAAAACTCCGGCGCCATCGTTTACGTTTGGGGCCAGCGTACCTGCCAACAAAGAAGAAGGAGACAAAGCGTCATCCACAGCAGGAACGTCACTTTTTGGCACAACAGGTGCAAAAACCACCACTACTGCCCCCACGTTTGGAAGCAATGGTGGAACCGGTTTCACCAAAGCAGCTTCACCATTCAATTTTGGAGCAGTAGAAAAGCCAGCATTCACACCAACGCCAACTGCAGCCACAGGCACCGAAAAGGCCAAGTCTCCGTTCGACTTTGGAGCTACATCCAAGCCGACGTTCCCAGGAGCAACAGGCACGGCTGTACCACAATTTTCGGCATCGGTGCCACCACCTTCGACATCGCCGTTCAATTTCGGAGCCGTGCAAGCCCCAAAACTCCAAACAGCGTCTCCTTTCAACAGAGACAGCACGCCAGGGACAGCCATCGGTACAGGACCTACCACGGCGCCATCGAACATTTTTGGAGGTGGTAATTCCGGCGCCTCGTTCCCATTTGCCAACGGGATCACGCCCATCAAGCCCACGGTTCCTAACACCAATTTTGGCGGGTTCAACAGAGAAGCCACGCCTTCACAGTTCAATTTCAGCCGCAGCGGCACCGGGACCCCAGAATTCGGGTTCCAGCAACAGCAGCAGCCACAAGCGGGTTTTGGAGCACAGCCGTTTGGGAACATGGGTATGGGTGCAACTACGCCGATGGGCATGAGCCACAGTGCGCCGATGAACGGGGCCAGTCCTATGGATAACGGGCTTGCGAACAGACCCAACAGAAAGATTGCCCGCATGAGAAAGAGAAGAACGTGAGAGAGAGAAGAACGTGAGAGAGAGAGAGAGAGAGAGAGAGAGAGAGAGAGAGAGAGAGAGAGAGAGAGAGAGAGAGAGAGAGAGAGAGAGAGCCGCATAGAGAGAGAGAGAGAGAGAGAGAGAGAGAGAGAGAGAGAGAGAGAGAGAGAGAGAGGAAAACATCTGCCTTTACAGCGAGTGAGATACGAGATGAAGCAAACCTAGGAACAAGGAACTTAACTTAACCTGCACCTAGACTAAGATACGAATACATACATGTACTAATAGAATAAAACGATAACCTATCAAAATAATTACGGTTTTTGGCAACATGGAAATTCTCCGCAAATTGTAACCGTTTTTCATATGGGATTGAGGCGAAAAAAAAATACTGTGAAAAATCGCCAAAACTATATAAGTTGGGGATTGCCAAAATAGAGTTTTTCACATTTCCCATTGACCAAACTCGTTGCTGGCTATCACAAATCCCTGCATAACGTAAAATGCCAGTTCAGTACAGACCAGGAAGAATCCAATCGCTCAATGCCGAGCAAGAAGTGGTGCTCAAGCAAATCTGGGCGTATATCTTCAAGTATTATGGCTATGACCTTGATATCCCCGATAAAGACTTGGAGTACATAGACTGCTATGTCAGCTCCACCCGCACCCAGGAACTCAGCGAGAAGGGGTTCAGCGACTTGAACTACGGGTTGCAGAAGTTAAATTCCAGAGGTTCTACTGCTTCTTCGCATGTGTCTCATAAGACCAGTGCTTCGAGTTACAGTACTTTAAGCAAGAAGAAAAAGTCCGGCTTTCTTAGGAAAGGAGCCGCCAAAGAGGCGACCAAGGAGCCGGAAGCCTTGCATGCGCCTTTGAACAGTGAAAGAATGCGGTTTATTGAAACCCATTCTGCCATCGAGCAGTATAAGCCCATTGACATTGATCCCAAAATCGCCTACGCCTATATCCACCATTACAAGGCCAATTTCGAGAACAGCGACGACTACATGAGCGACAACGAGGATTACGGCGAAGACGACGACCTTGAGTCGGTGAGCTCGTTTGTCACCGCAGAAACGTCCATTGACGTTCCTGACATGAAGGCTTTTGTCTCTGCACAAAAGTCGTCTTCTGGAACCAAAGGAGGCGTGGCTTCTTTGCCCGTGGAACCCTACAAGGTCAAGTCCCAGACCACGGGGGTCAGTGGCGTCAACAAGTACGACGTCCGGAAGCTCCACAAGGCCACATTTGCCGGACTAAGAAACGATGCTTTCGACAACTATGTGTTGAGATTTGTCAGGGCCAGAAAGTTCAAGACCGAGGCCAGTCTCCAGATGATGATGAAGGCTTTGGACTGGAGATACTCCGACTTCAAGCCCGACGAGTGGGTCATCGAAGGGGACGCTTTGAGTTACGTCACCGGCACCAATCCCGGATTTATCAGAAACTATACCAGTCAGAAATCGTTTGTTAGAGGTGAAGATAGAGAAAGAAATCCCATCTTCTTCTTCAAGGCCCAAAAACATTTGATTTCCGAAAGTCCCTTGGCCGACACCAAGCGATTCGCCGTGTTCACCATCGAGAGTTGTCGGTTGTTTTTGAGAGACATCACCGATAGCGTGGACGCCTGTTCGATTGTGTTTGATTTAACTGGGTTCTCATTGAAAAATGCTGATTATAATGCCATCAAGTTCTTAGCAGAAGTGTTTGAGGCTTACTACCCTGAATGTTTGGGTAAGGTGATCATTTTCAATGCACCTTGGATCTTTTCCACCGTGTGGAATGTCATTAAAAACTGGTTAGACCCGGTGGTGGCCAGTAAGATCCATTTTGCCAAAGATTTCAAAGAAATCAGCAAGCACATCGATAAGAAATGGATTCCTGAATATATGGGAGGAGACGATGCTTACGATGGAGAGTACCCTGTACCAACAGAGAAGGATGCTCAGTATATGAAGGCCAGAGATGGTAGATTTGTGGCTTTAAAGAGGGAAAGAGACGAATTATTCTTGAAGTTTTTGACTGTTACTAAGAGATGGGTTGAAAGTACTAATTCTGGTATTAGTGACAAATACTTGCAGGATAAAATCGATTTGAACGCGGCTTTGGCAAAGAACTATTGTGAATTGGACCCATACTTGAGATGTGCCGGTTTCTACGACAGAAATGGGGCATTAAAGATCACTTGTTAATTAAATACTATTTATACTGAATAAAAAGACGCTATGAAATGCGCACGTGACGAGCGACCCGGAATAGTGGGGTACGGGTCTGTTATCTCAGCAGGGAGCGAGCTCTATATACAGTGCCGCGTTCTTTGTTGTTTTATGTACAGTATAATGTTCTTTCAGTGCAGTATGTATTATATGCAGTCCACCAAAAAAGATTGAAAGCGATATGCGAAAAATCTCACTCAACTCAAATTTTGGAAACTAATAAAACATGTCACGAAGATCCGCCAGGCGTAACTACAACGACAAAAACGGCTCGTCTAACGCCGAAGCCGACATGGAGGCAGACGTGGAAGACGTCGACGAGGAATTGGAGGACGCAGAAGACGACGAACAAGAAATTACGCGGTGTATCTGTGGCAATGATGATATAAACCCTGACACCATCAACGAAGGATTAGTGACTTTATTACAATCAGAATACCAAATCAAGATCGACCAGGGGCTTTTCATACAGTGTGACAAGTGCTCTGTGTGGCAGCACGGGTACTGTGTGGGCTTGTTTATCAATGAAGATGTACCTGACAAGTACTGGTGTGAGTTGTGCAAGCCGGAGTTGCATTTTTTTGTTACCGACAACAACGACAACAAGAGGACATTGTACAAGCCGGTGAACGAGAAGCGGAAAAAGCTTATGCAGGACAGCGAGAAGTACGGCAAGCGGAAGCTCACCCGGAAGGACAGAAGAAACTATGATTATGAAGAGCAATTTCAAAAAGCGTTGAGAGAGAGTGCCAAAGAAAGTGGCGTTAGACTCAATAAGGACGACAAAGACATCAAAAGAGAGAGTGGCAGCAGGGATCCCAAGTCTGACGACAAGTCTGCCAGCAGGGATGGGTCAAAAGGGACCAGTCCCCCCACCAGTGTTGGTGAGTCTGCCAATAATACCAAGATAGAGGCCAACGACAAAGCCAACGAGACAGAGGCAGGAGACGAGGAAGACGAAGCAGAGGGCGAGGTGGAAGAGGAAGACACGACCGTTGAGCTGAGGAAAGATGTGAGGAAGTTGAAGCGGGCTGCAGCTAAAAAGAAAGACAATAGACCTAAGAAGAAAGCCAAAGCAGATGCCAGTGCCAGTATAACCAAGGACGAGTTGCTCAATCAGGCTTCCAAGCCCCGGTACGTTAACGATAAATCCAGCATTTATGAGCTCCGCAAGAGAATCAGCGCCATATTGGAGTGGTTGAGTCGAAGTCAAATAGAATTAGAGGAGGAAAAAGTGGCTAAACAAGAGATGGTAACGGACGAGACGCTTCTTTTAACGTTCAACGAGAACTTGGAGTCAATGCAGAAGTTGACCACCAAGATTTTGGAATGGGAAGAAAAATACGGCAAGTATGCCCCATGAGTTCACTGTGATGCTTCCTGTAATGTTTTATGACAATATTTAGCCTGTTAGGTATCATGACAAATAAATGTAATTGTACGTAGCTTACTTAGTCAATGTAATTGTACAACTCGTGTAGCCACTCGTCACTGTTCAAGATCCTATCGCTTCCTGCAATCAAATTGACGGCTTTGTTGTTCCTGTTGATCTCCTGTACTATTCTGGATTCTTCGTATGTGATCCCGTTCTTAAAATAGACAATGATATCCTGCACCACAGGCGATTCTGCCAAGGTATCCGGTACTAAAGTGTTGAGGTTGGCACTGTGGTTATTAATGAAGTTGGTCAAAAACTCTTTCAACGGAGGATTATACTGCAAATAGATATTATCCACCTCATTGGAATTGCTGAAATTCTTGAAAAACTTCTTGAAATTGTTCTCTGGCTCTTTGGCCGTGGCGTTTTGGGCTATATGGCTGAACTTCTTGTGGAAATTGTTCAACAACTTCAACTGCACTATCGACAAGTCGTGCACCATATTGATAAACCGGCCTAGGTTCTTGTCGTTGAACTGGAATCCGTACAATAGTATCAATTTGATCTTGTTGTTTGTGTCAATGGAGTCGTCGGCCAAAACCTTTATCAAGCTGTTTTCAATGGCAGTTTGGTTGTCCAATTTGCATACAATTGTCTGTTGAAGCTCACTTACCTCCCACAATTTATGGCGACTGATCTTGGAATCGAGCTCCGAAAGAATATTGAGGTGCTTGATGATATTGGAAGTCTTCTTCTGGAAGTCGGGAAGTCGTGTCAAGATCTTCTTCAATTCCACCAAGTTGTTGGTGGTGACGTTGGTGTTGGACTCTTTCTTGAAAGCTTCTACTTTTTTCAGAAACGAATCTGTCAAGTCTCCGTAGTTCATGTACACCGACTTGTTAAAGAATTCGTCGTTGCCGTCGTTCAACAAGATCTTCTCCCTGCCGATTTCAATGACGTTTTTTTCAATGCCAATCAACTCGTGGATCATCGATTGGTACGTCCATGGGTGCAATAATGGTGTTATAGGGTCATTGTACCTGTCTACCAACAACAAAACCGGAGGCGTTTCACTTTTTATGTCCAAACTATCAAATAGATTGTTGTTCAAGTTGGAATTGATCTGGTACAACACTTCACTGGATAGTTTCTTTAAACTTATGGAGTTGTTTTCAAACTTGATCACAGGGAACTTTTTAATGGCAAGAAGCAAACTGACAAGTTTATTGGTCTCGTCGATAATGGAGTCATTGACAGAGATTTTGAACAAGTTGGAGTTCACCACCAAGTAGTCCTGGAACAACTCCGTCACGTTACTGATAACTTCAAACTTATCTGATTCTGCCACCTTTTCCAACTGGGTTTTGTTGACGATGTTATTGAAATACACCTTATAATTGTTGAAATGGGGCGCCGCAAGCTCCTTGGCCAACAAGTCGATGGATTCCGGCACAGGCTTGATGTACACGATACAATTGAGGTGTTTCATCTGGTCTAATTGGTGGAAGTTATCTATCAATTCAATTAATATCACGTCTTGCTCGAGCAATTGGCTCTGGCTGTAGCACATGGAAATGATGCTCATGGTCGATTTGTCCACAAGGAACACCTTTCCCTTGATCTCGTCGTCCCAGGATGCCTGGAAGAGCTTGGCGAAGTACGTTTCGTTGACTTTCAAAAGATCCATTGGGGAGGAGTGGTATGAAAAGAGAATATTTGATGTCGCATTCAACGAGGACTTTTTGGATATCCTAATGTCGCGATGTCGTCAACTATTGCACAGATAAGCTGTTTCCAAGACACTACATACACAGGCTTTAGGGCATTCTGGCGATAAACCACACCACCAACACAACCACGCCACAAAGTCGGCTGTTCATAGTCTTTTATTTTCACCATCGACCCATTGCCCCAGGTTTTCCCGTTATTGATCTCGCATTCCAAAAATAGGCAGGTTGATACGAGATGAGGATACTATTTAAGTAAAACCGTTCCATGGTATCAAAAAAAAGCACACAATGACATTTTCCACAGATAAAAGCATCCAGGTCGTTGGTGGCGGGGTGTTTGGTTTGAGTACCGCATATTATCTTGCCAAAGACGGGTACAAAGTCACCGTTATCGACAGAGAAGAAATTCCTTCTCCCTACTCAGCAGGATATGATTTGAACAAGATCATCAGACCCGAATATGAAGACCAGTTCTACACGACGCTAGCCCTCGAGTCCATTGAGCTTTGGGAAACAGAATTCGCAGATTATTACCATAAGGTGGGGTACATCAACTGTAACTCCGACAAGGCACCTCAAAAATCGTTTGAGACCATAAACCTTTTCTATAATGCTCTTAAGCAGAATGAAAAGTTCCCACAACACCAGCTTGTGAAGCTTGACACCGAGGACGACTTCAAGAAGTACTTGCCACACCTTAATATCGATTTCAAAGGTTGGGACGGCTACTTCAACAAACATGCAGGGTATGCCCATGCGTTCAAGGCCATGGAGTATGTGAAAAAACAGTGTGTGGCACTTGGAGTGAAGTTTGTGGTCGACAGAGTGACCTCGTTGGTGTACACGTCCCAGGATGAGTGCTTGGGGGCCTTGGGCGAGTCTGGAGATATCCACAGAGCCGATTTGACCATCGTTTCGGCCGGTGCTCATGCCCCCAAAATCGTGCCTGAACTAAATCAGTACGTTACATCTCAGGCATGGAGTGTGGGGCACTTGCAGTTGACGGAGGAAGAAGCTAGCAGATTGAAAGGAATGCCTGTGTTCAACTGTAGGGATATTGGGTTCTGTTTTGAGCCAGACGAAGATGGAAATGTGGTGAAAATGTGCAATCTGTCAGCCGGATGGGTCAATATTGAAAAAGACAACTATTCGATCCCCACAGAAGCCAACGACGGGATTTGTAAAGTCGATGCAGAAGGATTGACTAAACAGGTGTCTGTGTTCTTTCCTGAGTTCACAGATAAGCCTATCATCGATAAGAAAATCTGCTGGTGTTGTGACCGGACCAATAGTGATTACGTAATCGATTTCCATCCAAAGTACAAGAACTTACTTTTCACTACAGCCGATTCGGGCCATGCCTTTAAAATGCTTCCAATTTTCGGCAAATGGGTGGTGCAAAAACTCAAAGGCGAGTTAGACGACGAGAAATCTCAAAGATGGAAATGGTTCACGGAAGACGGCAAGGATATTGAAAGTGTTAGTTGGAGATTGGGCAAGGTGTTGAACTTGTTTGACGAAGAAAGATCTTGAACTTTTTGTTTGTGTTGATTGGATTTTTCATTTGTTGATTGTGTTTGTGGAAAATATATTTAGATACTGTTTGTAGTTCGTACTTGTAATTGTAAAAACCTGTCTAATAATCGGAGTTCGTAACATCGTTGCTAATCTCTATTTCATCGCCCAAACCCTTTTATCTAATGTAGTATCGTGTGCAGGCAAAAAATGTCACATTTTTTTTATTTTTTATGGGGGGCCTCAAAGGATCCATAAAAGTTTCCATCTTTTTCATGTCTTCAACTCCAACTTTGAATCGGCGTACAAAGTCCCGGCTGAGTTTATCAGTGGTACCGACATCCAGTAGAAGTAGAATAGGAGGACTTTTGAAAAAAGCATCTTCTGAGTTCAATTTATTCTGTTTAAGGATCAAATCTTTGGGTGAAGAAGTGTTCAGTGAAAATCAAGTCATCAGTGAATTTTTTGACGACATTGGTTCAGAGCTGGATTCTTTATTAGATAGACTTGAAAGGAGTTCCAAAGGGTATAGCATAACAGAAGAACGGTTTCTTTCCAGTTATAAAAAGTTTAAAAGCTTGGATAAAATGCATTTAAATTATAAGGAGACTGTCCAAAATGAAGACATTAAAAGTTCATCCACTGTTTGCTCCGACAGCCAGGTAACAAGGTTCAACTTAAAAGACGTTATACAGGAGTCTTACTCTGGACACGTGGATTTTCGTGATATTGAAGGAGAAACCGAAGACGAGGACGAAGATGAGGACACTTTGGGCACACAGTCCAGTAATTCCGATAAAGTGAATTTCCATGAATTGGACATCGTTAAAGTGAGACAAGAATTGGAATCCGATGCCAGTATCGGTGACGCCAACGTCGGGGAAGTTTTGTGGGAGTATAGAAGGTCCCGATGGCTTAAAAACACCAAGCGGAATGTGAAAACCCAGGTGAATAATTCTCGGTTACTTTTTGACCAGATCCCCCGAGACTCTTATGTCAAAGTGTATACGACATTGGTGGATAAGGGAAGGCCTTTAAAGTCTGACAGGAGGATCAACTTGCATGATTTGATGAAGCTTATAAACGCAGGATGGGCTGCGGAAGATAAGTGGGACAGGGCTGCTAAGGGGTTACCATAATTTTCAAGGTGTGTTTTTGATGTATGCTCTTATCAGGTATAAGGGCTTTAATTTTCCAGGTACATGGCGGCTTAGTTTAGGTCGTATAGTTTAGATATAAGTCATTTAATTTGTCGGCTATCGGGAGCTTGTGCCTATGCCTGCCTTCCGTTCCCCTGTGTGTTATATCTCGTTTTCTTTGATGGTGGCCAAACTCTTCTCTAAGATTCTCAACTCTCGATCTATCGCTTCCAGACGCCTTTGAAATCCTTCCACCATGTTATTGTCGCCGTTCAACGACTGGTAGTTCTTCGCTAGCAACCTGCTGAGCTTCTTCTTGAGCCCCATAAGTGCCAGAAATTGGCCTGAAAACTGTAACAATTGGCGATCTATCTCCTTATCTAATTCGTGGATCGTAGTGATCTTATCGAGAATAGAAGGCCCATTGGCGTCGTTCTTGGAATTGTGCCTGACAAGCGTATCAATTATGGCACTGAGCTGCGCCACAAGCGTGTCTGACTGCTTAAGTAAGCCTTTTTGGTGGTTTTTGGCCTGCTGGAGTAAATCTGAATGGTCCATAACAGGTATTAGATCTGTAACTTTTTTTGTGAGCCTCAAAAAATCATTTTATCTGTTTTGTATAATCTGTGGTGCACTTATGTTGACGCCCCAATTACTTGCACAGGACCTGATCTTCCTCTCTGGAAGTGCTCAAATGGAAGTCTCGGTGCCGCAGTTCTACCAGGCCCTTGAGTCGGGCCCGTTCTCGAGCTTGTTGTCACAAACACACGCGCTTATCAAATCAAGCGATTCAATCAATCAATCACTAAAGCTATGGGAAATCAGACTTCTTTTACTAACTTTCAACAACCAGATCCAGCAGGCGAAACAAGAAGCCATAAACTTGAACAATGCCATATACCTAAGCGAAAATAATGGGGTGCCGCCTCCCAATGCCGTGACAATCCAGTCTTCGTCTCCACACAGCTCCACAGTACTAACTAGGCTATACCCATTGCCCAAGAACAACGATGGACTTATAAACCACCGGTTCTTGATGTTGTTGCTCCGGTTCAAATCTGTGCCGAACTCTGCGTTGATTAACGATTTCTACAAGCTATGCTACCAATTGAGACTTAAAGCGTCTGTGAGCGACGAATCTGCGGAGTTATCTGTCAAATTGACGAACTTGACCTACGATATTATGGTCATTTTGATCATCAACAAGAACTACGTGACGTTGTTGAACTTCCTTCAGTCGCTTGCAGTTGAGCACGGGAGTTCAGAGCCTGAGCTCTTACGTGTGGAGTTATTGAGCATTATAACTAAAATGATTCTTTTCCATCAACGTCAAACGCCAGTGGACCAGATAAAGGACCTTTTGGTACCGGAAAAAGAAAAAATCTTCAAGGATATCATGGAATCTGAAGCCGGCAAGTCTTTCCTTCTCGTCCTCAACACCATCAATCCTTTTTATTCACCTGATGCTGCAGACGAGTTTGTGCTGCCCAATATTACGGGTTTGGGCCTCGACCAGTTAATTGATATGGTGGCCGAAGGGAAGATCACGGGACGCATCTTGTGCAGTCTCTTGGGAGTATGGGACTTGTCCAACAACTTCAGTTTTGAAGTCAGAAACGAAGACGGCTGGAAACTTGCACATAAGCCGCTAGAAAAAGCAGCAGTGCCGACGCTAGACGACTGCTATTGTCTTGTGAACACCAAGTGGTGTGAGAATATCAATAGGGTCTACGGGTTAGAATAGAGAATGAACGATAGTGACGATAACGAATCTTTGATAGTAGATGACTGTTGTAAAGTAGAATTGCACCCAAAGTGAGGGTTGAAGCCCTCGCGGCACGTGATGCGTACTGAGACAGGTAATTTATGAGTTTCTCGAATTGGTGGCAGCAGCGCGAGCGTAGTACCATGTTAGCGCACCAATCGTTTTAGCTGCTTCGAAAAAAAATGCGAACGAAAATCCTGCATATGAGGTCAATAGCACCAAGTGAGAAATTTTCTAAGTAAAGAGGAAAAAAAAAACTTTTTGAAAATTTTATTATCATCAAGTAATTGCATTCAAAAATGGCTGTTCAAGACGTAGTTTCCCGTGAATACACCATCAACTTACACAAAAGAGTATGTGAAGCAGATTAATGTGTGGAGATAATGACCAGACGAGTACACTGTCAAGAGAGAAGAATGTCAAGATAGGCACAATTAGTGATTCAAGAAGAGAAGATACATCACAAGATGAAAAAGAGTTCGATTTCACGAAAGAAAGAGAAAAGATGGCACAAGCACCCACAACATATACTTCCAACAGCTTTCAGCGCAGAGTTATGACCAACATAACGAATTTTTCACTCCCTGTTGTTCCTATTATAATTTTTCAGTGTACCAGTCTGGAAAAGTCAAGTCTCCTGCCACACTAAAGGAAAATCAGTAATACTAACAGTTCTTCTAGTTACACGGTACTCACTTCAAAAAGAGAGCTCCAAAAGCCGTCAAAGAAATCAAAAAGTTCGCCACTTTACACATGGGTACCACTGATGTCAGATTAGACCCAAGATTAAACGTTCAAATCTGGAAAAGAGGTGTCCAAGGTGTTGACAAGAGAATGAGATTAAGAATCTCCAGAAAGAGAAATGACGAAGAAGACGCTAAGGAAAAATTATACGCTTACGTTGAACCAGTCATTGTTCCATCTGCTAAAGGTTTACACACCGTTGTTGTCGATGAAGATGAAGCTTAAATTCTTTGAGTACTTTTAATAAAATTTATAGTTGATGTATAATAAGGATTTAATCGATTCAGTACACGAATTAAAGGAAGTTTTGACGTAGTTGGGCAAATGCCTAGAAGTTGTAGAGAAGTTTGGAGATGATTTCAAGAATTGAATAGAAGAATCGAGAGACGAGAGATCTTAGAAAGTTTGGCAGATTACATCCATTCTACGAGTTTACCTTTTTGCGTTTGTGCTTTTGTGGTTGTCCCACCATCGCTTCTGTTTGTGTCAGTTTCTCCTATCTCTGTTAGTACTAATTCTCTAAATTGATAATTCAGTGTAACTATGACAAAGTACCAATCATTGCAAGTAGACATGATTAGTCAAGACGACTAAAATCTACCAATTGCTCTATATGGTAAAAAAAGAAAGATTTTCATCATCATTATCAACAAAATGTACGAACATACGTTTTTGTAGTCTTTTTCAGTCCAAAGTGTTCAACTTTGGCGAACTTGATGTGTACTAAAAATGTTTGGGAGGAACAAATTTTTCTCTGGAATAAATGAGATGTGAAAAATCCGGGTAACTCTGTGCTTTGACATAGAAAAATGTATGCTCAGAAAGAATGCTACAGATTAGGGTCAAAAAGAGCACAAAAGACAGAAATAAGAAGCAACTGTCAAAGCGGGTGATGTATAAAGGCTAGAAATAGCACCTTTTTCATTTTTCTTGAAAATAACTGGTATAATGACTCGTCAAAGACACAAAGCTTCACACAAGAAGCTATCAATGCCCCAGCAAAGTCCCAAAGTACCTTGGTACCACACTTAATTCCAAACTGCCAATATCTAACTCTTGAACCAGCACCATATCCCAAGAAAAGTCGTCAATATTTGTCCCTCTTTTCGACGCCATTTTGGCTGTGAAAAGTCATTCCCCAGAATTCAAATCCGCGGGCCAAATTTCTCCAGTTTAACACTACAACTTTTGAACCACTTTCCTGACAATTAACCATGCCATCGATCGAACCGGTAGACGGCAGGTCTGTGACGACCGTTGCAAATCTCCAGGTTCTCAATGACCCATCAATCCAGGAATTTGACTCGGTACAAGTGTCAATGGAGTTATATTTAAAGTTATTCAAAGTGGATGATACCCTCAAAGATAGATACATCTTAGTCAAATTTTTAGGTTCTCCAGACAGTTTCAAAGAGTTCAGATTATACAAGATCACGCGTATCAACGATAATCTCCCACACCTGACGATTTTGTTTGTAAATTCGTCGTTTTTGTTGAAGTACAATGACAAGTTTACGTTGACTTCCGCATTAATTCGGTCTGTGGAGTCAGATATCCCAGTACTCCAAAACGTGTTTGTGTCTGTGCCGTTGGAGATCTACAAAGTGATACAGACCATGTCCAGCGACAGTGTCAAGGAGCAGATGATCAGTAAGTTTTTAAAGGGTGCTATTGCTATACAAAATGACGTGATTCGAGATATCAATGGGGAGATCATTCTTTGTGAGCCTGTTAACCAAGGGCTTGTTACTCACGACACAAACATCTACATTGTAAAGAGAGAACAGGATGATGAAGCAAGGGCTGAGGCAGCAGTAGAAGATTCTGAACTTTCTGCTGATTTGGACATATCCAATTATTTGTCGTCGTCCTTGAACATTGACTTTGACCCTGCTGCATATCCTAAATATAAAGTCGTTGCTTTGGACAACAGACTCTTACATAACGGGTTGCCAGGTATATGGGCCAAAGAGGACAACGAGCTCTTTGTGTTTGTGAACACAAGAGACTTGATGAAGTTCGGATTTCCTGTGTTCAATGGCGATACGGTATACTTGAACTTTGAAAATATCAAACTCTTAGTCAAGGTGTTCACCATAGCTGAACCAAACTCGTCTTATCCCACAGGTTCTATTTACTTATCGCCAATTTTATCCATAAATCTTGGAATATCCGCTGACGACTTGGTTCATTTAGAGCCTATAAAACCCATCAAAAACAGAGAGCTTCATGTATCGAATTTGGTTCCATTGGCCAAGTCCGTGACCATTTCCAGAATTGCTTCTCCTATAACTTTAGACAAGACTTACCAGCAGCATTTCTTTTCGGCATTGAAGACTTCATTCAACTCCAATTTCAGAGTTATCAAAAAGGGGGATTTCATTCCCGTCACTATAGACTCCATTTTAGCCAAAACAATGTTTGATTTAGCTAATGAAGATGATTTGGGAGTCTTGCCCACTGGTGATCCAGATTCGGTTGCTTGGTTCAAAATCAGTGAAGTCACAGGTGATTTCGCTGACAAGGAAGACGAAGAGAACAAGAAGATCAACACCGACCAGTTCATCATTGATCCTTTGAAGACAAGAATGATCTTATCGGGAGTGGAATTCACCAGGCTACCTGCTAATGAAAAATATGATTGGTATAACTACTTGTCTTTACCACCAATTTTCAATTTCAACAAACACATCAAGACTCCATCTCCCAAATTCCAGTACGCCCGGATCTTGAAGAAAATCATTTTAACCAATATCAACTCCAAGCTCAATCTCAAAACGTACGTCTTGTTGAACTCGATGTCTAGAGGGTTGGGAAAGACAACTTTGGTTCGCAACATGAGTTACGAATTAGGTCTTAATTTGATTGAATTAGATTGTGTTGATTTTATTAACCCGGGAAGCGAGTTGAAAACTATTGGGCTCATCAGTGGAACCATCGACAAGTACTTGAATCAAGAACAAACTGAAGATAACTCGTTCAATTTGGTTTATTTGAAGCACATTGAGAGTTTATGTCCAGAGATCAATGAGAACGAACAAGGTTCAAATATATCGGTGTCCTTGACTCTAAAGTTGATCCAATTGCTTGATTCCTACTTTACCAATCATAAGAACATCATTTTCATATTCAGTTGTAACGACGTTGACAAGTTGAATAACTCCTTAAAGCTGATAATGAAGTTTCAGATAGAGTTCAATGTCCCCAACGAACAAGAAAGATTAGAAGTGTTCAAGTACTTGATAGACAATGAGCTTGCACGAAACTTAGCGGATCCTATGCCTGAATTCTATGATACTGTCGAAACCGTTTCCGATACCATTTACAAGTATAATATCCGGAACGACGTGAAATTGAGTTCTTTGGCTTTGCAGTCTGCTGGGTTGACACCTAGAGATTTGATATCCATCTTCAAGAAATCCAAGAACTTGGCAGTTAAAAGATTGTTAAAGGTCGACAAGAAGAATTTGCAAAATTTGGTGACTATTGGTAATGGAGGCATGATTACATTGATTCCCGAAGACTTCAACAGCGCAATAAACGAAGCAAGGAACCAATTCAGTGATTCTATTGGAGCCCCCAGAATCCCCAATGTGAAATGGGAGGATATTGGTGGGTTAGATGTGGTCAAAGATGAGATCTTGGATACCATAGACATGCCTTTAAAACACCCCGAATTATTCAATAATGGGTTGAAGAAGAGAAGTGGGATCTTGTTTTATGGTCCACCGGGGACAGGGAAGACGTTGCTCGCTAAAGCTATTGCAACCAATTTCTCTTTAAATTTCTTTAGTGTCAAAGGACCCGAGTTATTGAACATGTACATCGGTGAAAGTGAAGCCAATGTTCGGAGAGTGTTCCAAAAGGCCAGAGATGCCAAACCGTGTGTTATTTTCTTTGATGAGTTGGATTCTGTCGCTCCCAAAAGAGGTAACCAAGGTGATTCTGGTGGTGTCATGGATAGAATTGTGTCACAACTTTTAGCTGAGTTAGATGGAATGAGCGGTGGAGGAGGCGAAGGAGGTGCTAAAGCTAGTTCTGGTGATGGTGTGTTTGTTGTAGGAGCCACCAATAGGCCAGATTTGCTAGATGAGGCATTATTGAGACCTGGAAGATTCGATAAAATGCTTTATTTGGGAATCAGTGATACCGATGAGAAGCAAGTGAAGATTTTAGAGGCATTGACTAGAAAATTCAAGTTGGATGAAGACGTGCAGTTGGAAGTTATAGCTGAGAAGTGTACTTTCAACTTCACAGGGGCCGATTTCTACGCTTTGTGCAGTGACTCTATGTTGAATGCTATGACGAGAATTGCCAATGAGGTGGATGCAAAAATTAAAAAGTTCAATGAGGAACGTCAAAACAGCAACCAGGAGGTGGTATCGACAAGATGGTGGTTTGACAACGTAGCCACAGAGGAGGACACAGAAGTGACAGTAAAAATGGTGGACTTTGTCAAAGCACAAAACGAGTTGGTACCCTCTGTCAGTGCCGAAGAGTTGGACCATTATTTGAGAATCAGACAGAACTTTGAAGGAGCCAAAAAGAAGGTGGAACAACCTGAAGCACCTGATACTGCCGGTGATGTGGATATTCAGATCAACAGAGATGGTTTAGCTAATGGCCATATCAATCAAGCCAACATAAACGGAGGTGCAGATATTCAAAATGATGTCAACGGATATGCCATCAGTGATGCTCCTATTCAAGAAGCTACCAACACGCAAGAAGAAGCTACAAGCTGAGGCGACCGTTAACTATTTAAAAATATTCTATTTACAGGCTTCAATGCACTATATACAATCCCGTTTGTCATTTTGCACTCTCATGTTACTTTATCCTCTCTCAAAGTCTATTTAACATACCTATTTCTTTACTAGCACGCTCTTATCCAAAACGGCCTTGGCCTCATTGATTTTCTGTGTCAAATACTGGCTGCCGTGTTTGTCAGGATGGTTCATCACCATCAATTTCCGGTACCTTTCCTTTACCATTTTCAGATTCAAGTTGATGATATCATTCCCCTCAATCCCCATTATCTGTAATGCTTCCTGTTCCGTCATACGAGCTTTAAACCCTTCGTTCAAGTACTTTTGTCGTATCTGTTCATGCAAAGTGAAATGGGGATGAGACGGATCTAGATGCGTTGCCTTCTTGACTTTGATATTGTTAAGGGCAGCAATCATTTCGGGGGTAAGATACTGGTACTTTCGAAGAGCACTGATGGTCGTTTTGGCGGCAAGGGCGAGGACGGTGGCCCCGAGCCCTATTACTATTGGTAGTACCATATATGGTTTTGTACAAGTATGCGCGATTGCTTTAAAAAACTGCGTGGCACGAGCTTTGCGACGATTAGCGATGCTGTTGCACGGGCATGGCGGAGAAGGCTTCAGTATCTAATACAACGCATACAAAATATGTTTGTATCTATGGGTTCTATGAGTGTCTACAATGGGTTTGAAATCCACATATAAGAAAATAAATGCCTGCTAGTAAGGACTTTCGGCCAGAATTTCCTAAAACAGTAATATATGCTACACTTCTTTTTAACTATACCGACACCATGGGCCGGGAATCGTCACAAGACGTAGGGTAAATGTTCTGGTAATGCTTGGTTTGTTCCACTAATGCTGTATAAAGTTCTTAGTCTGCAGATTCAAGTGCAGAACGGCTGCGATCTAATGGCTGCGATCTTACGGCTGCAAATATAGAGTGCAACATAAAGTACCACCTCTAAACGCTACCAACAAAGCCAGTCTGGTTTAACAGACATTTTCTTACAAATTTACACTGACAGGTCTCGCTGCAAAAATGGTTGCTCTTCTATTTACGCAGCTTTCACCATATAAATGAGTCAAATCAAGACCAAATCAAAAACAAAAAATACGCCCAAAAACCTATGCAAATACCCATATAGTAGAGGACAAGCATAGTTTACATCACCCTTAAGGAGACTTTGAATTGGCTGGAAAATAAAAAAAAATTGTCGGATCACCAGACGCTAAACGTGGTTTCACCTTTTTTGCAATTTTTCCGACAGCCCGTAGATCAGGCATTACTGACAGAAGCCGTGGATTACCGAAAGGGCCGCCTTTTGGTCCATTTGAAAAGCTCCCATACAAACTGAGGCATCGTTCCTATTCCCGTTTGTGTCAGAATACACAAAAACAAAACCATTTCTGTGTTCTGAGGCGCTGTCTCTTCACAGGTGTATTGGTATGCTTCAGCTTATTTTACCGACAAAAAAAAACGTGTCTCAGCCAAAACGTCTATCTGCAGTCCAGAGGAAAACTCCGATGGTGAAGCAGATGACGAAGCAATTGTCCCGTTTATTGGCACACAAAACGCTCAATGGCCACCGGAGATATTGTCCCCAGCTGATCGAGACCGTCAGGCTTCTTTGCATACTAAGAAAGTCTGATTTTTCATCTGAAAAAGTTCCGAATATTAGTTATGCTGATCTAACCAATCTCGGTCCCCTGCATCGAGATAAGATTTTTAAAATCTAATATATCTCTTTCCAGAAAAGTTCAAATTGCCCCAGGACTTGCTTCAATGTACAACAGAACACCAGGATTAATCTTGCATAATCAAATTTCTCATATCTCATATGATGCCCGAGATATGTCCCACCTTTTCCATTTTGTTGCAACGGATAACAATCAACCGCACCAAAAATAATTTTCACCTAACAAGAGCCATCAACTGGTGATGATTTTTCGGGGAAAAAAACTATATAAATTGAAGCTAATCTCCCCTAAAAGTTTTTTCTTACCCTTTTTTTTTTGCTGTAACAACTATTGCTAAATTAAATAAAATGTCCTCCGCATCCTTAAGCTGGTTAACTAAATTAAACACTGCTGAAACTCCAGACAAGAACTTAAGACGTTCTTCCATTATCGGTACTATTGGTCCAAAGACTAACAATGTTGAAACTTTAGTCAGATTAAGAAAAGCCGGTTTAAACATCGTCAGAATGAATTTCTCCCACGGTTCTTATGAATACCATCAAAGTGTCGTTGACAACGCCAGAAAGTCCGAAGAAGTGTATCCAGGTAGACCATTAGCTATTGCTTTAGATACCAAAGGTCCAGAAATCAGAACTGGTACCACCGTTGACGAAAAAGACTACCCAATCCCACCAAACCATGAAATGACCTTTACCACTGATGATGCTTACGCTAAAAAATGTGACGACAAAGTCATGTACCTTGATTACAAAAACGTCACTAAGGTCATCGAAGCCGGTAAGATCATCTACGTTGACGATGGTGTCTTATCTTTTGAAGTCTTGGAAGTTGTTGACGACAAGACCTTGAAGGTCAAATCTGTCAATGCTGGTAAGATCTGTTCTCATAAAGGTGTGAACTTGCCAGGTACTGATGTCGATTTACCAGCTTTGAGTGAAAAAGATATCAGCGATATCAAATTCGGTATCAAGAACAAAGTCCACATGATCTTTGCTTCTTTCATCAGAACTGGTGAAGATATCAAACAAATCAGAGAAGTACTCGGTGAAGAAGGTAAAGATATCCAGATCATCGCTAAGATTGAAAATCAACAAGGTGTGAACAACTTTGACGATATCTTAAAAGAAACTGATGGTGTTATGGTTGCCAGAGGTGACTTAGGTATTGAAATTCCAGCTCCACAAGTGTTTGTGGTCCAAAAGCAATTGATTGCCAAATGTAACTTGGCTGCTAAGCCAGTTATTTGTGCTACTCAAATGTTGGAATCTATGACTTATAACCCAAGACCAACCAGGGCTGAAGTCTCCGATGTTGGTAATGCTATCTTAGATGGTGCTGACTGTGTTATGTTGTCTGGTGAAACCGCTAAAGGTAATTACCCATTCGAAGCTGTGTCTATGATGCACAACACCGCTTTGATTGCTGAGAAAGCTATTGCTTACCAATCTGTCCACAATGAATTAAGATCTTTGACTGTTAGACCAACTTCCACCACTGAGACCTGTGCCATTGCTGCTGTGTCTGCTGCTTACGAACAAGATGCTAAAGCTATCGTTGTTTTGTCCACCTCTGGTTTAACTTCCAGATTGGTGTCTAAATACAAACCAAATGTCCCAATCATGATGGTTACTAGAAACGAAAGAGCTGCTAGATACTGTCACTTATACAGAGGTGTTTACCCATTCGTGTATCCAAACGATAAGGTTGAAAACTGGCAAGAAGACGTTGAAAACAGATTGAGATGGGCTGTTTCTGAAGCTATTGATTTAGGTATCATCAAAAAGGGTGACTCTATTGTTACCGTGCAAGGTTGGACCAGAGGTTCTGGTCACTCCAACACCGTTAGAATTGTCCAAGCTTAAATCAGGGTTCAATTTCCGTCTAAAAGTTGGAGACTACTTTAGTTCTTTTTATAACATTAATAGAAACAAACAGTATTACGAGAACAAAGTGTTTTTGAACTGCAACGATAGGTCTCTTACAACTTATTAGTTTGTATTATGCTATTTTTTGCAACTGCAAAATTGAACCACTTTCTTGTCAAATGACATTGCGCGTAACAGAAAATCACAAAAAGAAAAATCTTCCATAAAAAGTTGCTACCATGAGTTTAGTTCTTAAAAGGGGACTTTCCAGAGCTAAACCGCTTGCGTTTGTCCGGTTTAATAGTTCTTCGCCTAATGACACGACTCATTTTGGATACAAGACCATCAATTCTGAAGAAAAAGAGAAATTGGTCGGTGATGTGTTCTCAAAAGTTGCTGCCAAATATGATATAATGAACGATGTGATGTCCTTTGGAGTGCACAGATTATGGAAATCGCATTTCATTTCTCGTTTAGATGCAGGTATGAGACCAGGAAGCAATAGACCTTTAGACTTCCTTGACGTTGCTGGTGGAACTGGAGATATTGCCTTTGGATTATTAGACCATGCGGAAAAGAAGTTCAAAGACTACGAAAGTACCATGACTGTGGTCGATATTAATCCTGACATGTTGAAGGAAGGTGAAAAAAGGTACCAGGAGACCAGGTGGGCCAAACAAAGCCCTAACAGGGTCAATTTCTTGGTTCAAAATGGTGAAACCTTAGACAAAATTCCTGACAACTCTAAAGACATTTACACTATTGCTTTTGGTATTAGAAACTTTACTAATATCCAAAAAGGGTTAGATCAAGCTTACAGAGTGTTGAAACCAGGTGGAATTTTTGCTTGTTTGGAATTCAGTCAGGTGGATAACCAATTGTTGGACTATATCTACCAGACTTATTCTTTTTCATTCATCCCATTGGCCGGTCAGTTGATCGCTGACGATAGAGACTCATACCAGTACTTGGTTGAAAGTATCAGAAGGTTCCCCAAGAAGGAAGAGTTCAAGCTGATGATTGAAAAAGCTGGCTTCTATGTTCCTGAAAAAGGGTACGAAGATTTGACGTTTGGTGTTGCTACGATTCACTTGGGTGTTAAGTTGTAAATAGATAAATAAACATGTAAAGATACGTACAAGTGTAGAGGTATTGTAGACGCCCTAGGATGAATATGGAGGAGATAGACTATTGGCACAAAAACAGCACTTGACATCTGAAACAAATTGGCCGAATCCGGCGCTTAATCTCCCGAAATATGCTCGTATGGCGCAGTGGTAGCGCTGCAGATTGCAAATCTGTCGGTCCTTAGTTCGAATCTGAGTGCGAGCTTATTGTTTTTTTGAAACACTCCCCTCAGTCAAACAATCGACCCCTACATCTACACTACATTAAAAGACATGGCAGGTGGAATACCGGTGTATCACCACAACAGAGAAGCAACAGCAATCCCGAGTATCTCTCCAAAGCCAGGAAAGTTAAGCATTGTTAACCAAAGTTGCCAGAAACTTTCAAAAAATTCACGGCTTATTGATTCGCCTTGAACTTCATTATTACAGATCAAACATGCGTATTTCAGATAAGACAACGTGTGTTGTAGCAGGGCAGACCAATAATACATGTGAAACGAAACAAAAGGCGGATGTTTCAGACATTTGACATGCAAGATTTATGTAACTGTACATATCAAAGACAAAAGCGAGCACATATGGCTAAATGTTAACGTACGGCGAAACATATCCTTAAAGGGGACAGAAACAAATCAAAAGATAGAGTTTAAATAAAACATTGTCAAGAGACAATAACGACTGTATGATAAAACAGAGGTGATTATTAAAAGCAAAAAAATATGCAAGTGTGATTACATGGGATGCTGTTTTGAGCCAAGTTCACGACAGCAGAAAGCAAAAAAGCTGCAAGGTATGATCAAAGGAGGAGACGTCAATTGACGTTAGACGAGAAATAGTTTAAACTATGATTTTCAAGCCACATGTGGCAAGTAGGCGGTGATAGTCAAAAAAATAACTAACCATTAATAGGATATGTATGACGCAACCAGGAGACAAACGGTATTATATGCTTATGTAATAAAAAAATAAAAAAGGTACAATACAGCGTGTTGGTGGTGGCTACGTCAACCGTCAATCGTCACCGTGAACAAATCCGGTATGCGCCCGGGCATCGGTTGTTGCACATTTCTTGGTGTATGTCAGGTTTTTGCATGGGGTTCTTGAAGTCAGACATCAGACAAAACGCAGAAGAACTTAAGATGAAGGAGATGCAGCTAAAAAGACAGACACAAACACCAGCGAAAGGAGGCATGAAATAATTGGACCGGCATGATTCTTAGTATGGAAATCCGAGACCTGGTGTATGACACCAGTAGAAGCCTTCTTAGCCAAAAAAAATAAACTAAGAGGCCTTGGTCTTAGTTATTCAGGGGGAAGTTGTGTCTGATTCTATTTTTGGGAAGGAAATCTCGATTGTGCGGTCTGAGAAATAAGGCTATTATTTTCTTTTTGTGTAGTTTTGACTCAAAAAATAATTTTTCAACAATCAGCCAATATGAATATCCAGGGCAATCAGGCTTTCTTCAAGCGGATGAAAAGCCTGACATACACAGACACGCCGATTCAAGGGGGCTATTCGTCTGAAATCGTCTCTCTTTCCGTCAATAATACCGGCTCCACGGTCGTCAATACTCGGACAGACAAGACTATTCGAATATGGCGTGCGACTCCTGATAAGCTAGTGGAGGCTAAAACCATCCCCCAGGCACACGAAAAAGCAGTGGAGAGAGTGTCGTGGCATCCTAAGTACGAGAACACCTTTGCTTCGGTGGGGCGGGACCTGTACGTGAAGATCTGGCGTGGTAACGGCAGCTTGTCGCACGAGTTTGAGGTCAAGAAGGACGACGGGTCTTCTGCTGTCAACCAGTTTGCTGATTATTCCACCGATGGCGAGTTGTTGGTGGTGGTCGACAGAGATAGCACATTGAGCTTTTTCTCTGTGGGCAGTGGGTACAAAAAGGTGTTTGAGCTGAAGATAGCTGACCATGTGTACGACTTCAAGTGGTTCAACTATGAGCACAAATACTTCATGTTGGCACTCCACGACGGGACTATTCCCGTGTACGAGGTGCGAGACGGTGCCGGGGGCGAGCCTGGTACCGAAGGGATAGTGTTGAAGACGACGTTGACGGGCCACAGACTGTCTATAACGTCGTTGTTTGTAGACCCCAAGGGCCATTTCTTTGTGGCCGGCAGCAACGAGGGAGTGGTGTCGATGTTCCGCACAAAGGACATGATTGTGGAGCGGATCATAGGCGACGTGGACCAGGCGGTGTCGTCGGTGGCAGTGAGCCGGGACGGGATATATATTAGTGTGACGTACGATGATGTGGAGCAGCTGAGGATATACGACCGGGAGCTGGGGACGGAGATTTTCTCGGTGCCTAATAGTTTGAGTGGGAAGTCGGTGTTGCCGTACGTGTGCTGGTTCCCAAACAAAATGGCGTACGTGTACACCAGCGGGAACTGCACCACCATGACGTACATGATGAGAGACTGAGCTGCAAAAATCGGCCAAAAGACAATCGCATTGAAATACAATGTGGTGTATACAGATGATAACGCATTTAGAGCCGTAAGTGACGATTATGTTCAATAAATAATGATGTCTATTAAGTGTCTGCAGTGCCGATACACAGGAGCTGTCAAACGCATACAATAACGCTTCTGTAGTGCTAATAGTTGTAATGCTCGCTGATAAAGTCCACAGTGTGGGTCTTGGCCCAGGCCCTTCCTGTTTCTATGAGACTATGGGGGCCACATGCCACCAATAAGTCAGGGACATCGAAATCAGCGAGATTTGGTCTTCCCCTGGTGAACCCATCGTCGACCTCGTAGTCTTGCAACTCTATGTCTCCCATTAACCCGCCATTGGTGACAAAAAGATGGGTGTCACATGCAAGGTTATACAGGTCCAAAATCTGGAGATCAAGCTGGTTTCGGACACACCAGATAAGCGAGAATTTGATGGTCTTATTGAGGTTTTGGTAGTAGGTGATGATCGACAATGCAAACGAGATTCCCGACCCACCAATAAACAAAGTGACCGCTTTGTTCTCGTAACCGGACAAGTCTATGGTACTGGAGTAAGGGTACGAGATCATATAGGTGCTTGGAACAACTTGGAACTTGTTGACTGTGGACACAATCAAGTTGATATTCTCGTGGTTATTAATAATGGTGAAAGGATGCGAAGGCATGGCCAATTGACGCAATGAGCCAGGAACTGAAAGCACCAAGTGGCTTCCAGGGGCAGAAATGGGGTAGTTGTCCGGTCTTTCGAACGAGATCACCGAGAGGGCTCCATACTGCTTGATCTGGGTCTCATCAAGAGAAATGCTCAATTTGTTGTACTTCAAGACAATCTGCAACACCAACAACACCACATTCAATGCAGTGATAAATGTCACCTGTGGACGTGCATGCAAGTTAATAAGGGCAATGAATATCACCAACGAAGCCTGATGCACCCAGAAGAAGACCCTATAGTTTCTTGCCCTGAAAAATCTGAGCGACACCACTAGGAGCACCACAAACGGCACAAAGATCACCACCCCCAAGAAATTCCATAACCGGAACACTTTTTCGAACAGGCCCTCCACGATCCACTTGATGATGAACCCCACCGAGTGTATCACCGCCAATACGAGGATGGTTCTGGAGATCATCTTGTGGAGAACCACTAAATTGAGGTAGTTAACCACATTGGGCTTGATAATAAGCACCAAGTTCAACGGCACCAACGCATACCCCACACGGCCAAGCCGTTTGAGTAGCGTACCTAAGTGTTCGGAGAACTCATGCAAAAGCGGGACCTGGAAAGCAGCTAGCACTAATACCCAGATACTGAAGTGAAGCCATACCAGAGATAGTCTTCTCGGTACCGACGAGGAGTTGATGAATCTGGGGCGTTTTTGTAGCCACACGACCACGCAGAAATAGACTATGGACAACCCTAGCACGATATAGCCATACTTGACATTGGCAAAATGATCATGGCCGTGTCGGGGCAATAAAGTAGACATTTGGTATGTTCCATTCTAACCGAACTAAATCGCGGCACACTAATAGCTGGTGGGAAAGCGCGCGGGCTGGTACGAAAGGGCGGGAAATGGTACGAAAGCGCGCGAGCTGGGCGAAAGTACGGTGCGAAAGTGTGCGAATTACTCAAACAGCCAAGATCGAGCGACGCACGTTGTACGCCGCGCACCGCCTCTGCACCAGAGCTGAAACAGCTTCGTGGTGACGACACAAAGCATCACCACCCATCACCTGAAATGAACCAAGTAAAGTCATTGCGTCAATGATGCAACTTTGTATTGATGAAAAATGTTTATGCGCTGCGCAGGCTGCATCTCACGTCATAGATTGAAACTTTTTTGGTTTTGTGTTATGCCTTAGCATACCGTATTCAGAAGTGTTAATAGAGTTAAATGGGCGTTGCCCAGGTCCCGCCATTTGGCAAAAGCTTAAAAGTGAGAATTCTGAAATGAAATTGAACTACCTTACACAAACGGGCATCGTCACTTATTTTTAAGGTGCCTGGCGGAATGGGCAAAGGGAGATAATAAATTTCTGCCCGAATCGTGCATGAACGGAACGATATAATAGTAATTCGAACCTAAATAGAAGAACAGGGATCAGCTAACCAAGCATCATCAGAATGTTACCATAGTTAAAGTTTAAGTTCCCTAAAAATAAGCGACATAGCATATACGGTAATTGCTCAATGGTGTTAAAGTTTAAACTCGCAGTAACTTACAATCTAGATGATACTAGGCTCACTATACTTTTTTATTTTTCCTATCTCTTTATTCTAATTATAAATGATAAATCGGTTAAATGCCTGCAGACCCACAGGGAAATATTTCACATTCATCGCCAGTATTTCTTTTTTTTTTATTCTGTAATTAAACTTTTCTTTTTTTCTTTTTTGGGTTAAGCGAGCCGCTGGTGCGACTTCTAATTAGTGGCTAAAGTGGCTAATGAAAGTGGCCCGCATGCAAGTCTGCTCTTCGATAATGTTTACAAACCAATGGCCCAAGGGGTTACCAACAGTGAAGAGATTGTGTGGAGGGGGTTTTGATGGTAATTGTGACGTTGAAATGACGGTGGGCTTGTATTCTTGAAGTTTGCAGACCAATGTCTCGCTTAGTCCCTGCAGTAAAGCTGCTTGTGCAACATTCAGACAGACTCAAAAGCATGTTTGGGGCGTTCGTGGCTAATTATTGGATTTGTGGATAGTATAGTTGATGATGAAGAATTACGAAACCGAGGACCATCTCATTTGTCGGGATCGTACCTATGCCTTTTAGCAACATCCTGTAAGGCCGTTGTGTCTGCATGACAAGGTTACACTCTACCTACATGGTGAAATTCGACTAGACCAAAAGTTGCATAGACAGTAAACGTTTGTGATATTCCGTCTTTATACTTGTTCGACGGAGACTGCAAGGAACCTTAAATAAGGTTGCTTAAAAGAACCTAGATTTCAAAAAAAACGAACATACGCTAGAGATCAGCAACAGTTCTAATCTCAAGAAAATAAGAGACCTGTATCGGCAGCAGCATAAGAACGGAGGTGTAGTATGCAGTCTGAAGATCAGGAAGTTCTAACCCCCCGCCTGGTTCAGACAATTCATAAATTGAAGTAGTACTCTGGGCTCGCAAGAACTAGGTTGCAAAAAGCATAAAAGGTCGTTGGACCATTACCCATGATGACTTCTGCCATGCCGGTGAAAGTTAACAATTTTAGGGGCAGCAACTCATCAGATGCAACAGGCGGAAATCAAGGGTTTCAGCTACGTAAATTTAAACATTAAGGTTTTTCTTAAGGATAACTTTATGAGCGTACATGTAAATGACCTAGTGAGACATCACCCAGAAGTTTAAACCCCTATATTGGAACAGCAACAAAGGAAGCCACAACCGATGATTAAAGCTTAATAAATTTTCCGAAACTGGGATCGACCTCTTTCCATCTGCCTTTTCCAATTTGAAGTTCATAAAATCTGTAACAACAATTTTGTTGCAATGGAAAGTATGGGGTGATAAAAGTGCCCCAGAAAAAAAAAAAGGTCATCTCCACAACAGCAGCAACATAGTTTAACATAACATACCATGTTGCAGATTCCAGTACCCTGCGTCTAAGGCGAAGATACAGTGTTTCAATGCTGCATCTCTGCTTAAGGCTCTAGTTCTGGAGGATAAAGTTACGAAACCAAAATCACTGCGCCAATAAGTTTAAGAAATTGTGCATACAAAACACCACATGCAACATTGTATAAAGTTGTTGGGCGTTTTTTATGCACTAAACCCCGTATGTGCTACATTGGATGAATCCACGGATCCGATGTCACCTAAAACAGAGATTTTGAAGCGGGCTAGATCTGTCACTTGAAATATTAACTTTTTGTAATAGCCGTAGTTTATTGTAGAATTGGAAACACCCTTGGTTCTCTTGATTGCCTATTGCCAAATACAGTCATTTTAAGACGTTCATCTAAGGTATAGGTAAGCTCATTGTTGACTTGCCCTTTTTGCATCCCAACAATTCCAGGTCTGATTAAAGTAACTAAAGTTTTAACAATGCCTACGTTAATTTACGGGGTTCCGATAGTTTAAGACACTAAAACTGGCCACTTTATTTAGCCACCACGGAAAACCATCTACGGACGGAAACCACCCAGAACAGGAAACAAGGGTTGCACGGAAAACCATCCTCATTGTCCACAAGTTAAAAATTGTGAACTTGTGGCTAATCCGGACACTAACTGGAGTTCCATGAAATTTCAAATTTACTGAGCCACCCCTATATGCCAAAAAAAAAACATCACCTTCCACGTCACTTTTCAAAAGTATATACCTGTGTCTTTCAAGTGCTTACAAATACTGAGTATACTTATTATGTCATATGTGGCTGATGACAACGATGAGGTCAATATGTCGGGATACCCGTCTAACTCCTTTGTTTCCCCTTTTTAACCCTTCGGTGCCTCTTTTTCAGCCCCATACCATATTATGGCAAACGCAAGATTATTTTTTAGCAGTGATGTAATGGTCAGAAGGACTTTTTTTTTGCCAAACTCGACTTCCCGACATCTCGGCCCCACATTACGGTACTGCTATTGTTTCTTTGCATTAACATCGATCTACGTCACCTTTTTCGCCATCTTGTTATCGTTTTGCCATATCTGCCCACTTCTCTAGTAACATCACTGCATGGGTAACAAAAAAATGCCGTGCGCGTACCATTTTAAATCCATCCCTCGGATTTCGGTGTTGGGGTCGTGGGGCTGGAAACTGATCGATTTTTCTACGGAACACCGTTCTACGTCATAAGCGACGTGAAACATTTTGATTTCAGCCACTATTATGACCTGGCGCTTATTCAATGATCCCAGGTTTAAGACATTGAACCTGTAACAAATGTCCGACCAGATTAGCACAGAATTGCTCTATGTGCTCTTAACAAGTATCCTAGGAAGAATTGGTCCAGCATGTACTATAAGATTTTTCTCTGCATATAATCAAGTAGTGCTTGTGGCTAGTAGAGAACCCTTTGAAAAAGTCTAACAGCCAGAAAATAAACTAGTGAGTGCGCAGAAAAAAAAAAGAAAAAACTTTAGGTTAATCATGTAGTCCGCATAAGATGTAACCAGACATGCATATATATAATTCTAAAAATGAAAAAATGTCTGATGTCTGAAAATCATAAAATAAATTAAAAAATAATTTTAATCTAAAAAAAAAAACAAGTCTGGTGAAATTTCTCTTTATTTAAACCCTTGAACTTCTTCCTTTTTTCACTTTTTTCAATCTATAAACAACTTTACCTATCCAATTGTTTCAAACAAACATATTAACAACTTTCCCAACCCCCTACCCCCTTATATTAAACAGAATACATCATGGTATATTCCAAAGAATCAAGTAAGTGGAAGGCTTACCAGTTTTCTGATCCTTTTGCTACCAATGCTTTCCTTGTTTGCAACAGAGTCACTAGACAAGTGTGCAGACCCGACTGTGATTCGGTAGCTAAGACCTCCTTGAAGCTGGACATTAAGTTCATTGATTGCAGTGGCAGTACCACAGCCGCTGCTACCGAAGAAGCCCGCAGAATGGGGTACACGCCCTGCAAGTTTTGCGACCCCAGCTCCAACGCCCTCTTTGACGTCAAGTTATTGATGCAGTGTGTGGAGCATATCAACAACAGCATTGGGTTTTTGAACCCATTGGTGGACGAAGACGAGGAGTTCAACAACCACAAGATCAAAGAGAACATTTTGGAGTCCAAGATCTCCAACAAGGAACACATTTTGAAGGTGTTAAACAAGGATCAAATGGCAAGAAGGCAATCTGTGCCTGCCATGAACAACGGCGCCGCCAACTCCGAGTTGATCAACTCGGTCAATTTTACCAAGAACGACGGTGACCACTACCGGTTGGTGGATTTGGCCTGCAGACACTTGGCGTACGCAGCCGCGGTCAATTTGTTCTTCCCTAAGAAGTACGTGGAGGACGAATCCAACGAAGAACACGGCAAGAAAAAGAGGAGAAGAGGCGGTGTGTTGGGGTTCAAAGAATTGGCTGCCAAACTGAAACTTTCGGCATGGCACTTCCACCGGGTGTTTAAGAGTGTTACGGGGTTAACGCCAAAGACTTATGGAGACAAGTGTAATGAGTTGCGACATGCGACATGAAAAAAGCGACACTAAAAGTGCGCAAAAGCTTACCCGGACGCAAAAAGGGGTGTGTGCCTGAAAATCCGCTTACGGTTGTATTTGGTGTACACACGTCCAAATTTCATGTAGATGCACCACCACCTAATACACGGAATTGTCCAAATTTGCCGATACTAACTAAACGGCTTCGGAAGGAGTCAGATATGCGACCGGGAATGTACTTGGAATAGATAAATTTCTTGGTAGAAACGAAATACGGGACTATCAAAGGGTGTTCTATAATGGTCCCCAGGTTTTTCGGTGAACAGCCAACTTGAATAAGAACAACGAAAACGTTTGAACAGGATTTAAACTTTGAAGCAGCCAGACACGAGCGCAAAACCAGTGTGGAGAAAGCCACGTCCGACGGGTGTTGAAAATCAAAAGACGTTCAAAAACAAACAACACTTGGTTATAACAAGTCCGATGCAGCATGACAGGTTCTGGAAGAAGTATAACCTTCCACGGCATTTTAGAGGATGCACATGGCAGGACCCCGCCGAGAATTTGGTATCTAGGGACCTGTTTAAGATTTTAAAGTTGCCAATTGAAAATACTGAGTTGGCCCGTCGGATTATCAGATAGCTTAGAGTTGCAAAAAAAAAACACCTAAGGACCCTTACACCGCCGATCAGCAGACGCTAATCCCAAAACAATGCATTGCGTCAATATGAACCAAGAAACCTAGGTGCCGGACAAACCTTAATAGGTAGTTTTTTCGAGTTGATTTCACCTTTAGTGCAGCACCCCTGACCAAAACCTATTTGTTTCATCTATAAGGTTGGTTCATTTCAGGGAGCTGTGTTGTTACCTTCCCAGTTTGGCGGTTTCAGTTGCGTTTTTGGTATTGTAACCAAAAGTTTGGCGTTTCTGGTGGTTGTTTGTTAAGCACACATTAAACGAAAACCTTAACTCAATCACCGTACCTAAATGGGAAATACGATACACCAAAACCATCCACGTTAGTGTTTTTAGGACAAGAGCCATGCAGTTGACAAGCAATTGCAACCATATTATATTTTGATATGCCAATATGTGGGAAGTGCTGCAAATACTTCGAAACTGCACCCCGGCGTTCAATTTCAAGACATATGCAACGACAAACTTTCAAGGTAACCAATAACACACGGATATGGACCTGAAATTGGGTTACTAAGGGGGTTAAGGTGGAAAGGAACCTCCTTTTTATTTTATTTTATTTTATTTTATTCACTGTATACTTTGTTTTTTAACAATTATTGACAAATGTATTGTCCCGTTGGGTGACATGCGTTAATATTTTTCCGACAAGGTGAAAAAGAAAGATGGTTTCAAAAACTATATAAA